>CM056054.1:65527527-65840027 GCA_029574335.1 Rana kukunoris
TTACAGCGTCCAGGGTTCCTATTGGTCAGTGCTTCCAAAGCCTCGTACACACGATCGGATTTTCCACAGACAAAGCGACTGTTGTCCGAAGGGCGTGTGCCTGGATTTTGTCTTGCATACAAACGACACACAATTGTCGGCCAACAAACACCAAGGTAGTGACATACTACGTAGTTTTTCAGCTCTTTAGCGCCAACCTTTGGGCACCTTCTGCTAATGTTGTATTTGGCAAGCATCGCTTCCAATCGTGCGTGTTTGTGCTTTGGACTTTTGTACACACGATCGGAAAATCTGACAACAGACCGTTGTTCGCGGAAAATTTTAAAGCCTGCCATCCAACATTTGTCCGTGGAAAATCTGACAACAATTGTCCAATGGAGCGTACAAATGGTCAGATTTTCAGGCTTCAACAGTCTGTCAACACAGAATTCCCATTGGCAAATCCGATCGTGTGTACGGAGCTTAAGGCCGACATTTCAATATCAACAATGTGCATTTATACACTGTTGGCCTGACCGAGTGAGACGCTGTAGCGGTGCACACTCAGAAAACCATACTCTGAACGCAGTGTATATCACATTGTGAATGGACGCTTAATACTTGCTATTTTACATCTGAAAACAATCTTTCTCCAGCATCTGGTGAAGTAGTGAGAACTACCATTTACAAGGTACCACAAATAGGAGATAAACTGCTGAGAAGCACAAACGGGCTACTTGGTATAAAATGGAAAAAATTCCAAACCTCAAAAAAATAAAAATAAATGTTCTTAGTAGTTTACACAAGAAAGAGAACCTTCTTTTTTACTTAATTCATCTCACGTGATGTGATAAGGATACTGCATTTCTGGCAGGATCTGCATGTATTTTCTGTAAAAAAAATTCTTAGCATCAAAAATAAAAACGAATGCAGCCGTTATTTGTAAGGAATAGTAGTCTACAATTTCTTGGGAGCTGAAAGGTTTTATTTTTTTACTACCCCAAAAGCAGAGAATGTACAATAAAAAGGTCATCAAAACCCTTAGCCTTTACACCCACTTTAACGACAGTACTACAAAAACAATGGGATTTCATGGAGGGGTACAAAGTAAGGCAGTGGTCGTCAACCCTGTCCTCAGGGCCCACTAACAGGCCAGGTTTGCAAGATAACTGAAATACATCACAGGTGATATCATTTGCTGCTAAGTGATTGCAGTATTCTAGTCTGCATCTCCCCAAGGTAATACATAAAACCTGGCCTGTCAGTGGGCCATGAGGACAGGGTTGATGACCACTGAGGTAGGAAACACTGGCTGGGAGATTTTAGTACCTAAAGTGATACAAAAAAAGTCGAATTTTTTTCTCCAGGAACAAATGTTATAGTTACCTGCTATGTTGCAATAGTTCTGCACAGAGCAGACCCAATCCTCCTCTTCTTGGGTCTCTTGTGTGTTCATAGCCCATTCCCTCCTGTTGAGTGCCCCACATCAAGCAGCTTGCTATGAGGGCACCCAAGACACAGCTCCGTGTGTCCATTCAGACAGAGCCGTGGCCCAGCCCCCTCTCTCTCATTGGCTCACTGACTGACAGCAGCGGGTGCCGCTAGTGCCTTGCTGCTGTCTCAGCCAATGAGGGGAGAGAGCACCGGACAGACAAGACTCTCGTGCAATATCGCTGGATTGATATGGGGCTCAGGTAAGAGTCAGAGACATAAAAGAATCCAGCATGGGGATTCTCAGGCCCATATATAAGTGAAAGACTAGCTTTTGGTGGAAAGAGCTTTGTCATGGATACAAGTTCAAAGCGAACCCTCAGCTTCTATTGCTTTGTGCTGCAAAGAACACATTATCAGAGAGAAGATTGCAGAGAACACACCTTTGTTTCATGTTTACTTTTATAAACACACACCTTTACAGAAGGTGATTTTATGATAAACAGAGAGGTCTCAGTAAACCATATCCAAGTTTCAAAAACAATGAACTTCTTAAACTTATTACCATAGAAGAGATTTTAAACAAACTTTTATCCACAACTGTTTAATATGAAATAACTGCACGGGGTTCATTGAACAGTCTATCCACAAGATACCGTGTTGGCTTAGGAGAGATCACTTCTGCTGTCATATGACCGTCATTCAGCCCTGGTTCACACTGGGCTGCGGGAGTGAAGCAGTGCGAGTTCAGCTTAACTCGCACGATTTCACTCCTGCCCGGCAGTCCCGATTTCAGCCGCGATTTCAGAGACATCTGTGCAGGTTTCTGCACAGATGTCAATGTAAATCGCAGGCTGAAATCGCAAAAAGTAGTACAGAGACTACTTTTTGAAATCGGTGCAATGCCGCAGATGCAGCGTCGCAACGATTAGGACGGTGCCATTGCCGGCAATTTGAGGCAAAATCTGCCAGTGTGAACCAGGGCTCAAAGAATGTTCTCTGGCACCTGGATTTGGATTTTGTCCCAATTGTTTTTAATACCAAGCAAATAAAATTGAATTTTAAAAAGACTGTCAGGAATTCTTCAAAAAAAATAAAAAAAACACAGTAAACACCAACTTCTTTGCTAGCCCGCTCCTTTGGAGAAATCTTCCATTGAAGCCTGCTAACCAAATCTTGTGTGTTCATTTCCTGATCCCATGCAGAGCTCAGTGCTTCCTCCTGCCGACTTCCACATCACTACTGCATCTTGTAGAGGGTAGCTAAAGTGAAATTAAACTTTTTTTTTTTTTCAATGGGGCCCAGGAGGTGTTAGCCAGAATGTGCTAGTATGTGCAAATATACTAGCAAATTATAGCACTTAAATGCCAAACGCTCCCCTTCGGTACTGAGGTGTCAGTGCTCCTTCTGATCATGGCGCTTCCATCTTCTCTCTCCCAGTCTTCTTTCTGGGTTCAGACTTTTTAACCTCTTGATTGGCTGAGCCATGAAAACATCACTACCCAAACATTTGCACAGAAGTCAAATCATCACAGCACAGAGAAGGTACCATAAATGTACACTAAGCTAAGCATGCATGTCTTAGTGTACATTAATGTGATTGTTATTTAAAAAAAAAAATACAAACTTGTTATACTTACCTGCTCTGTGTAGTGGTTTTGCACAGAGCAGCCCAGAGCCTCCTATTCTTGGCTCCTCTCTACTGTGAAGTGCCCCCACAGCAAGCAGCTCATTATTGGCACACCTGAACCAAGTCGCAGCTCCGTGTAATCATTCAGACATGGAGCTCATGGCCCGGCCCCCTTTTTCTCCTCATTGGCTGACTGATTGACAGCAGCGGGAGCCAAATGGCACTGCTGTCTCAGCCAATCTGGAGGCGTGTCCCAGGCAGCCGAGACACTTCTGCAACATTGCTGGATCTAGATGGGGCACAGGTAAGTATTAGGGGGCTGCTACACAAAAGTTTTTTTTATCTTAATGCAGAAAATGCATTAAGATAAAAAACCTTCTGACTTTACAACCACTTTAATGCTGACTGGCAGAGAGAAGCTTTTATGACAGAAGAGACCAAAAAGTTCAGTTCTGCTTTAAGACCTCTCCTCCAGTTTGGCAACTCTAAAGACAGGGCAACACCCTAAAACAAGACAAGTGGTTTAGGATCCAACTTAGTAATATGTATTTTACCAAGAAATCTACTTCTCCAGTCAGTGTGTTCTGAGGCCTACACGTTGCATAAAATGGGGTCATCACAGGTATACATGATACAGGGTATTTCATTTTCTACCTCCACACTAAAAAAGTAGTTTAGCTTAAAAGAAACTTACCACCCGGGGCTACGGGCAATGTAGTTTTTCTAAATTTTTAAGTCTGAGTTTAACACTTTACAGACTATCTAATATGTAACCTTTGGTAAAGATGTTGCACAATATATACTAGGACTTGCAGTAGGGAGCATTTTAAATAACTTTATCATAAGAAAGAGGCATTACCCAGTTAAATCAGTCTGAGGTTTACTTGCTTTTTATAATGCCTACTGGAATGTGATTGGTACTCTTCAGTGCTTCACTTTTGTGAGATACTGTATATGTTTCCACTCTTGCAACCTTGTGTCGATCATCCCCCAAACCGACAGTAGGCCGGGGATTTTCTCTCCACACGTACTTTCACAGAGATCTGTGAATGAATAAACTTCAAGTACCAACAACCTTTGCGGCGGATGGCTTGTAGTTCTCAATAAACTATCAGAGAGCTAGTGAGCGTTCGAGGTAGTTCATTGAGTAACTGTCTCCCCGTATCAGAGTTACGAGCAGAAAAACACTGACGGTCTGCAGGAGCCAGAGGTTGCACCTGCGAAGCTTTACAAGTTCCTTATTAATAAATAATAATAATAAATAATTGCAAATATTTTACCAAGAAAATGTGAACTTATCCTTTAAATGTGTACCAATAGCCAAACCTTGTTTCGGCATATTTGGACAGTTTACATAAGGAACGACATCCCTGGCAATTTGTTTTCTTACTTGCGGCTCATACTCCACTAGGGATATCCCCTCTACATCCTATTGTAAAGACATTCCAGGAAATCTCAAAAGAGAGGAGACCTCCGATTTCCCATCATTTGTGCCCTGATAAATGTGGCCTGGACAAAGAGAGAGGTTGGACTCTCTCCACTGGAGACACAAATGGCAATAAAAACGTGACTAAGGCTCTAAAGCTGGCCATACACTGATAGAAATTTTTAATTTAGCATACAGGCTTAATATAAATAATAAAATAAAAAAAACAATCGAACAGATTACTCCATCCAAGCTAAACCGCGCAGAAGGATGAGTGTGTAGTGCCGAGGATTGTATTTTAACAGTAACTGCATCTGACTGCCAACCAAACCAACGTTCCACCCACTTTGATTTTTCAGTCAAAGGATGTTTGGTGGAAGGGTCACCCACAAAGACAATTTCAGTTGGTTCATCAAGAACCCAGTGAAATTTGCTGAGTTTATGGACAGCGCTACTCCTTACTACCCTGAGGGGATGGCCTTTTAGTAACTGTATGTTGCAACTTGGATCTGTGTATGTACAAACAACTCTGAAAGGGTTGCTGGTTGGAAACTGTATTTTGCAGTTTAATTTTGCATACAGCCGTGTATTTGTGTATCTTACAATGCAACCATCAGTCTTACCTGATGCTTCTACTGTTTTTTTTTTTTTTTTACATGCAAAAATCTGTCTGCATGTTGGGTTTGTCACATTTATTTTATTCTATATAATATGAATCCATCGTTTTTCCAATACATGGCCCATTCTCAGGTGCTCACCTTGGGCGTTACTAAGGTTCCCTGATAATGAAAGAAGCTTGTGCATTTGCCATTGGATAAGGCTCAGACGTGGCATCCCTGGGCACGTGGTTCGCTGCTGCATAAAATTAACATAATTTCTCAGAAACGGTGCAAGGTCTTTCAATCCAATATTGGATTATTTCTCTTGCCAATCCATCAGGTACATCTCTCTATTATTTCTATACAGAGCTTTTGTGAAGACAGATCTATGAAAAGCTGTGAATATTTGAAACTCAGGCACATGCAGAGTATTTAAAGCAGGGGAGGCCAAGCTGCAGAAATGTCTGAAGAGATTAATGTACTGAATGCTGCAGAGCAAATACTTTCCAGTCTCTTAAGGTTTGGCTATACACAATGACAGATCTCATAACAAAATAGCACTGCGTGCCTGGGTGACAAGTGCCTGCAATGCTTACTATGGAAAATTCTGCGGCTGGTTGTAGCACAAACCACAAGTTCACATCATGCATGCTAAGATTAAAATCCAGGTACTTACAAGTACACAGCCTATTGGCGCTCCCATACAGACCACAGACACACTTCACATATACAACCAAGTATACGAGTTGCACTACTTCCAGAAAGAAGATCATACATCACATAGACTTGACAAGCACAGCGGATGACTCATTTCAAACACAATGTAAACACTTTTAGCCAACATGGGAATACAATAAGGAGGACGACAATATGTAACTGTGAAAAACAGAACAATACAAGAGACAAAAAACCCCAACGAACGTTCACCCTGAGATGTGCAACAATCAAGTATCTGCAGTAACTAGATACAAAATGTGAGCGCTTGTCCTACAGCAAGCAATGATTAAATGAATGCAGCCCAGATTACAGACAAGATCGGGTGACAACAGGGAAGCAGAAAAGAGAGAGGTAATGATTTACACCTAGACAACTAGTGAGCTCATGCCTCCCTCCCTCCAGCATTACAGATGAACAATGTCGTCATCCCCCAGACTTGTTTAAACACCAGGTTGGGACATCATGCCCTCTTTTCTAGGGAGCGCAGGAAGTGGAGGGGTGGGGAAGATTTTATTTACACAAAAGCCAATATAGACTTATACATTTACATCATATGAAAAAAAAAAAAAAAAAAAGATTCTTTGGCACTGCAGCTAAACAAGAAATCAGAACGTGTCTAGGTTTATTTCTCATTCATACGGCGTATGCATGGAACACTGGGTCTTATCGGCTTCTGCCAACAATACGCACCTAAGGCCCCGTTCACATCTGCGTGGTCTGCTTTTTCTGGGTCACTTTTCTATGTGCATTTTGCACGTTTTCAGCTGCACTGCCATTAAAACTATGAGAAATGTTTTTTTTTAAGAAAGTACAAAGTCCTGCATTTTTGCTGCGCTGTCATAAAATGTACATTCTAACAAAATTTAAAGGCGGCGCACCTAAAAACGTGCAAAAAACATGCATTAAATGCGATGAGAAAAAACTGCATCACACAGATGGAAATCCGGCCTGAGGTACTCGCATTTAGACACATACAATTCTTCTACCGGCTTCATGCCCATGTGTATAAGCCTCTGCAATAGTAAGTTTATGCAAAGACCATCGTGTACATACATACATACATACAACAGTGGTGGTCAACTTTGATGGGGGGGGGGGGGGGGGGGGGGTGTTAAGTGAAGCCCTTATCACAAAAGTGTGGCACATAAAAATCAGTGTGAGACCGCAGGCGCGCCGCCCTAGACTGCCAGGGACCGCAGGCGCGCCGCCCTAGACTGTCAGGTAACGCAGGCGCGCCGCCCTAGACTGTCAGGTAACGCAGGCGCGCCGCCCTAGACTGTCAGGGACCGCAGGCGCGCCGCCCTAGACTGTCAGGGACCGCAGGCGCGCCGCCCTAGACTGTCAGGGACCGCAGGCGCGCCGCCCTAGACTGTCAGGGACCGCAGGCGCGCCGCCCTAGACTGTCAGGGACCGCAGGCGCGCCGCCCTAGACTGTCAGGGACCGCAGGCGCGCCGCCCTAGACTGTCAGGGACCGCAGGCGCGCCGCCCTAGACTGTCAGGGACCGCAGGCGCGCCGCCCTAGACGCAGGGACGCAGGCCGCCGCCCTAGACTGTCAGGGACCGCAGGCACGCCGCCCTAGACTGTCAGGGACCGCAGGCACGCCGCCCTAGACTGTCAGGGACCGCAGGCACGCCGCCCTAGACTGTCAGGGACCGCAGGCACGCCGCCCTAGACTGTCAGGGACCGCAGGCACGCCGCCCTAGACTGTGAGGGACTGTGAATATTCTATAGGAGCTATTGAGTGCTGGGGGAAGTGCTGCAGGAGATAGAAATAGACTTGAGACATTTTACATGAGACTGCAGGAAATCACAGCAAGAACAGGACAACTAGGAAACACAGATCAGTGTCTGCAGGGGCCCTGAGGGCTGCAGGTTGGGCACAGGGACAAGCCAATCACTTTATGGGGGTAATCAATCCTGCTCCTTACAATGGCAGACTTTAGGAAATGATGAGTGCAGAAGTTCACGTATAGAATGTGAAGAGGAGGTAATGGAGGAAGATGAGATCACAGTTGTGATGTAATGATATGAAGTGGTAGAGCCCGGACAATGCTGTATAATGTACACAGACAGGAGGCGGACACCGGAGTCATGTCTGCATAGCAATGCACCCCCCCCCCGATCATCATCCCCCCGCACTGACCTTCCTTCAGACTCTTCTGGCTGTTGAGATCCAGACATTCCTTGTCCTTTAATGCCTCCAGATCGCCGGTAGATAGGATCTCCGGGAAGCCGGGCTGCTTCTTACTGCTATCAATCATAGTGAGATCCTCTATATCCCGAGCAGACAAAGGCCGGCGCAGGAATCCGAGGAGCAGCGGCGGCGGCGATGGTACACGATCCCCCGAACCAGGAGCGGAGTGTGGAGCGATCACAGGTCTGAGCCCGGGAGGACAGCCATAGTACTCCGCTCATCAGACCTGCGCACAGCGCTCTGGATTCTCCCACACAGGACGGAGACAGCGCAGGGAAGACTCCGCCCCTCCGCACAGCGCGCCCCGCCCACCGCCAATGACGGGACAGGACTGTGGGATAGCTGGGGGCACATCTGGTGTGAGGTATGGACAGAGCGGAGAGGGGGGTTACAACCCCTGCCGGGTTTCCTATACTTCCTCTGATTGTCACACATGTGAGGCTCTTCCACACACATGGGGGGAATTTGTCCATTTGATGCATTTACTCCCAGCAGGAAAAAAATAGATTTAAAAACCTATCTAACCCCTCAATCCTGCATGACAGATGTATTTCTGAATGCACATTTGTTGTGTTTTTGATGCATTTTCCCCTTTTTCATTCCGATGCATTCCATCCAGAAAAAGAACAGCATGTTGTACCTTGGCTGACCACACTGATCTATGCCATTGGAATCCATGTTCCACAATGTCCATGCAGAATAAACACACACCGGACTTCATCTGGTGAGAGCGCCCCTACAGCCTCGTTTTGCACATTTGGCATTAATGCATTCTATTGGCCAGAACATTCATTTATTCTGCCCATTAGACTGCAATCATGTGCAAACACGCCTATACACATGATGTCACAAGGGGCGGGCTTTCCGGAAAACGTCACTGGATGGCCACGCCCCAAGGCTATATAAGAGGTGTCGGATAGCGGGGACATCACAACAAACAAAGACAGCTTTAGGACAAGACTGAATTTTTTTTGTTCTTTTAGCAGGTGACTAGCGGCACGGGAGAAGACGGCTCCGGGGTCCTTATTTAATAAAGGACTTGTCAAACCTCCTGTTATATTTTGTTAACATTTCACATATTTTTGTGGTGAATGGGTAGGGGTATGATGCCCATTCACATGGGTGTAAGTAGGATCTGAGGGCTTCCAGATTCCAATAAAACCCCTGCCCGCAGAACCCAGACAACCACCAGCCTGGGTTGTCGGGAAAAGGCCCTTGTCCTCATCAACATGGGGGCACAGTGCTTTGGGGTGGGGGGGCCAAGCTCCCACCCCCCTATGTTGAGGGCATGTGTGTGACCCTAGGGGGGTGGGGGAACCAAGCTTCCATTCTCCTATGTTGAGGGTACGTGTGTGAACCTAGAGTCAGTGGCGGACCGACAACTCATGGGGCCCCCGGCCAATAGAAGATTATGGGGCCCTCAGGCTTACAGATGGCCACCATGCAGTGCAGAGGCGGGGCAACTAAAATCTCTGGATTTTCACACCAAAAGGATGTCGGTTTTGGACATATCAGGGACAGATGTAAAAAAAAAAAAAGATTTTTACATACTGTCCCTGGTTTTACTGAGCCTGGCAACCCTGATGGGGCCTCCTAGTGGCATGGGGCCCTCGGGCAGTGCCCGAGTGCCTCAATGGTCAGTCCGCCCCTGCCTAGAGTTAAAGTGCATCATGTCTGGACTTTAACACAGCACACGGCACCATATGTCACCAGATAATAAGACTTGACAGAATGAGCCATTTAGGTGGATCTAAAGTCTCACTGTAAAAAAGAGCTAGACATTTTTGACAACAGTAGCATGCAAATTATCGTTTGGTTTGCGTGTGTATATATATATATATATATACACACACACACACACACACAGCATCTCACAAAAGTGAGTACACCCCTCACATTTTTGTAAATATTTTATTATATCTTTTCATGTGACAACACTGAAGTAATTACATGTTACTAGAATGTAAAGTAGTGAGTGTAAAGCTTGTATAACAGTGTAAGTTTGCTGTCCCCTCCAAATAACTCAACACACAGCCACTAATGTCTAAACCGCTAACAGTAAATACACTCCTAAGTGAAAATGTCCAAATTGGGCCCAATTAGCCATTTTCTCTTGCCGGTATCGTGTGACTCAGTGTTGCAAGGTCTCAGGTGTGTTAAATTTGGTGTTATCGCTCTCACTCTCACATACTGGTCACTGGAAGTTCAAAATGGCACCTCATGGCAAAGGACTCTCTGAGGAATTGAAAAAAAAAATGTTGCTCTACATAAAGATGACCTAGGCTATAAGAAGATTAAGATGAGTGGTGCCACCATTGCTGCAGAGCTTGAAGGGGTGGGGGGTAAGCCTTTCAGTGCTCAGACTGTGTTCCACACACTGCATTAAATTGGTCTGCATGAATGTTGTCACAGAAGGAAGCCTCTTCTGAAGATGATACACAAGAAAGCCTGCAAACAGTTTGCTGAAGACAAGCAGACTAAGGACATGGATTACTGGAACCATGTCCTGTGGTCTGATGAGACCAAGATAAACGTATTTAGTTCAGATGGTGTCAATCATGTGCAGTGGCAACCAGGTGAGGAGTACAAGGACAAGTGTGTCTTGCCTACAGTCAAGCATGGTGGTGGGAGTGTCATGGTCTGGGGCTGCATAAGTGCTGCCGGCACTGGGGAGCTACAGATCATTGAGGGAACGAGGAATGCCAACATGTACTGTGACATACTGAAGCAGAGCTTGGGCCGCAGGGCAGTATTCCAACATGATAATGACCCCAAACACACCTCCAAGACAACCACTGCCTTGCTAAAGAAGCTGAGGGTAAAGGTGATGGACTGGCCAAGCATGTCTCCAGACCTCAACCCTATTGAGCATCTGTGGGGCATCCTAAAACGGAACTGTAGGAACAGTTTGGGAATGAACCCTTCCTGTTCCAACATGACTTTGCACCAGTGCACAAAGCAAGGTCCATAAAGACATGGATGAGCAAGTTTGGGGTGGAGGATTGTGTGAGTCCTGTCCTCAATCCAACAGAACACTTTTGGGATAATTTAGAATGGAGACTGTGAGCCAGGCATTCTCATCCAACATCAGTGCCTGACCTCACAAATGCACTTCTGGAAGAAAAGTCAAACATTCCCATAGACACTCTCCTAAACCCTGTGGAAGACTTTTCTAAAATAGTTAAAGCTGTTATTGCTGCAAAGGGTGGGCCAACGCAATAATGAACTCTATGAACTAAGACTGGGATGCCATTAAAGTTCATGTGTGTGTAAAGGCAGGCGCCCCACACTTTTGGTAATATAGTGTATTTATACCTATAAAATAAAAAAAATTAAATAAGGTGATTGCATAAGTGTGCACACCCTCTTATAACTGGGGATGTAGGTGTGTTTAGAATGAAGCAATCGAATTCACTCATGTTAAATACACACCTGTCATCATGTAAAGTGCCTCCGATTAACCCCAAATAAAGTTCAGCTGTTCTAGTAGGTCTTTTCTGACATTTTGTTTGTCACATCCTACAGCAAAAGCCATGGTCTGCAAAGAGCTTCCAAAGGGATTTCATTGTTAAAAGGTATCAGTCAGGAGAAGGGTACAAAAAGAATTTCCATGCATTAGATATACCATGGAACACAGTAAATATAGTCATCATCAAGTGGAGAAAATATGGCACAACAGCGACATTACCAAGAACTTGACGTCCCCTCAAAATTGCTGAAAAGACGAGAAGAAAACATGTCAGGGAGGATGCCAAGATGCCTACAGCAACAATAAAGAAGCTGCAGGAATATCTGGCAAGTACTGGCTGTGTGGTACATGTGACAACAATCTCCCATGTTCTTCATATGTCTGGGCAAGAGTGGCAAGTCAGAAGCCCTTTCTTTAGAAGAAAAACATCCAAGCCCAGATAAATTTTGCAAAAACACATTTGAAGTCTCCCAAAAGCAAGTGGGAAAATGTGTTATGGTCTGATGAAACCATGGGTGAACTTTTTGGCCATAATTCCAAAAATAACACTGCACATCATGAAAAGAACACCATACCCACAGTGAAGCATGGTGGTGGCAGCATCATGCTTTGGGGCTGTTTTTCTTCAGCTGGAACAGGGGCCTTAGTCAAGGTAGAGGGAATTATGAACAGTTCCAAATACCAGTCAATATTGGCACAAAACCTTTAGGCTTCTGCTAAAAAGCTGAACATGAAGAGGAACTTCTTTCAACATGACAACGACCCAAAGCATTCATCCAAATCAACAAAGGAATGTCTTCACCAGAAGAAGATTATAGTTTTAGAATGGCCCAGCCATAATCTGATTCAAAATCTGTGGGGTGATCTGAAGAGGGCTGTGCACAGGAGATGCCCTCACAATCTGACAGTTTTGAAATGTTTTTGCAAAGAAGAGTGGGCAAATATTTCAAAGTTTAAGAGGAGTTCCACCCTAAATGTTTACATTTTTTTAATCCACTCCCCTCCCCCTTACATGCCACATTTGGCATGTAATTTTTTTTGGGGGGGGAGTGGGGGCTTCAGTAGGAGTGGGACTTCCTGTCCCACTTCCTGCTTCCGCCGAGGGGCTGGTTAGGCGATTAAGCCTTAATCGCCTACACCAGCCCCTCCCTGTAGGCGATCACATGGGACACTGACAGGTCCCATGCGATCGCCTCTCCAATCAGCGGCGAGCCCGCCGTGAAGCCGAAGGCTGTCATGGCTGGGTGCCCACAGTCGGAATGGAGACGCCGGCTGGGGAGGGGGGGAGAGGAGCGGAGCCCCGGTCGGCGCGTCGCTGGAACACAGGAGCAGGTAAGTGAGTGTTTATTAAAAGCCAGCAGCTACACTTTTTGTAGCTGCTGACTTTTAATAAACACAATTTTGGGCTGGAACACCCCTTTAAGATGTGCTATGCTGGTAGACTCATACCAAAAAAGACTGAGTGCTGTAATAAAATCAAAAGGTGCTCCAACAAAGTATTAGTGTAAGGGTGTGCACACTTCTGCAACCATATTATTTTATTATTTTTACTTCCCTCCACCTAAAACATTTCAGTTTGATGTTTAATTGAGTTGTACAGTTTATAGGTATAAAAGGTGGAAAAAGTTCTGAAATGATTTATCTTTGTCTCATTTTTTTTACATCACAGAAACCTGACGTGTGTAGACTTTTTATATCCACTGAATATAAACATTCTCTCCAATGCTCCTTGTACTTCTCCCTTGTGTATGTACACATGTAGAGAACACAGCCTAGTGCTGGGGACAATGCGCAGGGGTTACAAATTGGTCATCCAATGGCTGAACAAGAAGCGTGTTGCAGGATTGGAGAGAATCTGCATGGTAAATGACATCACTAGCTGTAGTGACAACAAGAGCCTGGCCTGTCCAAGCTGAAGGAGGAGGGACCAGTACAATTTAGTTTTGCTTTAAATGATTTAGTGGTTAAAAGCGGTCTATAATGTAATTATGCATTAATAAAGCTCATGTTCACACAGAAAAACAAACAAATGAACTGCCTCTTAACCCCCCCCCCCCCAGCAAACATGTAACCCTGACACTCCTTTTTTTCAATGTTTACCTTTTCTTCTAAATTGTGTTCCTCCTTGCCCCATGGCTACATTTTCACCACCCTGCTCCAGCAGCCTTCTGGGAAATCTACGCCTGCTATCCCAGGATGGATCAGTGTGCCCACAGTGGCTGGAGTAGGGCAGAAATAATGGCACGTCACCTGGGGTGAACTCTGAAGAGACAGCTGGCCCCCAGTGTGTAGGCAGAGGATGGCAGAGCGGTACCCGGTGTCTAGCAGCAGATCACAGCAGGACAACACTGGATTCACTGGGTGTGTGCAATGTTAATCAAGCATAACCCACCAAAATAGGTAAGAGGGTTAAAAGTAAAAATAACCCCAGCAAGGGTGAACGTCCTCTTTTTTTACATTTATAAAAGTATTTATAGGTTTTAGTAGATTAAGCCACTCAAATCTCCCATAGAGTCCTAGCCTTATGGCCTGTGTACACGATCCGAATATCGTGCCAAAAATGTCGTCGGAGGAAGAATCGTACGATAATCGGATCGTTAGTACAGAGCTTTCGAGAGCCGATCAAGACAGTTCATCCGATATTTTATCGGACCTGCATGAAAAATGTTCTTGTACGGTACCAGATCGCACGGTTTTCGTTTAGTCAGTACAGTTGTCCGAAAATACAATACAAATACAATACAACACACAACATCACTTACTATTTTTTTTCCTGTTGTACGAGAATTTTTATGACTTTAATAACCTATTCAATTTCAACTTGCGACTATTAAGTCGTACAATATTCGGATCGTGTGTACAGGGCAATAAACAGCTGCATGTCAGCCTCCCACTAGTTTGAAAACATTAACTCTATTATGCAGAATTACAATTTTTTTTTTTTTTATGCCACATAGAGAGAGTTTATCAAAACTAGAGCAGCTGTGCATGCCAACCAATCAGCTTAGATCCTTCATTTTCAAAGCTTAATTAATCAAGCTGAAGACAGAAGTTGATTGGTTCTCCAATTTTGATAAACTCCCCCGCAGTGTTACTACTAACATTTTAAACTTATTGAAGTGCTGCACCAGAAAGGGTTAGCACTGCTGAAAAGTATCATTTAGTATTGAATACTGCAATAACTGCTACAAGTAGTAAATACAAACTTTCCTACAGACAGCACAGCACAGCGCCCTATGTTGCAATAGCAGCACATAAAACCATGTATATAATACATGTCGTCCATGACTCTACTCAGCTGCCTCGGGATAGGATATGAACAGACTCATCTGCATTATTACAATCAGCCGTTGGAGTTTACCTACTCAAAGAGTTCTGGTGCCGCCAACACAGGAATGGTTGCTTGGAGTCACATTCAAACAGTGCTTTGCTCTGCGACAAACTGGCTTTTGAATTTCGGTTGCAGGAACACTCGCCCCCCAAGACAGGAAGACAAGAAATGAAGCAGATGCTGAGGCAACATGTGAAGTAATCATGAAAGTAGTTGATGTTGCAGTACAGTCTGTATAGAGGACGGGGAGGAAGTACACCCTACCGCACTTCTGTCCAAATGAGTAGAAGGCAGTTCCTGGGGAAGGATGTCTTAACTGTGTGCAGTTCAAAACACGACTTTATACATGCTAAGGTCCCTTCCCAGCAATATATTCTTATTTTATATATGATGATACCTGAATTCATAATTTCCCAGATAAGGATTAATGTACATATACAAAGAGTTCAATGCATAGTGACAATTCATATATGGGGACTGTTGTACCAGCTTCTGTACAGATTCCCAGATCCACGCTATGCATAATGGATGGAGGAATCTCCCACTATTGGCAATTGTATTCTGACAGCCACTGGTTAAAGCGACACTAAAAAAATAAAAATAATAACAAACATGTTATACTTACCTCCACTGTGTGGCTCGTTTGGCACACAGTGGCCCCGGTCCACTTCTTCCGGGGTCCGTCTGTAGCTGTCATGGCTCCCCCTCCGCAAGAGCTTTCCACCTTCATGGTCAGTCACACCCGATGACGCTGCGCGCCGGGGGGGCGGGGTCGAGTGATACAGTCGGCGGTTTACCGCCGACTGTATCACTCGGCCCGCCCCCCGGCGCGCAGCGTCATCGGGTGTGACTGACTGCAGCGCCAGCCAATGGCTGCTCTGCTATCAATCCGTCCAACCTAGCCAATTAACAGCCAGGCTGGGAACCGAAGAGTATGACGGGGATGAGTGCGGGACTTTCGAAGGGTGACATAAGTAAAACGGGGGGTGCTGTTGGATGTTTTTTCGTCTTAATGCATAGGATGCACTAAGGTGAAAAAATATTTTTACCTTTACAACCCCCTTTAACCACTTAAGGACCGCCGCATGTACATTTACGTCAGCAGAATGGCACCGACAGGCACATCAACGTATATATACGTTGGTGCCTTGCGGGGGATCGTACATGCGGCGGTCCGCGCGGCTGCAGGAGCGATCCGACAAGAGGGGGCGGCTATTCGTTTTTGTCCGCCCCCTCCGGATCGCTCTCAGCCAATGCGCGCGCTCCCCCTGCAGTGCACTTCCTCCTCCTGTGTAAACACAGGAAGGAGGAAGCGACGTGATCTCTCCCTCGGTGGTTTTTTCAACCACCGCTGAGGAGAGATCACAACACAAGTAAGTCTGCA
The DNA here is from genome assembly GCA_029574335.1 of Rana kukunoris. NCBI lineage: Eukaryota > Metazoa > Chordata > Amphibia > Anura > Ranidae > Rana > Rana kukunoris. The sequence continues at coordinate 65,543,690 of CM056054.1, forward strand.
CAACACTACACTGCACCTACACTACACAAAAAACACATTTAACCCCCCCGATCGACCCCCCCCCACTCCCCCCCTGTCACAGTGTCACTGAATGCAGTAATCATACATGTATGATTACTGTATTTAGTGTCAGTGTGACAGGCAGTGTAAAAGTCAGTTAGTGTTAGGTTCAGGGTAGCCCTGTACCCCCCCTAATAAAGTTTTAACCCCTTGATCACTGCCCTAGTTAACCCTTTCACTCCCTATTGCCAGCGCCACTAAGCGATCATTTTTCTGATCGCTGTATTAGTGTCGCTGTTCCCGCTAGGTAGCTAAATTTTTTTTTATTGCGATTTTTTTTTACAAAAGACATGTGGCTAAATAAAATTTGGCCTAAATGTTTGACTAAAATTTAGTTTATTTGATTTTTTTTATAACAAAAAGTAAAAAATATTGATTTTTTTTCAAAAATGTCGCACTATTTTTGTATATAGCGCAAAAAATAAAAATTGCAGAGGCGATCAAATACCACCAAAAGAAAGCTCTATTTATGGGAACAAAAGGATGCGAATTTTGTTTGGGAGCCACGTCGCACGACCGCGCAATTGTCTGTTAAAGCGACGCAGTGCCGAATCGCAAAAACCCCTTTGGTCATTTGGCAGCATATTGGTCTGGGTCTTAAGTGGTTAAAGTGCCCGAACTGCGGCTGCGTCCCATTAAATGCAGTTGCTGCTTGGCTGACACTTTTCCTCCCATGTTTTTTAATTTTTTTAAATCAAAAATGTCGGGTAAGGGGTGGGCAACAGGATCACGTAGTGGCGGCCCATAATGCAGGGCACAGGGGCACCGCTGCTCCAATCCATGCATCTGGCCCCCTAATCTACATGCGAGGCGCCGGACGCATGGATTCTAATTTTTTTTTTTTTTAGAAGCAGAGGTTTTAATATGCTTTAAAAAAGGTGGGCTCGGGGCGATGGGTGGATTGTTTGCCACCCACCCCCCAAAAAAATATATCATCAGCCGCCACTGGGACCACCCATATAGCGAATTTTGGTAGATTCTTGAGTAACCTGCTAAACTTCATATAGCAGGCTGAACAAGAGAAATCAAATAGATTCCTCCACCTACGCTAAACAGTGTGATGGAGGAATGTCTGATATCGACTATGGCATTCAAACAGTGACTGTATCCATCCAACGGTTTTCCTTTTGGCTGCTTTGATTTTGTTTGTTAATGTTTGTTGAACTTCAGTCAATTCCTGTTATATAAGCTGCAGCTCTGTGTATGGCCAGCTTAATGCAGCAGAGGCCTGTCTGGACAGGACGTGATGTGAAGTCTCTCCAACCAGGAAACAGACAAAAAACACAACACGTTCATTAGAGAAGGAAAAACTTATGAGAAGGTTTTATTGCTGTGTGTGCCCTCTTGTCCCAGTGAGAACCACACCCTTTCCTCCCTCGCCATTTCTTATATGGGCAGTAAAGAAATAATAAACTAACAAATGTTATCTATTCCCCCACCTTAAAAAACACCTGAAGGTAGGTTTTAATGTTCTGCACAGGAAATATCACTAGAATATGTAGGTGGACATCCTTTGACAACCAAAAGAAACTAGGGTCACTTCTTTTACACAACCTTCCTGTTTCCTGGGAGTGCCAACTGTGTGTAATTGTTTTTTTTTTTAAATGGATGGTGTTTTTTTTGTTTTTTTTTTATAACAGCCCAGAGATGAGCTAAAAGTATAGTTTTGTTTTGTCAATGCAAGACAGCAACAGGTTATTATAAGCACCCTGCAACAGCTTGTAATTGTCTTTCATCCACTCTTCCACCAATCCATGGCCAAGTACAGAACCATACATAAATTCTCCTGCGCTCTGGTGTTTTTGTTATGGGGTAATATAGTCCAATCATAAGATAAAATCACAAGTCTTGCAGCCCTCCTCTGAACCATGGGCGTTCTTAGACTAAGAGAAAAGAAAAAACAAGATAGGAAGGAGCGCACCGACCTAGTGCATCATCATAAGAGATTTTTTATTTAAAGGGTCACTAAAGGAATTTTTTTTTGTTTGTTTTTTAAGCTAAATAGCTTCCTTTACCTTAATGCAGTGCTGTTTTCATGTCCTCATTGTTCGTTTTTGCTTTGATGTTGCTGTAATTCCTCTCTGTTCTGAACACTTCCTGGTTGTCTGTTAACCACAGTACTGGGAGCTTTATCACTGTGGTCACTAATCAAGGAGGTGTGTATAAAACCCCTCAGCACCAATCCAGTTTCGTTTTACAAACCATCACTGCCCTCTATTGGTTCTCTGGCTCTGTATATCAGAGAGACAGAAAACAACAGCAAAAAACGAAACTGAAACTGCAGGCACATTATATGATTGATTTTTCTGCTATTTTTAATCATTTTTAAAAGGAATCAGTTAACTATTATGTCTCTATACCCTGTAAACAGTCATTTCAGCAAAAAAAAAATGTTTTCCTGTACAGCTCCTTTAAGTAAAAACAAGTTATTTCTACTCACAAAAGAGAGCTTAAATAAAGTTTTGTCAAATAATCAGACCTGTGGTCTTGGTTCCTGCCAGTAAGGCCGCGTACACACGACCAAATAAATCCGATCAAATCGGTCTGTCAGACCGATTTGATCGGATTTGTCTGCTGGGATATATTGGTTTGATCGTGTACACACGATCAAACCAAAATCCCCGCCGGCAGAAAGCGTGGTGACGTGGCGGTGATGTTGCGGGCAGATATGTCTGCTGGTTAGCGTACTAACCAGCAGACATGTCGGATGGACGGGTTCCCAGCAGACAAAAAAATCTGGAAAAATCTGTCTGTCCGCCCGTACACACGATCGAATTTGTCTGCTGAAACGGTCCGTTTCCAGCAGATGAATTTGATCGTGTGTACGCGGCCTAAGACTTGATGATACTGAGGATTCAATGGTACCCTTTTGCGGCACAACGGCAGACGTTTCTGGGGCGCACCCCTTTCTTCAGAGCCTAAAAGGTCTGTCATAGCTCTCCCCAGAAAGCCATCCAGTATATATGTGTGTGTGTGTGTGTGTGTGTGTGTAGATTAGCACATGCGCAGAGCTAGTCTGCTGACCAATCCCACCCCTAAATCTGTCCACCAGAAGTAAGACTAGTATCTGCCTCCTAGTGGTATACCAGCATATGCCCAGTCATTCATAGATCAGCCGCTGCATATGCTGGTATACCACTAGGAGGCAGATACTAGTATCCTTCTGGTGGACAGATTTAGGGGTGGGATTGGTCAGCAGACTAGCTCTGCACATGTTCTAATCTACACACACATATATATATACTGGGGGGCTTTCTGGAGAGAGTTATGACAGACCTTTCAGGCTCTGAAGAAAGGGGTCTGCCCCAGAAACGTCAGCCGTTCTGCCGCAAAAGGGTACCATTGAATCCTCGGTATCATTAAGTCCTACTGGCAGGAACCAAGACCGGTCTGATTATTTGACAAAGCTGTATTCAAGCTCTCCTTTGTGAGTAGAAATAACTTGTATTTACTTACTCTTATGATAATGCACTAGGTCGGTGCGCCCTCCCTCTCTTGTTTTTTCTTTTCTCCAAGTACAGTACCAGCATTGTCATGTGGGGAAATGGGGGAATGAATCACATATTCTCCTATACCTGAGAATCCTGGCCATGTCTAATCCCTCCTGGAGGTATATACAGGCATGGGAAATGAATGGAAGGTGACTATATCCCTAATCTGAACCTACTTAAAGGGGTCATAAAGGTGAACGTTTTTTCACCTTAATGCATTCAATGCATTAAAGTGAAAAAACTTCTGAGAATACCGGCCTCCCCAGCTCCCTCGTTTACTTACCTGACCCCTCAAAAGTCCCACGCCATGAACGCGCTGGCATCTTGGCCGACTTCCCGACGCATTCATTGGTCGATTGGCTCGCGCTGCTGTCAATCACAACCTGGCAATCACTACCTGGCTATGGCCATCGGCTGTATTACAGGAGCGCAAGGACTCCACACTATGCTAGCTCTCTCACATGAATGTGTGCAGTTCTTCCTGGGAGGACCAGAGACAGCCGCCGAGGGATCCCAGATGACATGGATCAAGGCCACACTGTGCAAAACAATCTGCACAGTGGAGGTAAGTATAACATGTTTGTTTTCTCCAATGCTCCTTGTACTTCTTCCTTGTGTATGTACACATGTAGAGAACACAGCCTAGTGGTGGGGACAATGTGCAGGGGTTACTTCAAATTGGCCGTCCAATGGCTGAAAAAGAAGAGTGTTGCAGGCAGGGATGTATTTAGGTTTTGTGCTGCCCTAGGCCTGACTAAACTTGTGCACCCCCTCATTTAAATATGACCCACCCCTTTCTGTCAAGGCCACACCCCTTGCAGTTTAAGACCCACCCTGAAATTTTCAAGTGGAGACACTAGTTCTGATGGCCTGAGGGGGGTGGGGGCAATGGATTCCCTTAATTTGCATAGATTTCCTCTCACTTCCTGTTTGGCTATGGGACAGGCAGTGAAGGAAAATCTCTGCAATGGGACAGGGATGGGAAAAAAAAAACAAATCAACGCCCCCCCACAATTGCAGACTGCCAACTGCCCACATACTGAAAGCAGTGCGGCCGATCTATGGGGGTGCTAAACTAATTTGCCTAACAATGTAGCGCAAGCCGGCGGAGACACTGTCGGTGCTGCCCCCCTGCAAAGTGCTGCCCTAGGCCTGGGCCTTGTTGGCCTAGGCCAGGATACAGCATTGGTTGCAGGATTGGAGAGAATCTGCATGGTAAATGACATCACTAGATGTATTGACAACAAGAGCCTGGCCTGTCCAAGCTGAAGGAGGAGGGACCAGTACAATTTCGTTTTGCTTTAAATGATAAAGCGGTCTATAATGTAATGATGCATTAATAAATCTCATCTTCACAGCAAAAACAAATTAACTGCATCGCATTCCCCCCCAGCAAACATGTAACCCTGACACTCCTTTTTTCTATGTTTACCTTTTCTTCTAAATTGTGTTCCTCCTTGCCCCTTGGCTACATTTTCTCCACCCTGCTCCAGCAGCCTTCTGGGAAATCTAAGCCTGCTATCCCAGGATGGATCAGTGTGCCCACAGTGGCTGGAGTAGGGCAGAAATAATGGCACATCATCTGGAGTTAACTACACGAACTCTGAAGAGACAGCTGTATTTGTTTTTTTTTTCCCTTTACAAACCCTTTTTCTCACTTCCTGTTTCTCCTCAGTAAGCTTTCCACCGTCATCCGAGCCGTTCTGGCTGGGGGTTAGTCAGCCAGAACAGCTTACTGAGGAGAAACAGGAAGTGAGAAATTCAGGCAAAGAAAAAAAACATTTAGAAGGGAAATCAAAGGAACCTATTCAGAAAATAAAAAAATGAACCTTTACAATCCCTTTAAGGTGATATCTGAGCCTGAATGCTGACTGTGGAATCTAACAAGTGGATTGAGATTTGCAGCTACTTGCATTTGCGATTCAGCTATAAGGCAGAGCAAAATAATATTAGAGAAGTGGAGGAGCGAACCATAAATTGATACAACTAGTGTTAAAAAATTGCAGTTTAGTAAGTGGGGATCTTTGCTGGCCTCAATATCATTGTATCAACTTGCAGATTAGAACTTCATAGTGACCATATTTCCTTCCCCTTTTCTGTTCTGCAAATTTGATTTCATCTATGTTAATGTATAATTAACACATTGGGGGTTATTTACTAAAGGCAAATCCACTTTGCACTACAATTGCACTTGGAAGTGCAGTCGCTGTAGATTTGAGGGAGACATTAAAGAAAAAGAAAAAACAGCATTTTAGCTTGCACATGATTAGATAATAAAATCAGCAGAGCTTCCCCTCATTTCAGATCTTTCGCTCAGATCTACAGTGAGTGCACTTTAAGAGCACTTGCAGTGCCCTTGTAGTGCATAGTGGATTTGCCTTTAGTAAATCAACCCCATAGTGGTCTCATATCAGGGATAAACAGCTGTGTGTGGTCCAGACAGGTTTGGCCCATACGCACACAGGGCGTTAGAAAAAATGAGCTGGAAAAGCCACTACTAATGGCAAGAAAAAGCGGCTTATAAAAACATGCTTTTAGTAGCTTTCTGCATTGGCGTCAATGCTCATTTAGCGGTGTTTCTCTGCCTCTTCTATTTTCCACTCTTATTACAGAGCACAAGTTGCATGACGTGTCAAAAACACGGGTCTGCGGGCAGGGGGCTTATTGGAATCTGGAAACCCCCTATAACAAGGGGGCCCCCCATGCTTGCTCATCCCCCCTTTATTTACCTTCTGGGCTGCATGCTCGGATAAAGGTCTGGTATGGATTTTGGGGGACCCCACGCAAAAAAGAAGGGTTTGGTATGGTCTTGGGGGACCCCACGCCATTTTTTTTTCATTTTGGCATGGGGTTCCCCTTCAAGATCCTTAGAGCACAAGATCATAATGACCTGACTTGGATGCAACTTCCATTCAAAGCAAATCAAATGGGCTGAAAGTCAGATCAGTTAAAGTGGTTGTTAACCCACTCTGTTAACTTTATATATTCCTGTTTTTCCCCCAATGACAGGTGCTCCTGTCTCTGTGTCTTATTAAAAAAAATGCTAGTTATACCTGATTATAGAGTGCCGCTCTGCGCTCACGTGACCAGTCGGCTCACTCCTCTCCCCGCCTGACAGCTGCAGGGGGTGGGGCTGAGCATCCCATGCTGACGTCAGTCAGGACGAGAGAAAGAGAGACCGGGCCAGTTACGTGAGCGCAGCTCTGAAATCAGGTATAGCAGACATTTTTTTATAAAACACAGAGACAGGAGCACCTGTCATTAGGAAACAAGGAGGGTTATATAAGATATTCAAAGTTTTTTCAGCAGCGAGAGGGGAGGGGGTGGGCACTAACACAAAGCAGACAGGTGAGAAGGGAGAAAGGACAGATGAGAGAGCAGATGACGGAGGTACATAAACTGACCACAGTGTCAGGGCTAAGCAGCCATAATACACGGTGGTCCATTTACAGAGGAGAGGGCAGAACCAGGCAGGATCAGCCAGGTATTTTAGGTGATACAGGGAACAAAAAGTACACAGCACAAGCACTGTGTTGTATAATATGCTTTAAAGAAACAGGATTGTTTAGGGTAATAAACACTTTAAGATGGCTCTCATAGGAAACCATTGATTTTGACATGTAAAAAAAAACGCTTGAAGCGGCATAATAATGTATCTAACATTAAGCCGCGTTTAGCAGCGTCAGACGCTTTTGCAACTGTAACTCTGGTCTTTGGAACACGCTGGCCCTGGGTTTTTTTTTGCAGCTTCCAAACGCCTATGCCACTTACAGCTCCTAAAAGCCTATGTGACCATGAACACAGAATAACATGGAGAGGCGTTTTCAAGCTGACAAAAAAAAAAATAATTATAAATAAATATATATATATCTGTGTCTGGTGCTGGTATAAGCAGCTACAAAAATGCCTGTGTGCATGGGGCCTTAAAATTTGATGGAAGTTAAAGGGGTTGTAAAGGTTAATTTTTAATTTCTCAGTAAACTGTTCTGGCTGACTAAACCCCAGCCAGAACAACTCGGATGACGGGAAATCGAAGGAAAAGGTAAGAGAACCAACAATGCACTAGCTTAAGGGAACCTATTTAGAAATTAAAAAAACGACCCTTAACAACCCCTTTATTGTCCAAATGCTATGTGTTCAGCTACATATTCTAAAATAAAAAAAATGAAAAACCTGTGTCCAAGGCTTTGCTCAGATCATATTTTATGCTGTAGGCATTTAAAGGGGTTATAAAGGTTTGTTTTTTATTTTCTAAATAGGTTCCTTTAAGCTAGTGCATTGTTGGTTCACTTACCTTTTCCTTCGATTTCCCTTCTAAATGTTTTTTTTCTTTGAATTTCTCACTTCCGGTTCCTCCTCAGTAAGCTGTTCTGGCTGACTAACCCCCAGCCAGATGATAGGGGCAAGCTTACTGAGGAGAAACAGGAAGTGAGAAATTCAGACAAAGAAAAAAAACATCTTAACTGTATAGTTTAATTTATGGATATTAATATTCTCTGTTCTTTTTACAGCTGCAACAGAGAACTGTACAAAGAACATAAATCATCCGTACTGTTGGACAAAGCATAATGAAAAAAGCAGGAGTAGGAGAAGGATCAGCCTGTATTTTTGTGATAGCTTTATGTCTGTACAGATATAAAGAAGGGGAATAAAGGAAAGAGTAGATTGTGTTTTCTCTTTCCTCCCTGATGATTGCTCACACCCACACTATCTTCTGTGGGAAAATCTCTTCTGAGATGGAAAAAGCACTGAAGATGCACTGGAGAGAGGACATTACATGATCAGAAAGATTACTGCCCTGTGAGTGACAAGAGCCGAGTCCCCATGAACATTGTCATTAGAACTGGCAGTATCTACCATCTAGATCTCACTTATAACATTTTAATAGCATACAGCAAGTCCCAGGAATACATTTTGTACATAAGCAATATCATTACTAAAAACATAAAAAATGTCCTTCCTGAGGGGTTCAGTCGCTGGCACAATTTCTGTGCCCTACCTATTAGATCGTGCCCGCACACGACATAGTAAAAATGTTCTTAGCATTCCATCCAGAGCATGAATGCGCTTGTTTCTGTCAGATATCACTGCATATCAGGACCATAGCGGGTTGGGTATAAATCATCATCTTCCATATCATATTCCAAAAAATATGCGGGATTGTTCTCTGTCCGATTGCAACTCCAGTCAAAAGATTGTCTAAAACTAAACAGATTTAAAAGGCATATACAGTATATTGTATTTTGCACATGCACCATAGCAATTAAACAAAAAAAAAAAAGTACCGTATTTTCTGGCGTATAAAACAACGTTTTACATAAAAAAAAACAAAAAAACACCCAAATATGAGGGGTCGTCTTATACACCTGGTTTAAAACGCAAAACATATGACTTCAGCCTGGGTGTGCAGGAGCAGGGGGGAGCGGAGAGAGTGCGGGTACCGCCAGCATACAGGGTTGATCGGGAACCATGCATAGAGCATGGAGGAAGAGGAAAGACATTAAAGGAGGAAAGGATTACAGAGCGGATAGCCCACTGTTACCAGAGGCTGCAATGTTGGCACAGGTGAGCAGAGGCTGCAATGTTGGCACAGGTGAGCAGAGGCTGCAATGATGGCACAGGTGAGCAGAGGCTGCAATGTTGGCACAGGGGAGCAGAGGCTGCAATGTTGGCACAGGGGAGCAGAGGCTGCAATGTTGGCACAGGGGAGCAGAGGCTGCAATGTTGGCACAGGGGAGCAGAGGCTGCAATGTTGGCACAGGGGAGCAGAGGCTGCAATGTTGGCACAGGGGAGCAGAGGCTGCAATGTTGGCACAGGGGAGCAGAGGCTGCAATGTTGGCACAGGGGAGCAGAGGCTGCAATGTTGGCACAGGGGAGCAGAGGCTGCAATGTTGGCACAGGTGAGCAGAGGCTGCAATGTTGGCACAGGTGAGCAGAAGCTGCAATGGTCGGTGGTGAATATGTGGTGGAATCTATGTTTTTTTTTTTAAATGGTGTTGCCTCTAAGGGGGGGTATTATAGCCCAAAAGCTATGTTTTCACTTGAAAAATAGGGGGTCGTCCTATACGCCGACAAATACGGTATTTGCTTTTCTTGAGATCCTTTTATTTGTGTCTTACACGCTCCAACTTTCAAACACTACAGCTCCCAGTAACAGACACATTGGTGCCAGTCCAGGAAGCAGTGGAAAGGACTAGGTGTGGCCAGGTGCTTATTGGCAAGCTATGGGCCTGTGAATCTGCAGCGACAACGCCGATAGCCACACCCCCTACAAAGTCACCTCCTCCCACTGTAGTGCAAGCAGGCACAGCCTACATTAGAGTAAAACTTCTGCTCTGAATTCAAGAGTAGCATCATCATTAAACTACTTGCCTACTAGGCACTTTTACCCCTTTCTTTCCCAGGCCAATTTTCAGCTTTCAGCTCTGTCACACTTTGAATGACAATTTTACAAAGTACTGGTATAAGCCTCTTGCCACCCCCTGTACAGCAGGGTAAAAGAAGCTGATCCGTGAAATGAAGTAGCGTGATTTCAAAGTAGCATCAATGTGAACCAGGGCTTATTTTCATCGGGTCTGTTTACTTACTTTATCTCTGAAATCGAACACACCAAAAAAAAAATGTGTTTTTGCACGTACTTTGTTTCCAAAGTATGGCAGGCCATAGATGGTGCAAATTTCCTTCCTGCAACCACAATTCCCCTATCAACACAGACAGCACTGACATAGGTATTCGCAAGTGAATCCAGCAGGCTGGTTGTACCCAAGTTGATTGATCATTCAGCCTGCCCAAACACGGTTCAAAGCTTGGCCGGTTCCTACTGAACTAGACAAGATTTGAACCGTCTATGGCCATCCACTGTTAGAATCTCTCCCTGCTTACTAAACATTACTATAGCCTAACATTGGGACAGGACTGCTTGACAAGTTATGCGTTTGCAACATTTTTACTCACCATGCTTTATTTTCATTATCCAAGAGAGTAAACCAGCAGCAGAAATTAGACATTACAATGTTGCTTTGGGTAAGAAGGTCCATGTGTTATGGCTTTGTAGGCCACTGATGAGCCCTAGACAGCCGTTACTGTTTCTATTTCAAAGGTGGTTTCCTACATTATCTCTGGTATTTCTACACCATCAATGCAGGGGAACTGTGAGAATTCTAAACAAAACACAGGCCTTATGCATGTCCTTGCAGCCTCATGGTATGCAAAGCATGCTGCCTTATCTGAGCTGTCAGCAGGAACAACCCTGCACCAACAAGGGAACACTGTGGGAGGGACATGCTGTACAGACAGAACAAAGACTAGATCATGCAAATGTCAAATTCGATTTGGCTTGTCAGTAAAGAAGCAATAACTTAGGGGGAACAAAAAATCAGCAAGACAGAGGTAAAAGGAAAGAGTGGCTTTCAGATTTTATTCAACTCAAAGTACAAACTATTTTCAACAGGCTTGCTGGGCTCTCTAGTTCCACAACTGCTGAAAAGGGAAGCAGCATATACAATACTTTACCATCACAGCTGTCTTGCTGCACTGGACAACAAAAGTACATTTTGGCCCCCCATTCTTTTCAGGAGTTATTGTTTTATTTTTATTTTCTGTGTCTGTGCAGTGGTTGCAACCCAATAGACTTGAATGGAACGGTCTGCACACGGATGTACAGGGCATCTCCTCACCCTGTGCGGGCAAAGGCAGCCCTTCGCATAGGTGTAGAGACATGGACGCCTGTGTGAATTAGACCCAACAAGAAATGCTTGGGGCAAGGTGAGTTCCTATCATTAATGTACAATAAAGAACACCTTCTTCTACACCTTTAACCCTTTATTATGACAGTGTTTACATTTAGTTTACAATTGATACGGAGAAAAGATCCCTAAATGTGAGTTATTTGTAATCTATTTCAATAATGAGTTTATATTCTTAAAGGGGTTGGAAAGGTAAATGTTTTTTCACCTTAATGCACCCTACGTAATCCTCTTCGGTTCCCAGCCTGGCCTAGATTGGCTAGGCTGGACGGATTTATAGCAGCTGCTGTCAATCACAACGGATGGCGCGGCGCGGCGCGGCGGGGGGCGGGCCGAGTGATACAGTTGGCGGCTATACCCGCCGCTGTATGCCTGGAGCGCGCTCGCAAAGGCTTTCCACCATGCAAGCTCGCTCACATAAGGGTGAAAAGCTTTTGCGAGGAGGAGCCGAGACAGCCACCAAGGGACCCCAGAAGACAGGGTTAGGGGGACACTCTGTGCAAAATGAGCTGCACAGTGGAGGCAAGTATAACATGTTTGTTATTTAAAAAAAAAAAAATGTTTGCCTTTAGTGTTGCTTTAACATAACACATGCAAACTCAAAATGTATCCCTCAGCATGTCTGGCACCATGTCTCCTTGCGCATGTCTTTTCCAAGCAAATCATCCCTTTGAAAATAAAACATGCAACCACAGTAAGATTTACCTTCTACAAATGTGTGTGTGTGTATACACACACACACACACACACACACACATACACAGTATATACACATACATATATACGTGGGCCCTTACGCCGATGTAACTCACCTTTTCCCGGCGTAGCGTAAATATGCGCCCGGCGGATGTGTGCGCCAGAGTAACAAACCAAGATACGCCTAAAAATAGGCCATCCTACCCCGACGTATCTTACTTACGCCGGCATGGCGCGGGCGCACATTATGATTAGGCAATAGGGGAATATGGCGATTCACGAACGTACTTGCGCCCGGCGCATGATATACGTGGTTTACATAAGTTTTACGTCCGGCGTAAAGTTATTTCCCATAGATGAGGCGCAACCCATGCAAAGTGATGGACCAGGGAACACAAGCCCACGTAATGTACGTTGGACGTCTGTGAATATGGGCCGACATGGGTCTTGCTGGGCGTAGGTTACATTAACGGTGTACACAGTGATCCGGCGTATCTTAGGCAGTTGTTCCGATGTGGTTGTGCGCATGCGCACGGGATACGTCCACATCTCGACACATGCGCAGTTCGTTTTAAGTACTTGTTTGGCGCCCGGCCCATCATTTGCATGGGGTCACACTTCATTAGCATGGATCACACCCACTTCCACTTACGCCAGCCTGCGCCTTCGAAATTCATGTGTGTGTGTGTGTGTAGAAAGAGGTGGCCAGCAAGTGGAAAATATTTTGCAAATATTTTATAAACTTTTTTTAATGAATATTTTTTAAATATAGGTACATTTACAATTGACATATAAGGCTCCATGCACACTTTTTGCAATAGCCTTTATTAGCGTTTTTCAGTGTAGCGTTTTTTAGCTTTTTCTTTTTTCAATGGATAAAAAAACGCTAAAAAACGCTGCCGTTATTTGAGAGTTTTTCCCCGCAGAAAAATGGCACTTTGAATGCAAATTTTGGGCGTTTAAAAAAAAGCCAATAAATTCCAAAAAAACACCCATGTGGGCATGGGCACATAGGCTAACATAGAGTTCAGTTTATGGGCTTTAAAAAAAAAAAGTTTATCATCTTCAGTGTGCATGGAGCCTAAATGGTGACTTTTGGGACACCCAGTATATAAAATACAACATATACATAACTTTGAACATTTCAACCTCCAAAAGCCATCATCTTCCTTTTGGAAGTTTACAGATCTAAATCAGCATAAAATTACATAAAAGTAAACAGTTTGTTCACATTTGCTGCATCACTATTGAGGCAATGAAAACAATAAGGATAAAGATGTACTGAGCACACAGGAAATATTGGGGTTGATTTACTAAAACTGAAGAGTGAAAAATCTGGTGCAGATGTGCATGGTGGCCAATCGGCTTCTAACTTTAGCTTGTTCAGTCATGCCGCGTACACACGATCATTTTTCGGCATGTAAAAAACAAAGTTTGTTAGCATCTAGAAAAAACATAGTTTTTTCCAACTTCATCATTAAACGACGTTGCCTAGACACGATTGTTTTAAAAAAAATGCTCTAGCAAAGCACGGTGACGTACAACACGTACGACGGCACTATAAAGGGGAAGTTTCATGTGGATGGCGCCACCCTTGGGGCTGCTTTAGCTGATTTTGTGTTAGTAAAAGACGATTCCCGCTTTTCTGTCTGTTACAGCGTGATGAATGTGCTTTACTCCATTACGAACGGTAGTTTTGCCAGAACAAGCGCTCCCGTCTCATAACTTGCTTCTGAGCATGCGCGGGTTTTTAACGTTGTTTTAGCGCACACACGATCATTTTTTACAACCCGAAAAACTACATAGTTTAAAACGTCGTTAAAAAATGCAGCATGTTCGAATTATTATTTTTTTGGTCGTTTTTCAGAACCCGAAAAATGATGTGAAGCCCACACACACACACGATCATTTTAAATCCCATTTAAAAAAAAAAAACGTTTTTTTAATGCCGAAAAATGATCGTGTGTACGGGGCATTAGGCTTTGACAAAAAAAAACTGGAAGCTGATTGGTTTCTAAGCAGAGCTGCACCAGATTTTGCACTCTCCAGCTTTAGTACTCAACCCCAGTGTGTTTTTTTGCAGTTATTGGAAGGTAGTCAGGAAATCAATGAAATTAAATAACTTTCCACAATTATGTTTCTAGAAACCAAAACTTTGCATCTACGGTCATGCCTAATATCATACCATTCCTACTTGTTACGACAATGATTGCTAAACTCCAGTTGCTATTGTTTGCTAAACATCACTGTAATCTTAAAGCGGCATTCCACCCATATAAAAGTCAGCAGCTACAAAAAGTGTAGCTGCTGACTCTTAATAAATCGGACACTCACCTGTCCAGCAATGCGGACGTACAAAGCCCTGCTCCTCTCCCCCTCCTGTCCCCGGCACCGGCATTGTGACTGTGGGTGCCCAGCTGTGGCTTCACAGCCGGGCACATACTGCACATGTGACCTGTCCCAGAAGATTGCAGGGAGGGAGGGGGGAGAGGTGAACTGCCTGCCAGTGCCGCAGAGCCCCAGGAGAAAGTTGGAGCTGGATGGCCCTAAAAAAAGAGGGTATACGCAGACCCCCCCCCAAAAAAAATATTACATGCCAAATGTGTCAGAGGGTCATGGGCACTTAAGCGGAAGTTCCATTTATGGGTGGAACTCTGCTTTAAAGCGGAGTTCCAGCTGGACCCATGTTTATTAAACGTCAACAGCTACAAAAAGTGTAGCTGCTGACTTTTAATAAACACACTCACCTGTCCCGCGGTCCAGTGCTGCGGCCACCCAAAGCCTTCGTTCTCTATCTCTCTCTCCCCCCCCCCCCCCCGTGTCCACGCCACCGGCATTGCAAGTGTTGGCACCTGGCTGTGACAGCTTGTAGCTGCTGTCTTTAATAAAAGAACACTTGCCTGTCCAAGGATCCATCACTGCCCTTACACAAGCTGGTTCTCCACTGGTCTTCGGGTTCCTGGCACCAGCATCTTTAGTGTGGGAAGCCGACTGTGACATATTGCGGCTTCACACTGCGCCTTGTGTATGGTCCCCAGGGCCGCAATCGGGGGTACAGGCTTTACAAATATAAGGGGCCTGCAACTGGAGAGAGAAGAAGAGGTGGGGTGTCACTTCTCATATTGTGCACCCCCCCCCCCTCATTCTCAGCTTGCGGTGGAAGAAGGGAGAAGAGAGGTTATCAATCAAAACCAGCTACTCACCCCCCCCCCCCCCAACAAAAAAAAAGTGTCCACAGGTGATGGATGGGAGGGGAGGTGGAAAAGTGCCTTTTTTTGGGTGAAGTTCCACTATAATTATTAAGTCACCTCTGCTGCTACTAGATACTACTATATGTGCTCTACTGCACATATCTGAGCAGGCGCCATGAGTAAGCTCTAATCAGTTATTTGCATCTTTTTGTATGTACCTGATACAAGTGCAATAAAAGATGTATGCAACAACTATTCACCAAATTGGAGTACATGACACAGATGCAGCCAGAAGTTCAGCGTAGAAATAAACAAACCAAAAGGGCGACGGGCACCGTGGTAAGGTAGGTATTCATCTGCATGGTGGGGAAGGGATTTATTAGCACAGTGGGGGATAAAACCATAAGTGCACTTTGTTGAAACCTTCCTTCACTTTACACTTCCAAGACTAATGTATCAGAGGTTTCTCCCAAGACATAACAGCCCTCACTCGGGCAGAGAAGGGAAGTGAAACAAAAGAACCCTGCCCACTTTAAGATAAATCTGTGCCTCAGGAAAGTAGTTTGGAATGGGAAAAGCAGAGAATGAGATCTCTCATTTCACAATCCTACTCTCAGCTTTTTAATGTGAGAGTACATACACAACGGCACAGGGCCATGGCTGGGTGTCAAAAAGAGATTCAATACAAACAGAAACAGCCCCTGGGACAAAGAAAAATGTGACCTGGTCAATAAAACAAGATTGTCAACGAACTTAAACTGCATTTAACACAGGCTTCATTGCCAGTTAATATCTACCAAATCTTACGAATGGTAACAAAAATAACTCTATTCTGGATATTATCAATTTAATAAAAACAAACAGAAAACTAAACGAGTTTCCAATGAAGATTGTTTGATTCCTTTTCGCATTTTACTCTTGAAAACATCGTTATACTTTGGTGCTGGGCAGTGTTTTGCTTTGGGCTTTTGTAGCTGAAAACAATCGAAGAAACCCAAGTTATCCTACCGGTCGCAAAGCTAAAAAGTGTCCTTAACCACGAACCCTCCCCTACTTGAACACCTGCGACTTGTCATGCGGTTTGACAGTTCCAAATCGGATGACAAGCGCACCCTATTGTCAGAAATGGAGCCCTTCCCATTGGTGCAACTCCGACTTTGCGGTGCCACACAGATTTGAAAAAACAGGATCCGGCATTATTTTTTCTAATCTTAGGTACAACCTCCATAGACATCTGTGAATAAGGTGGCACAGATGTCAGCCAAGTAGAACCTGAAATCGCGCTGACCTGCTACTTTAACATGCTGTTAAACATGATTGCTGGTGAGCAAGTACCAAGATGAAGGGAGGGTCAGTTGGTTCTGGAAGCCGCCGTCCGTGAAAGCAGGAGGCCTGGGCAAAGGGTATGGCTTTATACGGACCATTAAGGTGAAACAGATTCTGTATGCAGTTCCACCCCCTGCCCCCCCTTGCACTTACTCAAACCCGATCTCGATCCAGTAATGTGCATGAGAGCCGAGGCTCTCTCCCTACTCATTTGCTCAGACATAGCAACAAGAGACATTGGCTCCCGCTGTTGTCAATCACTGCCAGTGAGGAGGGAGCAGGGGGGGGGGGGTCCAATCTCACTGTCTGTGTCCATAGATGCAGACAGTGAGGCTCAGCAGCGAGCCCATGAGTGCTCCAATAGCAAAGCTTCTATAGCCGATATGCCACCACAGCACAGGGATTGATCTACAGTGCCTTGAAAAAGTATTCCTACCCCTTGAAATTTTCCACATTTTGTCATGTTATAGCCAAAAACATAAATGTATTTTATTGGGATTTAATGTGATAGACCAACACAAAGTGGCACATAATTGTGAAGTGGAAGGAAAAATGATAAATGGTTTTCAAAATATTTTACAAATAAATATGTGAAAAGTGATGTGCATTTGTATTCAGTCCTCTTTATTTTGATACCCCTAACTAAAATATAGTGGGACCAATTGCCCCAAAAAGTCACCTAACTCGTAAATAGAGTCCACCTGTATGTAATTTATAAATACATATTATAAATACAGCTGTTCTGTGAAGTCCTCAGAGGTTTTTTTAGAGAACCTTAGAGAACAAACAGCATCATGAAGGCCAAGGAACACACCAGACAGGTCAGGGATAAAGCTTTAGAGAAGTTTAACGCAAGGTTAGGTTATAAAAAAATTCCCAAGCTTTGAACATCTCAGGGAGCACTGTTTAATCCATCATCTGAAAATGGAAAGAGTATGGCACAGCTGAAAACCTACCAAGACATGTCCGTCCGCCTAAACTGACATGCCTGGCAAGGGGAGCCTTAATCAGAGAAGCAGTCAAGAGGCCCTCTGGAGGAGCTGCAGAGATCCACTGCTCAGGTGGGAGAATCTGTCAACAGGACAACTATTAGGCTTCATTTCCACTGGCGTTTTAAAAGTGAGCTGTAAAACAGCTAGGTATGCCTGGAAAAATTTGCGTTAAAAACGCAAAAATTTACTGCGTTTTTGCGCGTTTTTTAACGCTAGCGTTAGGCAGCGTTTTTTTGAAAAAAAAAAATCTCTAGGCTATATATATGAGATTTTTTATGAAATCCCTTTATGCGTGTTTTTGCGCGTTTTTTAAGGTCGAGCGTTTTTACAGCTGTGTTTTAGGAGCTTTAGAACGCCCTGCTCCTGTGTTTTTTTTACAGCCCAAAAACGCCTAGGCCATTTGCAGCTCAAAAACGTCTATGTGGGCATGATGCCATAGAATAACATGGACAGGCATTTTTAAGCTGTAAAAAACGCTCAGAAACATGGCTGTAAAAACGCCAGTGGAAATGAGGCCTTAGTCGTGCACTCCACAAATCTGACCTTTATGGAACAGTGGCAAGAAGAAAGCCATTGTTGAAAAAAAGCAATAAAAAATCCCCTTTGCAGTTTGCAAAAAGCCATGTGGGGGACACAGCAAACATGTGGAAGAAGGTGCTCTGGTCAGATGAGACCAAAATAGCATTTTGCTTTTAAGGCCAAAAAGTTCTATGTGTGGCGGAAAACTATCACTGCAGCATCATGTTGTGGGGATGCTTTTCTTCATCAGGGATGGGGAAGCTGGTCAGAGTTGATGGGAATAGATGGAGCCAAATACAGGACAATCTTAGAAAAAAACCTGTTAAGAGTCTGAAAAATACTTGAGACTGGGCAGAGGTTCACCTTCCAGCAGGATAACGACCCTAAACATACAGCCAAGGCTACAATTGAATAGTTTAGATCAAAGCATATGCATGTGTTAGAATTGCCCTTTCAAAGTCCCGACCTAAATCCAATAGAAAATCTGTGGCAAGACTTGAAAATTGCTATTCACAGATGCTCTCCAACCAATCTGACAGACCTTGAGCTATTTTGCAAAAAGGAATGAGCAAAAATGTCACTCTCTAGATGTGCAAAGCTGGTAGAGACATCCCCCAAAAGGCTTGCAGCTGTAATTGCAGTAAAAGGTGGTTCCAAAAAGTATTGACTCAGGGTGGCTGAATACAAATGCACACTACAGGTTTCACATATTTATTTGTAAAAAAAATTGAAAACCATTTATCATTTTCCTTCCACTTTGTATTGGTCTATTACATAAAATCCCAATAAAATAAGTTTATGTTTTTGATTGTAACCTGACAAAATGTAGAACATTTCAAGGGGCATGAATACTTTTTCAAGGCACTGTATATGTAGTGATGTAAACAATTGCCAGTGGCAATAGCGAACTATCAACAGCTCCCAATGAATGTAATCCAAGGGGCCTGGAGACCCTGGAGGGAGTCTTCGGTTCCTGTGGCTCTAGATGCCCCGCAGCGGACGTCACTTCTGTCCTGCAGCTGAACCGATCTCGACGTCCAGGTGCTGTGACGATCGGCCCCACACTGACAAGTTTTTTCCACTGTATCTCGTCACCCAAGGTTCGGGTCAATCAGGACTCCCCCCAGGCCCTTTGGATTACATTCATGTGGAGCTATTCATCGTCCACCATTGCCACTGGGAATTGTTTACATCACTACATATACAGATTCCGACTCGAGAGTTGTCATTTTGGTTGGTTTGCTTTGTTCTGCTCCCTACTCCAAGTGGCCTTTGCAGCAGCTGGGACCATAAAGTGCCATTCCTATATACAGTATATATGTGATACCAAGAGGACTAGGGCTTAGTTTCTTGGTTGTTTTTTGGCTGTAGTTAGGGCTTTAAAGGACAACTGTAGTCCCCTGTTCCCCGTGACCCCCCCCCCCCCCCAGGTACTGCCTACTAGATGAAATACTTACCCCTTTAGCCACAATCTAGAACATTTTACTGTGCACCCTTGTTCAGAGCCACAAGGCCTTCCTCAGAAAGTCTTCTTTCTGGGTCCACTTTACCCTGTGCACCCAACCAGTTTTGGGAATAAAGCCGAGAGGCTCCATGTGGGGACAGCACAATGAAGAATGCTGGATTAGGGCTGAAAATATTTCACCTGGTAAGTAGCACTCAGAAGGGTGGGGGCAATTTAATATGGGACAGTAGTACAAGGGTGCAGTTGTCCTTCAAACCCCACCACTAAAGCCCAATAAATATCAAGCTATTGAACCAAAATGAGAAGTTACTAAAAAAGGTTTTGTGATAAAACTGCAGGACAGCTTCACTGCTCATAATGAAATTCTTTGTTGAGCAATGTTTCGATGCGGAAAAGTTGTGAAAATAGCGGTCAGCTGATTACAACGATAAACAGCGTTAATACTGTGGTTTCAAAGTCTAGCACAGCAACAACTTTTCATGCTTAGTTGATCTTTTGCTGTGAAAATTGAAAAATTGGTAGTCAAGTGTACTAATAATCTATATCAACGTGTTGCGCTGTCATGTATATGTTGATATATAACGCCATATTTTCGATTAGGCAAACAAAAATCCATCTTTAGAAAAGATGTGTAAATGTATATAAGATACAAAAGTCCAAAGACCAATTAAAATCCACAAGGTGAAAACAAAGAAAGTTTCCTTCTAATTTCAATGGGTGATCCCCACAGAATAGATAGGGCAAATATATCTTCTTACCAGATATTAAAGCGGAGTTCCACCCAGGAAAACAACATTTGCCCATATTGTTTAAAAAAATTAAATAAAAAAAACCTGAAAAAATAAATGAAAATACTCACCCGAAATACCTGTTGCTATGCGGAAGTCCATAATCTGCCTCTTCCACACCGCGGTGTCTTTTCTTCTGCTTCTTCTGCTTGTGAATGGGGCGCGCTGCTTTCTGGGAACTGTGTGTGTTCTCAGAGAGCAGCCGCCCATTCACAAGCCAGCATGAGACTCACGCAGGCGCAGTAGGAAATGGGCAGTGAAGCCGTACGGCTTCACTGCCTGTTTCCCATAGTATGAATGGCGGCGCGGGACCCGGAGCGATCGTGGGATCGGCATCGGGGGGGCCATCAGCGCGGGCAAGTAGGACAAGGTAAGTGTCCTTATTTAAAGTCAGCAGCTACACGGTTAGTAGCTGCTGACTTTAAAAAAAAAAAAAAATTGCGGCTGGAACACCCCTTTAAGACCTTCAAAGGTCTATATGTGCATCAGTGAGCAATTATCCCTCACTTTGGGTATGAACCACCTCTGCTGCTTAGCCTACTTGGTGGTCTACAATGATGCAATTCCGCCCAGCAGTTATCCTTTAGGGCAGTGGTCTCCAAACTGAGGCCCTTTGCTTGCTTTCATCTGGCCCTTGAGGTACTATTTCATCCACTGATACAAATAATGGGGCAAAGTTTCCCCCACTCACAACAATGGAGGGGCAGAAATTGCTCCGCTGACACCAATGAATGGTCACAACTCCTCCCAAAGACACCAATGATGGTACAAAATTTCACCCAATGATGGGGAACAATTTCTCCCAACGATACCAACAATAGGACACCATACCTCCCAATGACACCAGTGATGGGGCATCATTTCTCCCAATGATGGGCCACAATTTCTCACAACACCACCAACAATAGGGCCCATTGTGTCATGGATCTGCCACTTAAGGGTTAATGGTGCAGACTCTATTTCAGTGATTGACAACAGGCTGCCCTATTTAAACACCTCAGCAGCACAGTGTCTTCGCAGTCTGATCTTCAGCTCATACCTGTTCCCGCGATCTGATCTGTTTCCTGTGTTTGACCTGGTTTGTTTGACTACGATTGATCTTTTTTATCCTAATCCTGGCCTGCCTTGTGACCACGCTCAGCTCTACACTGCTTGATATCCTGTAGCCAAACGTTGCCTGTATCCTGACCATTCTCTGCCTGTCGTCAATACCTACATCTGATCGTCTGTTACCAAACCCGGCTTGTCTGACTACGTATTCAGTGTCTCCCCAGCCCTGCATCTACCATCCTGCTTCCTGTTTCCTTCTGCACCGGCTGGACTGACAAGACCAAAGACGAATCAGACACCCATACACCGCCAGGCTCTTGCGGCCACCGCACGTCAGGCTCATCCGGCAGGTACGTAACACAGTGATACCATTGATGGGACACAATTCCTTCCAATGGCATTTTGGAAGGAGTGCAATACCTTCCACTAACACCAATGATGGGGCAAAACTCCCCCACTGACACCAAAGATGGGGCCTTTGGACCTTTTCTACTTCCAATGGCCACTGTCTGGCCCTCCTAAAGTCTGAAGGACAGTAAACTGGCCCTTTGCTTAGAAAGTTTGGAGACCCCTGCTTTAGAGAACTCTAAAACCTGATCACACGGTATACCATATGAAAGAGGAAAAGTGAAGTGTACTAATAAGCTTGTAGTTGCCAATACTTTTATAAGTGTGTAAGCACCATAGTCTCCCGTAATCCTGTGCACTGCAGCACTTGTACTTGGACAGGATGGTAATGCTGTGAGCCAATCAGGGCTTGATCGTATTTCACAGTGTGTCAGTCTACAAATGAAAACAAACTTTCAAGTGGGGAGAGCAAAGTGATGACAACATCAGTGTACCTCATCAGCTTCAATATCTACTCAGCAAGTTTGTGACCAAGCTATATTTCTTACTGCAGTGGACAAAACTAAAGATACCGACCTGGCCATGATGCAAGGCAGGGTTAACATATAAGCAGTTCAATTGTGGATTTATCTGCCTAGAGAAATGTCCAACAATTAGTTGCTATATAGATATGTCTGCTCAGACATATTTATGTAGATAAAGCAGTCTGGGGGAAGTAGGGCCAGATACTTCTGATGTATCTGAGGTGAAGGAGAAGCAAGCAAGGCTTTTGAAACTGTTCAGTCTATCTTTGTACCAAATATTTGTGGACAAGGGATGTCAGTTAGTGCCCACAGGTCTCCACATCTAGCCAACAGTAGTCAGACTGAGTAAAGGATATCATGTCAATGGCCAGATTTAAATTGGGCCCCAATTTGTCCCTGAAAAGGAGAACAGGGACGCACCGGACCCCTGCTGAAAGCCGCTTCCGTCGGAGGTGTGAACTCCGCCTAAAGGTGACATTTTTAATGTTTAAAGCTAAACTTTAGCCCAAAAAAAATTCTTTATAGCTTTAGGCCTTATTCACACTATACAGGCAGAAAACGGATGGAAACTGACATGCAGATTTCACTTGCAGAGACACGAGTTTACATCAGTTTTCATGCACCTTTCAGTGAGTTTTATACACATTGCAGATTCTTTCACAGAACAAAAAAAATCTGCATATGACACCAGTGTTGTTGTGTGACCAGCACACTTGTTTTTTTTTTATGTGTGCAATGGCAGAACGCGTGCAAAAAAACTCACGTCTATGTACATGGTAAGAACGAGGGGTTTGTGAGCCAACTTGTAACCTGAAGCTATATCCCACGTTGTGAAGACACAGCTGGATCCTGTAGAAATCTTCACTGCAAGGATGTCCCATTCTCTTCCTGTCCCTGGAGCTCCAATCTTTTTGTGATGTAGGAACGCTGAACCCTATGGTGATAGGTTATTACAAGATGGGTGGCCTAGAGAATTTACACAAATGTTGAAAGGATGCAAGCGCCACACTAGCTTCTGCAGTCATTTGAGAGTTTTTATTTTGCAACATTCAACACCTTTTGGGGGCTAAGCATTTCCTTTTTTCAATCCAGGCACCTGCATGATCTTCTTTTTAGCTTTGATGTACTGAGCCCACAAAACACATTCATGGTCTCTGAATTTTTGGTGCACATTGGGTTAATAACTTCAGATTTTCTGTGAAGCTGCTATCCTACCTTCACTACCTGTAACACAATCTGAAAAGAGGTGAGACTCTCCCCCATTCACAGATTGTGTCTCAGGCAGTGAAAGCAATGTAAGAGCATTTCTCATTAAAGGGGGGAGAAGGGGCGGGTCCTTATCCAAGCTATTGCCCAAGAGGTACAGCAACAGGAAGAGGACAGGGCATCCCTGCAGGGAAAATTTCATCAGGATCCAGTTGTCTGCTTGACGTGGGACATCCTTTATTAGGGGGTGAGTCAGCTCATTAAAGCGACAGAGAATTTTTTGTATGATTAAACTTTAACTTAATGTTCTCAAAGTATTTGTTGTGAACATTTACATTTTTTTTTTGTTCCACATTTTCCCCATGGTATTTCACAAACTATTTCACAATATAATGGCTACCAATTTATGCCCATAAACTCTTGTGCATTATGAACCACTATGAGCTTTTTTTATGCTGCTTTTTCTGCCAGAGGTTCTGGCATTTTTTTTAGCTGCCTAGTGTGCAGTGACACTACAGCCACGTACACACGCTCGGAAATTTCCAACAACAAATGTTCCATAGGAGCTTTTGGTCGGAAATTCTGACCGTGTGTAGGCCCCACCTGACATTTTCTGTCGGAATTTCCGACAACAAAAACTTGAGAGCTGGTTCTCAAATTTTCCGACGAAAATATCAGTTCTCGTGAATTCCGATCGTGTGTGGACAATTTTGACGCACACAATTCAATGCATTCTCTGAATCAAGTACGAGACGAAAGCATTCGGTCTGGTAAAACTAACGTTCGTAAATGAGATGGCACATTCATCATGCTGTAACGGACTGAAAATTATGAGGCTGAAAAGCACGAATCGACTCTCGCCAAACTTCTACTAACACGACAGGCATTGAACTTCTCTTTTCTTGTGCCGTCGTATGTGTTGTACGTCACTGTGTTCTCTTCTCTTCAGAATTTCCGACAACATTTGTGTGACCGTGTGTATGCAAGACAAGTTTGAGCCAACATCCTTTGGATATTTATCCACGGTTTTGTTGTCGGAATGTCCGATCGTCTGCACACGGCATTAGAGTAAATGCTGTAAGAGTATGATGATGTGTATGATGTTCATATGCCAGAGGCCCATTACAGATCCCATAGTATGAGTTACTACACAACTATATGAAAAGGCTGATTGATCTTTCTGTGTTGTTAAGTAAATGTGGATTGAAACTGTCCACAGGATCTTTTGTTAACAACACTTCAAGAGAGAATATGAATCAGGTAACTGAACAGCACTTTGTCTGACATATAGCTTTTCAAATCCACACCCACACTAAAAAAAAACTATTATATCAATTGTCAATGAATAAACTTCTATAATGAGTTTACATCTATAAAGTAACACTTTCATGTTCAGTAGAGCATATATATATACTTTTTAAAGTATTTAAGTATGGTGTTTAGAGGGACCAAGGTCATTGCATATTCAGGAATATGACCCTAGATATTTTTATAATGCATGTAAAAAAGTACAAAATGTTTCTGGTAGACACGTATACTGGAAATGACTGATCAATGAGTTATTTTTTATTCCATATTAGTAAAAGTACTGCAGTAATGCAGGAGAACTAACTCAGCACATTTCTTAATTATTAAGTAGCAAAAATCAATTTTTCTGCAGCTCCTATTAAAAATAAAATACTGATGCAACTGATGAGGCCTCATTGACAATCCATGATTGGGCTATGTGTATTTATGAGGCTTGAGCCACCAGGTATTTCTATAGGGAAGCAGCGGCTGCACAAAGCTGTCTGTCCCAATTTACCAGGCGTGTGGGTGAGCGGAACCAGAATACAGACAGTGTGCGTTCAGGGCCACTCACCTGCACCAACATGCCTGTCAAGCTGTCCATGCAGCTGATGTGTCCCTATGGACTTGAATGGACTACCTGCACACAGCACCTGATGGCTCAAGCTACATAAACACATGGCCCATTGTCTGTTTGCATGAGGCCTAAATCAAAGAACTCTGAACTCATTTATACATTTTTTTTAAAGAGTAAAACTAGAAAAAATACAGAAACCTTAGCACATATCAGCACTAATGGTACTGAATAGGCTTAGGACTGGAGCTGCATGATTCCGGCTAAAATGAGAATCACTATTTTTTCGCTTAGAAGATGGATGACAATTCTTTCACGATTCTCGCGGTGTAACATCATCTTTCACACTAAACCAAAAAATTGGGCTAACTTTACTGTTTCGTTTTTATTTTTAATTAATTGAAGTGTATTTTTTTAACCAAAAATTGTGTTAGAAAGACCACTGTACAAATACAGTGTGACATAAAATATTGCAACAATCACCATTTTTTTCCCAATGGTCTCTGCTAAAAAAAAATACCATATTTATCGCCCTATAGAGCGCACCGGCGTATAGCGCGCACCCCCAACCTAGAAGAGAAATTTCAGGAAAAAAAAAGAAATACTTACCGTTCGAATGCCCCTCGTCGGTGTCTTGCCCGGCATCCATCGGCGGCCCTGTCCGGTCCGGCGTCCGTCTGTGGCCTTGGTGGTGTCCTCCCTGCATCTCCCGCACTGTTTTTGAGCCAATCCCTGCTTCCCGCACTGTGTTTGAACACTGCCGCCGACATATACCGAGCGCAGTACACTCGGGCACGCTCTGCTCCTCTCGCATAAAGGCTAGGAGGCGGCACAGGGCGTGACCGCGAGCAGAGCTGAGCCTGGCAGAGTGTACCCGAGTGTACTACGTTCGGTATATGTGGTCGGCGGCGTTCAAACACAGCGCGGGAAGCGGCGTATATCACGCATCCACGATTTTCCCCCGACTTTCCCCTGATTTTAAGGGGAAAAAATTGAGACGATAGATACGGTATATGTATATTTTGGAGTTCCAAGTAATTTTCTAGCAAAAAATATTGATTTTAACTTTGTAAGAAACAAGTGTCAGAAAAATACTTTAGACTTTAAGGCTGCATTCACACCTGAGCGTAGCGTTTTGCCGTGATTTTGCAGCGTTTTTTTACCACGTTTTTCTGCAATATTTGCGCCGTTTTTTACCGCGATTTTGGACAGGTCTAGGGTCACCAATGTTAAAAGCAGAAAAACACCCAAATCTGCCCAAAAAGTCCCAGAACTTGTTTGAGCTTCAGGCGTTTTTGAAGTTCTCCATAGAGAATAATTGATTTTTTCCCCTCCAGGGTTTGTAGCTTCAGGCTTTAGTGGTTAAACTTCCTTCATTTACACACAGATGTTTATCCCTTTGATCAAAGAAGGAGAGTTACAATGTTTGCAGTTATCTACTAGCACAGACAAACTTGGCAGACTGACAGTTATTTTTTTCTTTTGACAGCTGAGTGAGCAGAGAAGTCTACACTTCATCACAATTTTATAACAATTAATTGTGCAGCTCTATTGGGACCTTTGGATATGTGCTCTAAAATATATATTTCCACACTTTCTGATCCTTTCAGGAAAGCGTCTGCAATACTGATAGGTGTTCTTACTGGCCTAGTTGGAATAGGGAGCAATGGAACTTTTACATTTCTCTGGGATTCTGAGGGGTTTCCTTTTTTCTTTATTCTAAGCAACATTGTCGCCTAAAACATTCTGAGATACTTAGGCTACTTTCATAGTGAGGTGCTTTGCAGGCGCTATAGTGCTAAAAATAGGGCCTGCAAAGCGCCCTGAAAGAGCCTCTCCTTTCACTCCAATGTGAAAGCTTGAGGGCTTTCACACTGGAGCGGTGTGCTGGCAGGACAGTAAAAAAAGTCCTTCTAGCCACATATTTGCAGCGCTGTAGGAGCGGTGTATACACCGCTCATAAAGCACCCCTGCCCATTGAAATCAATGGGCAGCGCCGCCGAACCGCCGGCAAAGCACCGCCGCAGTGGCGCTTTGCGGGTGGTTTTAACCCCTTTTCAGACGCTAGTGGGAGTTAAATGCACCCCGCTAGCGGACAAATAGCGTTGCAAAACAACGCTTTACTGCTGACGCCGCCACAGTGAAAGTAGCCTTACAGGATGATGACACATCTTAAAAGGGAAGCCGGAGAGAAAAGCAGAAGATGGGGTAGAAGATGTGTTCATTCAAATGGCAATACCTACAGAACAAAAACAGGTACAAATCTAAAAAAACGCTTTCTAAAAATGTTAGTATGTAATAAAAAACTGATGGAGGTTTTGTTTTTTTACAGCAAAAAATATATATACATTTTTTGTTACATAAAAGTGTCTAAGGGCTCAACTGCACCTTTGTAATTCAGTGTATTATGGTATAGTAGTGCCTTTCTACAACTTACATTACACATGTAAGCGTTTTGAGGTGCCATTAATTTTGAATGGCACCCATCACACTATGGCAATGTAGCGCCAATGCACAATGTATGGTAATGCAAAGCATGTGGTGTGCTGCATTGGAAACAATGCTGAAAATGTGGTTGTTTTTAGTCTGCTCCGGGGCAGTCACAGTCCAATCAAAATCAATAGGCTTTCTTAATGCAACGCACAGAACACAAAATTGTGCATGAACCCTTATTGTAACACATGCAAACAGTTTTTGCTAAAAACGGTCTAGTGTAAACTTGTAGACAGATGAGGAATGCAATTGTGGTTATAATGACAACATATCAGCGTCATCATTTGATTCAAGGAGACATGCTTGGCCTTAAGTTATTAACATCAGCAACTTATAATGGACTAACGCTTTCAGTAAGTACAAGAAAGTATGGTAAACAGTGCATCTATAATGTTTGTATTACAGGAAATTGCACTTTTGGTAAAACAATTATTATATAAACCGCTACACAAATAAGCTGTTTTGTAAATTCATGTTAAAAATTACCTTTTCATTTCTATCTGCAGCCAGCTATTTTCATTTTTTTTTTTTAAATTGTCAGGCAATAAAAATGTCTCATCCCCGCAACCATAGCAACAGTATACTATGTACAAGTTTTCTTTGTGTTTTCATCCTCTTGCTCAACTGACTGCATCATCTTCCCAGCACTCTGCACAGCGATCAAGGTAAAGTTTCAGCAATCCCCTGCAACAGCTCTGGATTGAATGCAGTAAGCCTGTCGTCCTGTGGTGTGCAGTTCATGACAAAGCTGAACGCACATTTCAAACTTGGAGTCAGATTAAGACCCAGTTTTCAGCTCTTAGATCCCTTTCAGACGTGCGGACCGTATGTCCGTAGTTCACCCATTCGTTTGCGGATGAAATACGGACATGCATGTATCCCTATGGGATAGCGGGTGTCAGCGGATGAACCCGTAATTGTCCGCCTCCGCAAAGATCCGCTTTTGCAGACGGAAGAAAACCCTATTTTTTCTTCCGTCTGCAGAACGGTCCATGTTCATCTGCTCCCCCATAGGGGAGAGTGGAGAAAAAAAAAGGATTTTTAATAAACAGCTTACCTGTAAAATCCTTTTCTTGAAGTACATCACGGGACACAGAGCGCATAGCCATTACACTTGGGTTATATGGGTACCTTCAGGTGTGGACACTGGTGTAATCAATTTCACAGGAAGTTTCCTCCCTATATAACCCCCTCCCACTGGGAGTGCTTCAGTTTTGTAGCAAGCAATTCTCCCGAGGTTACACAATGTTCCCCAAAAGAGGGGTGGGAGCTCTGTGTCCCGTGATGTACTTCAAGAAAAGGATTTTACAGGTAAGCCGTTTATTAAAAATCCTTTTTTCTTTATCGTACATCACGGGACACAGAGCGCATAGCCATTACACTTGGGATGTCCTAAAGCAATGCTCTATGAAGGGAGGGAGACCGTAAGGCCAAGAATAGCCAAATAAAAACATTGTCAGGAGAAAACATGGCTCCACCAACAGAAAAACAAGGGGGCGTGAACCGGGCCAGAGGATTCTATACTGCTGCCCGTAGGACCGCCTGCCCAAAAGCTGCGTCCGTACCCTTTGCAACGTCCAACTTATAAAATTTAGTAAACGTATGTACGGAAGACCAGGTTGCCGCCTTGCAAACCTGTGCCATAGAGATCTGATGGTGTGCCGCCCAGGAGGCACTCATGGCCCTCGTAGAATGGGCTTTAACTGATAAGGGAGGTGGAACGCGCTTCAGACCATAGGCCTGAAAAATCAGCTGCTTAATCCACCTAGCCAAGGAAGACTTGGCAGCCGGCTGACCCTTCTTGGGGCCATCCGGAAGAACAAAAAGCACATCTGTTTTCCGAATCTTCTCTGTAGCCTTGAGATAGACCCTCATGGCTCGAACCACGTCCAAAGTATGAAGCCGTATTTCCTCTCTGGACTGGGGAGTAGGAAAGAAGGATGGTAGGACTAGGTCCTGATTCAAGTGAAAACTGGATATGACCTTAGAAAGGAAAGAAGGTTGAGGCCGCAGAACCACTCTGTCCTTATGCAGAATAAGGTATGGCTCCCTGCATGACAAGGCTGCCAGCTCGGAAACCCTTCTGGCTGAAGCCATAGCCACCAAGAAAACCAACTTTCGGGTTAGTAGCACAAGAGGGATTTCTGTCAGAGGTTCAAACGGGGAGCTCAAATAGGGGGGAGCTCTAATAGGGGGATTCACATGCAAGACCCCCTGCAAGAAGGTTTTCATAAGCGAATGGGTGGCCAAGGGTCTTTGAAACCATATTGATAAAGCCGACACCTGCCCCTTTAGAGTACTAAGAGCCAACCCTTTGTCAACGCCAACCTGGAGGAATCGCAAGATCCTGTCAATAAAAAACTTTAGAGGATGCCATTTTTAAAACTCGCACCACTCCACATAGGTTCTCCAGACTCTGTAATAAATATTTCTGGAGACCGGTTTCCTAGCCTGAATCAACGTAGATATGACCTGATCTGAGAGGCCTCTGCCCTTAAGAATTAGGGATTCAGCCGCCAAGCCGTCAAATTTAGCTGCTGTGAAGCAGGATGGCAGATTGGGCCCTGAGACAAAAGATCTGGGCGCAGGGGGAGCGGCCACGGCGCCCCGACTGACATCTTCACGATGAGTGCGTACCAAGCCCTCCTGGGCCAGGCTGGGGCCACCAGGATCACAGGCCTGCGCTCCACCCGGATCCTCCATAGAAGGCGGGGAATCATCTGCAGTGGAGGGAACGCATACAGAAGAGAAAACTGGTGCCAAGGACAAACCAAGGCATCGGTCCCGTAGGCCGAGGGATCCCTGGCTCGGGATATGAATTTGTCCAACTTTTTGTTGGATCTCGTTGCCATAATGTCCACCTCTGGGACTCCGAATCTTTGGCAAATCTCTTGGAATACCTGGGGGTGAAGAGACCATTCCCCCGGGAGCAACTGTTGACGACTCAAAAAATCTGCTTGAGAATTGTCTATCCCTGGGATGAACACCGCCGAGATGCAGGGTACATGGGCTTCGGCCCATGAGAAAATCAGGTTTACTTCTCTTTGGGCTGCTGGGCTCTTCGTGCCCCCCTGGTGGTTTATGTATGCCACCGCAGTGGCGTTGTCGGACTGTATCCTTACTGGCAGACCCTGAAGGGGGAGAGTCCAGGCGATCAGGGCCAGCCGAGCAGCTCTGATCTCCAAGATATTGATGGGAAGCAGTTTTTCTGCCTCCGACCACTGCCCTTGCTGGGTCTGTTCTTCTAGAACTGCCCCCCCAACCTGACAGGCTGGCATCCGTGGATACTATCTTCCACGTGATGGGGCAAAAGGATTTCCCTTTTGACAAATTTTGAGAGACCAGCCACCAAGACAGGCTGCGCCGGACTCCTGGGGAGAGCACTAATGGACGATCTAACGCCTGAATGGACTTGTTCCAAGCAGAGAGAATGGCTGCCTGAAGATATCTGGTATGGATCTGGGCGTAGGGCACAGCCTCGAAAGCGGCCACCATCTTCCCCAGCAGTCGCATACATAGGCGAATAGTCGGCCTCTTCTTGCCTAAGATCACTTGAACTGCTTGAGCTATTGATCTGATCTTTGCTTGAGGTAAAATTATCCTCTGGCAGTCTGTATCTAGCCGAAGGCCTAGATATTCCAACTGCTTTGTGGGTTTCAATACCGATTTTTCTAGGTTTACAATCCATCCGAATTCCTCTAGATGCTGAACTGTGCGACCCACTGCCTGATTGAGGTTGGAAGCTGAGCTGTCGATAACCAGAAGATCGTCCAAGTATGCCAAGACTAAAATGCCTTCTGTCCTTAGGACGGCTAGCACTGGGGCTAACACCTTTGTGAATACCCGCGGAGCTGTTGCCAACCCGAAAGGGAGGGCTACGAACTGGTAATGGCGGTGATCTATCATAAAACGAAGAAACCTGTGATGTGCCGGGTAGATCGGCATGTGCAGATACGCATCTTTTATGTCTATAGATGCTAGCCAGTCGTCTTGATGTAGGCTAAAAAATATATATATATACACACTAATGTATATAACACCGCGCTACCCAATAAAACATAAAAAGAGCTGCTAACCACTACAGAATTGGATTAATTCAGTACAAAAGACAATTGGAGAAAACAAACAAAAAGTGTAGCGCTAAAATTATGTGGAAATTGAATATATCATACAGTGAAGTATCATGTGGGTTGTGAAAAAGTGATAATTCAAAAAGATAAATATGAATTTAAAATGTGACATTGAAGATCAAACAATAGTTCATAAGTGTGTGGAAAGTGTTCGTAAGTGTCATTGAAGATCAAACAATAGTTCATAAGTGTGTGGAAAGTGTTCCAATCTGAATATCCAAATAGATGTGACAACAATGGAAGAAGTGTTGATAGTAGATCCACCACCAAGGTAATTGAGGGGGCTTACCAGAGAATGTGGACTCAGCTAAGCATACACTTAATGAGTCGCTAAGGCTTGTGTGTTAATAACAGCCAGGTAGTAGACCTCCCAATGGAAAACGAAATTTCAAAGCAGATCGACTCTTCATATGATAGAAGGGAAACCAAGAGATTGTATATGGTGCCAGGATCAGCATACATGGAACGTGGGCTCATTAATAAGGTCCAAGGAGCTCAATGTGTAACAGCCAGGGGAGGAAAAATAAATGCGAACATAGTGTGATACCGTTTAAAACTTTACTTAAAAAAGTTCCAAAGCATAAAAGTTTACACTCACATTTATATGGACAAATCAAAGCGTCATACAATTAGGCAGTAGAATCAGCTGGAAACCCGACATGTTTCGATCTAGAGATCATCATCTGGGGTGCTGACCTACTGCTGTAACTACTCACAATATATACCTGTGCACCCTTACCACACTAACGGCTCCAGCTTCAATTAATTAAAAATCAATTAAAAATCAATTACCAGATGAATAGGGATGTTATCGGCGTGCGCTCCAAGCCTCGCCTCACAGGACCAGGCTGGAACGCAACGTCGGTCGCGCGGACACTCTGCTGCGTGTCATAGAGATGCGCATTATGCTGATGACAGGTCACTGTTAGCCAGAACTGGCTCAGCTGCGCGCTCTATGTCCTCACTCTCCACTGCTCTCAGGAGGGAATGACCAGCCAGGAAATGCTTTTTTGCTTTATCTGAGACCTGACGCTGCTGGCCCGTCCCCCCCCACGCACGCTGACGCTGTAAAAGGCGGCGCGCGCGCCCCCGCCCCCCCCACGCTGAAACCAACATGGAGGAAGCAGAGAGCAGAGGAGAAGCCTGGACCAGCGCTAGAAACACAGACACCCGGTAAGCCACTAATATTTGTAGTGCACACATAGAGGAAGCTGTCCCCCTAGGCTTCCTAGGAAACAGGAGTTTTGTCAGCACTTCCTCTCTATACACGTGGGGCTGCAGTATCATGCTAACAGGCAAATCTGGGGGGAGTAGCAAAATACATATCTTTAAAAGCATATATATATCTACATGTTATCTGGGTAAACATTAGTACATCCCATCCTGCCTCAAAAGACATAGTGGAGATAGTGGCTGATGCACAAGCATACCATTAGCCAACCCAGAACCCCCAGGGGGATACCTACTGTCGAACCAAGTCCCGCAGGTTCCCTCTTACCTGCTCCACGCCGCAGGGTATTGCAAAATGCAAGAGGCCCAGCCTTCCCCCATCTCCGTGGGTATTGTCTTGGACCTTCAGGGACCGGGGTCCTGTGTTAAGGAACCCACACCCCTGGACCTATATAGCATCCTGGCATCAGTAGCGTTTAGTTCTTGGAAGAGACTAAGGCACTGGAGCCCAGAATCCAGCCCTCCAAGGAGAGGCATTATAGGCAAAACCCCACTCCAGCAGGGCCCGGGTACCGTACACCTTGGCTTTGAAGCACTTCGGACGGATCCGGCTAGCTATCCTGGGTCCCGAGACCTCCGAGGGACAGCTAGACGTGACCAACACCTAAGACACTGGCGAAAAAACTGAAGCACTCCCAGTGGGAGGGGGTTATATAGGGAGGAAACTTCCTGTGAAATTGATTACACCAGTGTCCACACCTGAAGGTACCCATATAACCCAAGTGTAATGGCTATGCGCTCTGTGTCCCGTGATGTACGATAAAGAAACAGGATTTAAAAATCCGACGGCTCAGCGGGGATTTACGGAGCGATCCTCGCTGAGCAAACGGACACACGGAGGTGGATCAATACTGATCCGCCCCGTGTGAAAGGGCCCTTAGATATAAACATGCCCAGAATTCTTGCAATGTATACAGTAGAGCACGTCTGCATTGTTTCCATTTTTAATCAGTATCTCTGGCCTGTTTGGAACAAGGGATATAAACAGCCATACTGACCCACTTGATGTGTGTGCAGCTTATGGTTGGCACATCATGCCTTTAATCCAGGACACACATTAATTACACAGGTTCTGTGGCTGATTAGGATGGTAATTAAACTCGCTTGGTGCCATATCTGCATTAAATCAGCCTCAGAACCTGTGCCCTGGATTAACCACTTCTGACCGGCCCCACGTCCAAAGACGTCATTTTTTTGAAGATGGATATCTCGGTAACGGCAGCAGCTGCTGCCACAACCGAGATATCCATCTCTTCGTGGGGCGGTCCTGTTAACGATAACGGCGGTCATCGCGGCGGATTCGCCGCGAGATCGCCGTTACCGGCGGCGGGAGAGGGTGCCCCCCCCCCTCCCGCGCCCTCCGCCGCTTACCGTAGCCGTCGGTAGCGGCGGAGGCGATTGGGTCCGCTCGTCGTCTGTCCGGGGATGTGACTGAGGGAAAAAATGTCCCTCAGCCGTCCCCCTCCCTCTGCTGGGCGGAAGTGACGTCAAAACGTCATTTCCGCCCAGCGTCTTAAAGAGACATTTAATTTGTTTACATTTTGACTTTTTTTTTTTTTTTTCTTTTTTTTTTTTGCATTTAAGCCTGAATATGAGATCTGAGGTCTTTTTGACCCCAGATCTCATATATAAGAGGACCTGTCATGCTTTTTTCTATTACAGGGGATGTTTACATTCCTTGTAATAGGAATAAAAGTGATCATTTTTTTTTTTTTTTTTTTTCAGTGTTTAAAATTATAAAATAAATAAAAATAAAAACGAAAACCAAAAAAAAATTTTTTTAAAGTGCCCCGTCCCGACGAGCTCGCGCGCAGAAGCAAACGCATACGCGAGTAGCGCCCGCATATGAAAACGGTGTTCAAACCACACAAGTGAGGTATCGCAGCGATCGTTAGAGCGAGAGCAATAATTCTAGCCCTAGACCTCCTCTGCATCTCAAAAAATGCAACCTGTAGAATTTTTTAAACGTCGCCTATCGATATTTTTAAGGGTAAAAGTTTAACGCCATGCCACGAGCGGGCGCAATTTTTAAGAGTGACATGTTGGGTATCATTTTACTCGGCGTAACATCATCTTTCACAATATATAAAAAAATTGGGCCAAATTTATTGTTGTCTTATTTTTTAATTCAAGAAAGTGAATTTTTTCCAAAAAAAGTGCGCTTGTAAGACCGCTGCGCAAATACGGTGTGAGAAAAAGTATTGCAATGACCGCCATTTTATTCTCTAGGGTGTTAGAAAAAAAAAATATATAATGTTTGGGGGTTTTAAATAATTTTCTAGCAAAAAAAACTGTTTTAGTCTCGTAAGCACCGAATATGAAAAACAGGCTCGGGGCTGAAGTGGTTAAAGGAATGATGTGGCAACCCTAGTGCAGCTCCAGGTATCATCCAAAATGGCCACAGACACACTTTGTTTGTTTTAACCACAAATCCAGCCCTTTGCTGGACAGTTATTTACAGATTTATGAAAAAATTTAGTATGTAATCGCATGGTGTGATTAGCTGCAATTTTCACTGCTCATGCCCAAAAATGAATGCCTGGATGCAGCACAATCCAATCTATCCTAAACGTAGCTAATCCCATTGCCACAATTTGCAGCTGCTGTGCGTCTAGTTAAAAGGTAAAAATTCATTATAAATGCGACTAATCATGCAAATACAATCGCAGGTGTGAATGTAATCTTAAGTATGCACTGATTGCACAGTTTGATCTGCGTGTGTTAGGATATTTTGTTTGATACGTTACTAAGGTCTGTCTGTATAAATATGTATAAGAGCCGGTTCTCACTTTGGTATGTCTAAATCTACTAGTCCACAGGGAAGACTGTAAACTTGCAAAGGTAAATGAAATGCATGCATTAGTAGTTGTTCACTTCTCTTCGCAGGAACCTTCCTCTCCTGGTTGCTCAAAGCACACACAGCAGTGGCCTGACTGACCTTCCTGAAGAAAGGAAGAGCTTCATAAGTGACAGATGATCTTCTTTCCCTCACTGGTTACAGCCAAAACATTTCACATGGCCATCATGAATGTTACAAAATGCAGTTTATGTATTAAGTGGAATGGCATTGCATCTTCTGTGGAGCAAATACTACCAGCAGCTAAGAGAGATTGTAGATTTTGTCACATGTATGTGTGCAGCTATTAAAGCTTCTATCCTTTCATATTCCTGCAGTGCGGTGTATAAGGCATCTGGCTATGCTTTCTAATTGTCCATTTGATTCATTTTCACATACACATACAGGTTCAACCTGTAGCTGAAGTTTTCTGAATGCTTTATTTTCCTGGTTTAACACGACCAACACATCAACTTGAGGTAGATAGGAAAAGGTTGGTGAAAGTAAATTCACAGAGTCAGGCATGGATAGAGAAAGCAGTCCTGCCTTCTGTAATTAAGTCAATTACGTCGCCACTCCAGCCGAAGTGGGTGCAGTGCATCTGGACAGGCCTCTCACACAGACCTGGCAGCCAGAGTGTCACCAAGAAAGCTGAGAAGGAACAAGTCGCTGCCACCGACTTGGCTCTAGAAGATTAGTAGAGACCTCTGCCACAGGTCCGGTACTTAAGAGCAATAGAGCCTATGCTCTCAATCCCGTCCTCTTGAAATGCGGAACCCCAGTAAGTCACTGAGGTTCCTCAGTCACTTCAATGTCTCTGAGCCATGAGAGCCCAGAGTCGGGAACTCTGCGTGGCACCGGCCCCGGCCAGGTAGGCCATAGTGGTGGGGCCCATGATGTGCGGACACCCTGAAGGTGGGTGCAGCACCTGGAACCAGGAACCCGCGAAGAACCCCCGAAAAATGGCGTCCGCCACAGACACACCCCTCCCCAGCATGCCCCGCGAGGGAAACGCTCCTCCAACTGTCCGCCGGGGAAAAGCAGCCCGTCTGAACCCCTCTGGCGCCACCCACCACCCAGAGATGGGACCACATCCCCGGAACGCAGAACGACCCACAGGACAACCCAGGACTGACAGCGGCCGAATCCGAACAAATCAAACTGGGCGAGAGCAAGCAAGTCTCCCACCCCACCAACTCCAGCGCAGCGCCCCCTTTCGAAAGCAAGGGGGCGCCACATAAGAAATACAGGCAGTCCCCATGTTACAAACCCGTTAGGGTCTGTAGGTTTGTTCTTAAAGCGAGGTTCCACCCGCAATTTTTTTTTTTTAAAGTCAGCAGCTACAAACACTGTAGCTGCTGCCTTTTAATAAGGACACTTACCTGTCCTAGGTGCACGAGATGTCGGCCCCCCGAGGCCAATCCCGTGATCATGGCAGGTCCCGAAGCCATCATCCTCACTAAAGGAAACAGGCAGTGGAGCCTTGCAGCTTCACTGCCCGTTACCTACTGCGCATGCACGAGTCTCGTGACGCTTTGTGAATGGGTGGCTGCTCTCTGGGATACACACAGTTCCCAGAAGGCAGCGTGCCCCATTCCCCAAAAGACAACGCGAGGAGGACGAACACCTGCCGCGGACTAGATAGAGGCAGATTAGGAAGATTCACATAGTGAACTGACACTCTTTGGATTAGCTGCAGGAGCACACATGGCGCACGTCTCCCTAGCAGTAGGGCGTGTATGCTTTGGCTCCAGGCAGGGAGGCAGGCAGGTCTCTGTCCCAGCCCAACCCAGCTTCTCCACAGCTCACCCAGGACTAGCAGCGCTCCTCTCCCCTCTGCACTGTCCCTGGCTTAAAGGTAAGCACTTGCCTGGTCTGTCCGGACTACCCTCACCCCCCCCCCCCGGGACTGGATGCGGCCGTCCTTTTCAGGATAGCCGCGGTTTCTCAAAGCCCCGGGGAACGGACGATCGGCACCCCCCCCCCGGTATCCCACACACCATCTCGCTGCCCCCCTCGCCCCGCAGCCATCCTCCTCTCAACACCTCACCACCGCACCCCTCCACCGCTACGACTGATTGGCATAGCACACCTGGGGTTTTTCGCCTTCCTCTGGACCAATTTCAGGGAGGGAGGACATAGAGAAGTGACAGGGTAGCTTGTTTATTCCTCCCCCAGTACCCAACATCCCCATAATTAGCAATACCCCCCCTCTGTTTTTTGCAACTATGGGTTATCTGAAATACTCTGCAGAAGCCATCTGGCAATTAAAGCCATTTGCCTCAACACTTTCAACGGTTACCGAAAAAGCCCTAAAGAGCGAACAACTGTTAAGAATCAATCGACGATTAACAGGAAAAAATCGCATCGGATCACATCAGCCCAAACGCATATCCTGCGCCTTGGTCAATACTAGATCGGCAGTAAAACACCGGCAAGAAATCCATGATTTCATCCTGCAACATGATCTAGATTGCCTCTTTATCACAGAAAGCTGGCTTACAGCTGATTGCAACACCATTCTGGAAGAATTGGTGCCTGCAAATTATCGCATCCAAATGCAGAACAGAGTGGGGCAAAGAGGGGGAGGTCTGGCGGTGATCCACAAGATTCACCTCTCGATCACCAAACCAGTCCTCCAATACTCGCTTCCATTTATGGAAACCCTCACTCTTCAGCTGCAAACAAACCCCCAAGACACGGTCCATATGCTACTTTGCTATAGACCACCAGGCCCAAAAACGCACCTTCTCACGTCGTTAACAGAATTCATCTCCTCTTACACCCTAAGCATCAAACACCTTTTGGTGCTTGGGGATTTCAACCTCTGGGCCAACTCCTCGTTGGACCCAGTCGCTGACGCGTGCATCGACCATCTGGAAGGACTAGGTCTGCAGTAATTAATTTGAGGCTCCACTCATGCCTCAGGCCATACCCTCGATCTCATTTTCAAACAGGATTTGGAAATCAAGATCGGGGAAAATGAGCCACTACCATAGACTGATCACCATGCCATTAAATTTAAAATCGCCAATCACCCCAGGCCAAATAAAACAAGAAAACCGGTGATAACTCACTGGACTAGATCTCAGAAGAAGCTCCACTCGGAACTCTTCAAAACGACTCTAGGAAATAAAAGAAACACTATACAACATAAACAAACAGCAGTAGAAACACTTGACGCCATTAACAAGGCGCTACTTCAGTCCGCCGACTGGGTGGCACCAAAACGCAAAACTTGCATCCGGAAAAACAATGCCGGCTGGTTTAATGACCAGCTGACGTTGTTAAAGCAAGAGCGTAGAAGAGCAGAAGCTGCGTGGAAAAGGAGCTCTTCAGATAGAAACTACACCATTTATAAGACAATAACAAAGAAATATCATAAAGAAATCTTTATGGCAAAAAAAATCACTTCGCCAACATCATCACCAAGGCCCCAAACCGCCCCCGCGAACTCTTCAAGCTGGTTTCACAGTCGATGAACCCAGCCTGTTTAGAGCCCCCCAATGCTGATTCACAAGAAATTTGAAATGAACTATAGGATTATTTCATTAACAAAATTGAAAAAATCCGGCTAAGCATTGAGCAAAATGGAATCTGCATGAATCCCGCCCCGAATCCCAACCATGATACCCTTATATACCCGCCTCAAGCACCGAAATTCACCTCAATTGCTGCCACTAAAAAGATCATTGGGACTCTGCGCAACAGCACAGCACCCAATGACATCATTCCCACTAAACTGCTGAAAGAAAGTGCCGATATATTGGCACCAGCTATCACGCAGCTTATAAATCAATCATTCAAGGAGGGCATGGTGCCCCCCTTGTTGAAACAAGGTACCATAAAACCGATCCTGAAAAAACCCACCCTTGACCCTAAAGACCCAAACAATAGGAGGCCCATAACGGGTCTAAATGTTTTCTCCAAAATTATGGAGAAATAAGTTGTACAACAGTTACAACAGCATTTAGAAATCCAAAAATTACTTGATACGTTTCAATCAGGCTTCCGTCCAGGTCACGGAACTGAAATGGCTCTGGTAAAAATATGGGATGACGTCCTAGAGGCCGCAGATGAAGGAGAATCTTCTCTCCTGATCCTGTTGGACCTAAGTGCGGCCTTTGACACGGTAGACCATGGACTACTACTCACTAGACTAGCTGAAGTGGCCAAAGTCGCGGAAGCGGATCTACCTTGGTTCTCCTCCTTCTTGGAAAACAGATCACAAACAGTGAAATTGGGATCTTTCACGTCAGAAATGCGTACGGTATCATGCGGAGTCCCTCAGGGATCTCCCTTGTCACCGGTACTGTTCAATATCTATCTCCGTCCCCTGTTTGAGATCATCAGCAACCAGAAGCTACTTTACCATTCCTACGCAGACGACACTCAACTGTATCTCCGCGTCAGTGATGTAAAGGATCACTCCCCTGGATTAGAGAGATCCCTCACTCTTATAGATAACTGGATGTCATCCAGTTATCTAAAACTCAATGGTTCAAAAACAGAGCTTCTCCTGTTTCACGCGAACAGGAAAAGTCTCCACACCTCAACTTGAACTCCACCGCCCATCCTGGGAAAAATTATCGCCCCGAGCACCAAAGTCAAAAGTCTCGGAATCATTTTTGACTCCAACATGACAATGGATGCACAAATTGGGTCGGTAGTCAGCGGATCCCATCATCTGCTGCGCCTGCTACGCCGACTCACCCCTTTTATCCCTAAAAAGGACATTGCAGTCGTGGTGGGAATAATCATCAATTTCAGACTCGACTATGCAAATGCCCTCTATTTAGGACTCCCCAAATACCAAATCACTCGTCTGCAAGTCGTTCAAAATACGGCTGCTAGATTAGTGACTGGTAAAAAAACGTGGGAGTCGATCTCCCTTTCGCTTAGATCCCTTCACTGGCTACCAGTGAAAGACAGAATCACTTTTAAGGCACTCTGCCTTACACATAAGTGTATTCAAGGAAACGCTCCCCAATATCTATGCGAAAAAATAAAAGCCCATAAACCCTATCGCACTCTGCGATCCACAAATCAAAATCTACTGCACATACCCAAGGCAAGATATAAGTCCAAAGGAGATCGGAGATTTGCTGTCCAGGGAC
Organism: Rana kukunoris; assembly: GCA_029574335.1. Taxonomy (NCBI): domain Eukaryota; kingdom Metazoa; phylum Chordata; class Amphibia; order Anura; family Ranidae; genus Rana; species Rana kukunoris. The sequence goes on from CM056054.1 coordinate 65,584,759, forward strand.
CTCGACTGTGGAATGTACTACCAACCACCATCCGACTGGAGTCGGACCACTTGGCCTTCAGGAGAATGATTAAAACTCATCTCTTCTGAGACAAAGCGCTTCCTCATCGAAGGAATGGAAACAGCGCCCAGAGGCGATTCAGTTCGCAAGTGTTTGCGCTTTATACGTTTTTCACTCACGCACTCACATAGTAACCGCAATTTCTGGTAATATTTTTGTAGGATTTTGGTGTAATTTTTTTTTTAGGGTGGACCTCCACTTTAAGTTGAATTTGTTTGTAAGTTGAAACAGGTACAGTGCCTGCCGCCGAGAATGATTCTCGGCGACAATAGTAAAAGCACATTCCAGCGAGTGCGTCATAGAAGCGACGGGGATCCGACGCGGATTCCCGCCAATTCTACACGTGGGCGGAGTTTGTTATGAATCCTGAGAAGGAAGTCCCCGCCGGATTTTAAATAAAAATCCGGCATGGGTTCCCCCCTCAGGAGCATAACGGGCCCTTAGGTCTGGTATGGGTTGTAAGGAGACCCCCCTACGCCGAAAAAACGGCGTGGGGGTCCCCCCACAATCCATACCAGACCCGTATCCAAAGCACGCCGGCCGGCCGGTCAGGAGGGGAGTGGGGGGCGAGCAAGCGCCCCCCCCCCCTCCTGAGCCGTACCGGGCAGCATGCCCTCAACATGGGGGGGTCAGGTGCTCTGGGGCAGGGGGCGCACTGCGGCGCCCCACCCCAGAGCACCCTGTCCCCATGTTGATGAGGACAGGGCCCCTTCCCGACAACCCTGGCCGTTGGTTGTTGGGGTATGCGGGCGGGAGGCTTATCGGAATCTGGAAGCCCCCTTTAATAAGGGGGCCCCCAGATACCGGCCCCCCACCCTAAGTGAATGAGTATGGGGTACATTGTACCCCTACCCATTCACCTGCAAGAAAAGTTTAAACACAAATAAACCACACAGTGTATTGAAATATTTTATTAGTTGGCCGCCGGGGGGGGGGTGTGTATGATCGCTTTTATAAAAGCGCCCCCCTCCGGCGGGCTTCTGCGGGGGGGTGGGTGCCGCTGTTCTTCACCGCCGTCTGGTTCTCTTCTGCCGCCGGGGGGGGCGCTTTGATAAAAGCGCCCACCACCCGGCGGGCTTCCTTCGACATCTTCGGCGGCGGGGGGGTCTTCTCCCACTCTCCGGGGGTCTTCTTCTTCTTCAGGACTCGCCGCCGCTATCTTCGTGTGTTAGCTCAATTACTGGCGGCGGCGAGTCCCCTCTTCTGTGACGTCATCTTCTCTTCTTCTTCTCCAGATGTTGACGCGACGCTTCCTTCCGCTGTTATGGCTGGCGCGCGGCTCGCAGCGAGTTATATAGGCCTGTCTTGTGACGTCGCAGTCCCATCATGCTCCGGTAGGTAGCACGTGGTACCTACCGGAGCATGATGGGACTGCGACGTCACAAGACAGGCCTATATAACTCGCTGCGAGCCGCGCGCCAGCCATAACAGCGGAAGGAAGCGTCGCGTCAACATCTGGAGAAGAAGAAGAGAAGATGACGTCACAGAAGAGGGGACTCGCCGCCGCCAGTAATTGAGCTAACACACGAAGATAGCGGCGGCGAGTCCTGAAGAAGAAGAAGACCCCCGGAGAGCGGAGAAGACCCCCGGAGAGCCGTAGAAGACCCCCGGAGAGCCGGAGAAGACCCCGGAGAGCGGGAGAAGACCCCGGAGAGTGGGAGAAGACCCCCTGCCGCCGAAGATGTCGAAGGAAGCCCGCCGGGTGGTGGGCGCTTTTATCAAAGCGCCCCCCCCGGCGGCAGAAGAGAACCAGACGGCGGTGAAGAACAGCGGCACCCACCCCCCCGCAGAAGCCCGCCGGAGGGGGGCACTTTTATAAAAGCGATCATACACCCCCCCCCCCAGCGGCCAACTAATAAAATATTTCAATACACTGTGTGGTTTATTTGTGTTTAAACTTTTCTTGCAGGTGAATGGGTAGGGGTACAATGTACCCCATACTCATTCACTTAGGGTGGGGGGCCGGTATTTGGGGGCCCCCTTATTAAAGGGGGCTTCCAGATTCCGATAAGCCTCCCGCCCGCATACCCCGACAACCAACGGCCAGGGTTGTCGGGAAGGGGCCCTGTCCTCATCAACATGGGGACAGGGTGCTCTGGGGTGGGGGGCCGCAGTGCGCCCCCTGCCCCAGAGCACCTGACCCCCCCATGTTGAGGGCATGCTGCCCGGTACGGCTCAGGAGGGGGGGTGCTCGCTCGCCCCCCACTCCCCTCCTGACCGGCCGGCCGGCGTGCTTTGGATACGGGTCTGGTATGGATTGTGGGGGGACCCCCACGCCGTTTTTTCGGCGTAGGGGGGTCTCCTTACAACCCATACCAGACCTAAGGGCCCGTTATGCTCCTGAGGGGGGAACCCATGCCGGATTTTTATTTAAAATCCGGCGGGGACTTCCTTCTCAGGATTCATAACAAACTCCGCCCACGTGTAGAATTGGCGGGAATCCGCGTCGGATCCCTGTCGCTTCTATGACGGCTTTGTCTCCATCGCGGCAAGCCAGCTCGGCGCTGGCTCCCGCGATGGGGCTCGCAAGTGCTCAATCTCGCCGAGAAAGGGAGCGAGATTGACACAATATCCCAGTCACCTACTGTACATTTAAGTGTAGCTCCAGCCCAAAAAAATATTTTAAAGCTTTTTGGGTAGCATAGGGAAGTTTTCTACTTGTCTCTCTCCGTTTGTAAGTAGAAGTCGTTTGTTAGTCAGATGTTTGTACCCGGGGGCCGCCTGTACCTTGATTTCACCCTTGTGTAATCTCTTGTACAGCATTAAAGTCATTGTAAAGTTTCATTTAAAAAAATAAAACAAAACAAAAAACAAACATACTTATACTTGCCTCCTCTGTGCAGTGGATTTACACAGAGCAGCCCCGATCCTCCTCTTGTCAGGTCCCTCTTCTATGCTCCTGGCCCCTCGCTCCTGTCGAGTGCCCCCACAGAAAGCAGCTTGCTATAGGGGCACCCAAGCTGAGCTGCAGGTCTGAGTGTCCATTCAGACACGGAACGGCCGTTCAGTCTTACCCCCACTCTCTCCTGATTGGCTCACTGACTTTGATCGACAGCTGTGGGAGCCAATGGTGCCGCTGCTGTGTCTCAGCCAATCAGGAGGAGAGTCCCGGACGGCTGAGGGAGTCCTGTACATCATTGGACAGAAATGAGGCTCAGGTAAGTATTATCGGGTGCTGGGAGGCTGCTACACAAAGAAGGCTTTTTATCTTAATGCATAGCATTTACAACTCCTTTAAGACAAAGAGAGGCGAGGCAGCCTTCTGAATCAGTTCCCTTGCTCACATGTGCAGAGAAATAAAATACTTACAAGAGGAGAAGAAAAAAAACAGTCCCTTGCTATTTCCTTTGCTATCCAATCATTAACTGGGGACAGAGAATAGACATAGCTTTATTGCTTGACACAGCAGAATAAAACGCAGGTCACTAGGCTGTCTGTGAGTCTAACAGGGCCATGTACATTTTCAAACTGGATTGCTGAAATACAAATCCTTTTTGCAGATACTTACTGTACCTTAACCTTTAATATCAAAAACATTCATAAAAAGTAACTCCACTTCCGTGGGGAAAAAAATTGCAAATAAAAATAAATATATATACAAATGCTACACAAGCCATATTATAGTTATGTGCCAAATTCAAAGCAATACGACAACCTGGCGGCATTCCGTAAACCATTGGTGTACTGGACACCACAAGAAATTTAATTTCCTGCTTGTGTGATTGACTCACTTATTTTCCCAGGCATACCCTGGAACATACATTTTAATTTTTGGGGAGATACTCCCAAAGGAGTAATCACTTCTAAAGGGATTCAGATCTTGCAGCTTCCTAATTAGAAGACTGCAAGTGCATCAACTGATTAATAATGAAAAATTTGCTCCCATTCAGACTCACTCAGACAACAGTGCAGAAACAGGTAGGACTCTGCAACAGTTTGCAAAAATCCCTGCTGTGTACATGGATCACCAAAATGGCAATGTTGTTTTTCCCAATAAAAGTGAAACTACTCTTTATTCACTTCAGCCCTGTAAGATTTCACCCCTCAATGACCAGGCCATTTTTTGAGATACGGCACTGTGTCGCTTTAACTGACAATTGCGCGGTTGTTCGACACTGTACCCAAACAAACCATTTTTCCCACAAGTAGAGCTTTCTTTTGGTGGTATTTGATCACCTCTGCAGTTTTTTTTTTTTTTGCGCTATAAACAAAAAAAAAAAAAAAGCGTATATTGAATTGGTTTGCGCAAAAGTTATAGCTTCTACAAAATATGGGGATAGATTTATGGCATTTTTATTATTATTTTTTACTAGTAATGGTGGCGATCTGCGATTTTTAGTGGGACTGCGACATTGCAGCGGACAGATCGGACACTTTTTTGGGACCATTGACATTTATACAGCGATTAGTGCTATAAAAATGCACTGATTACTGTGTAAATGTCACTGACAGGAAAGGGAGTAACACTAGGGGGCAATCAAGGGGTTAAATGTGTTCCCTCATGTGTGTTTCAAACTCGGGGAGATGGGACTGAATGGAGGAGAAGACAGATCACTGTTCCTAATTACTAGGAACAGCAGATCTGTATCTCCTCTCACAATGGGGATCTCTGTGTTTACATACACAGATCCCTATTCTGGCTCTCGTGCCTGCGATCATGCAGCTGGTGCACCTGCAATGGCTCTTAAAGGAGCTGACGTACCAGTGCGGCGATTCGCGGGAACAAGCCGACCTGCTGCCGTATTATGACGACGGCTGGTCGGCAAGTGGTTAAAGACAGACAGGAGGCATATAAAAATACAGAGCTAAACATATTTCTCACACCACCTCTCCTGTGCCGACCAATATTTTCCTTTCCTTACTGAAGGTATGCACAGGTATGCATGCCATGCCATGCATATGCCTGCATTGAAGTGCTGCAGCTCCTTAGGGTACTGACTATACTTAAAGCGGAGCTCCACCCTAATTCCAACATTACCTTAATTGTACCGCCGATATTAAAACGGATTAGAACGGATGTTTTTGTTATTCATATGTTTACAGTACCTTTATATTCCTGTGCCTTCCGGTCGGCACAACTGCAAGTAATGTTCCGTCATTTCCGTCATTTCCCGTGGCACGCAGTGTGCTCTGGGAGGTTCTCTCCTAGCTCTCAGTGTTCAGTGCGGAGCTGTGATAGCAAGTATCGCGCGATTTCGAAAGCAGGAAGTGACGTGCAACATAAACAAAGGAAGGAGGGCGGGCATTACAAACTCCATTACAGGACAGATACAGCTAGCGATCGGCTCCCCGTTGCGAGTGTGCATGAGGGGACATCAGCATCACCGCAACAAGGAAGTGCCTGCTTGTGGGCTTCTAATGCCCACAGTTAAAATGGCAACGGCACGAACAGCAGAATATAAGTGTGTATTGCAGGCAGAATGACAGAGAAGCAGCCGTAGGACACAGAAAACGTAAGTTTAGATAAGCAGTGCCATTAACCATTTAACTAGCCCTAAAAAAAATAGTTTTTGCATGGGAGATCCGCTTTAAGCCACTTTCACACTGAGGCACTTTACAGGTGTTTTAGCACTAAAAATAGCACCTGTAAAGTGCCTCTGCTGTCACTCTAGTGTGAAAGACTGAGTGCTTTTACACTGGAGCGGTGTGCTTGCAGGACGTTAAAAAAAGTCCTGCTAAAAGCATCTTTGGGGCGGTGGAGGACCAGTGTATGCACCGCTCCTGCCCATTTGAATGTATGAGCTGTGCTGCCAAAGCTACACGGGGTGCTATTAACCCCTTTTTCGGCCGCTAGCGGGTCATAAAATATCAACTCCGTAAAAGACAGACAGGGTATCTCGACCGTGGTGTGATATTCCTAAACAAGATGGTAAGTTTTACGCCCCGGCAGGCTTGATCCTAGGGTTTGCTTCCTCTTGGGATGTGAAACGCTTGTCCCCTATTCCTACTTACCATCTTGTTTAGGAATATCACGCCACGGTCGAGATACCCTGTCTGTCTTTTACGGAGTTTATTATTGTTTGTTTCTTATACAAGGCGCATAGTTCACAAAACATGTTTGCATCAATGCGCCTGCTTCCCGTTCAATCACGTTACCAAAAACATGCCAAGAGAACAAACTTTAAAAACAACATAAAATCGAGTGGCGGTTACAATAAATATATAGACATTCTAAAACTCGGTACTGCATGTATGCATAATAAAAACGTTAAAAACTGCATAAAAACAACAAAATAGGAAGGGAGGGGAAAGGAAGGAAAGGGAGAAAAGGGAAGGGGAAAAGGTAAAGAAAGAGATATCTCACCCCAAACCACTAAAGGCCCTAGTAAACAACAGGGTCTTCAGATCTTTTCTGAATACCTGGTACTTCTCCTGTTGCTGCAGGTGGCATGGAAGCAGATTCCATAACTGGGCAGCTTGAACTGAGAAAGCTCTGCCCCCCATTTTTTCAGCCTATAAGGCCGAACCACCAATCTAGTTTGTGACGTGGCCCGTAAGGTTCTCGTCACAAACTGTCGCCGCAATTTCTTGCGGATATAACATGGGCCTAGATTATTAAAGGCTTTGTAAGCAATACAAAGAACCTTAAATTCTGATCTCTCCCGTATTGGGAGCCAATGGAGGCTCTTCAGGTGGGTGGAGGTGGACGTCCGCCCTGGTAGCCTGAGTGCCAGCCGAACTGCCTGATTTTGGATTTTCTACAAGCGTCTAATCTGGGTCTGAGGCAAGCCCATGAAAAGAGCATTGCAGTAATCCAAATGGGGTAAGACTAGTGCTCTAACTACAGCAATTCTGGCAAAGCTTGACAGAAAGGGTACAACCTTGTACAACAGCCTCATCTTGATGAAACATACCTGGGTAATACTGCCGATGTGTGCATCCAGGGACAGACCGGAGTCCAACAGAACGCCTAGGGTCCTCACCTTTTCGGCAGTTACAGGGAATCTCCCCTCCTCGTCCGGCCAAGGCAATACCCAGTGTAAGTTCTGGACCGATCCCGTCCGGAGTACCTCGGTCTTTGCTTGGTTCAATTGGAGACAATTGTCGGCCATCCATTGTTTGATGGCCTCAAGAGTCTCCAGAAGATCCGCCTCGGCCCTTGGCCCTCCGGCATCAATCCTGGTATACAACTGGGTATCGTCAGCATACGACTGATATCTCATCCCACGGTCCTTTATCATATCCAGCAGAGGGCGCATGTAGATGTTAAAGAGGAGGGGAGATAAGGGGGAACCCTGGGGTACCCCACAACCAAGGCGTACTGGGCCAGAATAGAATGGGCCCAGTCGTACCTTGAATTCTCTACCCTTTAGGAAGGCTATGAACCAACCTAAAGCCTCTGGACTAACATGCGCCACCTCAACTAGTCTATGCAATAGGATCTCGTGGTCGATGGTGTCAAATGCTGCCGAAAGATCTAATAAGACGAGGACGGAGGTCTGCCCTGCATCTGCCTCAAACAGTAGGTCATCCATAATATCCACTACTGCGGTTTCCGTACCATAACTGGGACGGAACCCTGACTGCTGCTCCGCCAGCAACCCATGTTGTTCCACAAAACATTGCAGCTGTTGACAGACTATTCCCTCTGACAGCTTTTATGACTTGAAATTTTATGACTGGTACGATCCTGTTTATTGCACTTTTTAAACGCGCTGTTTGTGTGTTTGATGTAACTGTACAAATCATTTCACAATATGTTTTTGCAATATCTGATGGAATGTATCTGGTTTCCACATAGACCCTGGCCCCCGAAGAAGGGAATTACCCGAAACGCGTAGGGCATGTTTGTTTTTTATGTGGATCAGTCTCGACTCCCTTTTTTATTTGTATTCTTATGTACCACATTGTATGATCTTTTTATACGATTAAATATTTAAATATAATTTTGTTGCCTTAAAAGCCCCTCTTCGGGGAATTTTTCATTATCCGTATTCACCCAGGGTGTCGGCAAATTTCTTTAGGTCACATATTGAGGATGTTACATTTATTTTATTATCCCATGTTAAATGGTAGTTTCTCCGGTGATCTTGGGTACCCGGTACCGGCTGATTGGAGGTCCTCTGCACCCAGATCTTGGCACACATGTAGCCCCTATTCTCCTCTACTACAGGCGTGCAAAGTTTGTTGTCTGGGGGACCTACGGCTGGAAAGCACTGATTTTCAAAGCCGGGTACCCCTTCCATAGACTCCCATGTTAAACGTCAGTCTAGTCATGGACACAGTGAGGCATGCATACAGTGAGGCATGCACATGGACACAGTGAGGCATGGGCACAGAGGCATGCACATGGACACAGTGAGGCATGGGCACAGAGGCATGCACATGGACACAGTGAGGCAAAGTAAGGCACAATGCAGATGAACACCCTAGGCTTATACTCGAGTCAATACGTTTTCCCCGTTTTTTTAACGTTAAATTAGGTGCCTCGGCTTATATTCGGGTCAGCTTATACTCGGGTATATACGGTAATAAAAATGTAACCTACCTACTAAATCTTAGCTGTAGAAGTACAATTTACATACAGATGGTTACATACACCTCCCTTCAATAACTATACAGAAATTGTGACACCAACCATACAGTATATGCAAGCTGCATCACCAGATTTATCCCTGTTAGCATGACAAAAGTTCTTCAGACACTAGTTATCACCCGGGTCGTGCTTCACACACAAATCAACACTTGAGAGCTAACATTTAAAATGTATATTACTCCAGCTTTCTACTGAATCTGAAATAAAATGTTATACATTTCAGCATAAAAAATGCAATTGACAGTCCTTTCTACCTCAAGAAGGTAACAAAACATTTCTGACACACACAAAAAAATAAAATAAAAATTTAGGCGGCAGCAGAAACGTTGTTACCCAACATCTGCACAATTACAGCAACATGTATTGGTTGTTCCAGATAGGTTTGTAATACATAATTGCTTAAGCACTGGAAAACAATAAAACCTGATTCATTTACAAATAGAACTGAATTATTTTAAGGAATATTTATTAAACAAAAGGTTTCCCAAAGATTAAATAAGTAATCTTTAGAAATAGTTAATTGCTGATGATTTTGAATAATTCCCCAATGATAGATGAATAGTACTGCATGTTGTTATTAACAATGGCATAAGGGTCCATGGAGATGGGACAACCTTGTTTCAAGAAATAAGCCCCCTTGTTTAAAGTGGTTGTATAGTGAAAAATGTCACTTTCTATTTATAAGTCCATGTCATTATTTAAAAAAGTTTGCAAGTAGCCTTTTTTTTTTACCTGTATACTTCTTAACTTATTGCTGCATTCTCGAGTGGGGACGTGTACCGCGCATGCGCCGGATCCGGCAAGCTGAGTCTCAGGCCGGACAAATTCTTTGCTTATGTCGGAGCTGCGTCATTTCCTCAAGCAGACGTCAGCCCCGACATCCCACGATGCTTCGGCCCGGTTCTCACCTAGAGCATGATAGTCATCACGTGACCTAGGCTTGCATATTGTGATCGCAGTGCACACGCGCAGGATTTATGAATCAGGAAGGAACTGTGGGCGGAAATTCTCACTGTGAAAGACGCGGAAGACCACATTAGAGATGGTGCAGGCTTACTACAGAAATGACATGTCACAAAATCGGTGATTAATACAGTAAGACTAGTAATGTGATATATTATATAGGGATCAATCGATGTAGAAATACAAGGTCTTTAAGAATATGTAAAGGGTTTGGATGTTACCAGAGGGTTTACAACCGCTTTAAAGTTCTTGTATTTAGTTTAGTACACAGTTTTGTTGCCTTATTTGATATGCTGAACAATCCAAAAACAGCAGATGTTTCCTCCTCCACAGGCCTTCACATGAAAAGTGTCTGGGAACAATCAGCATTTGGGACTTAACAGAAGCAAGCCACTAAATGATGGGAATCCTTTCTGATAACATTACTTTTTCATGTTCCCAGATGGAGTCACGACTAGATCATTTTCCCAGCCAATAGGACTTTAATATGTAGAAAACAAAAAAAAAAAAAAAAAGGTTGATCTGAAAATTAATTTCAGATGATCTCACATGAAACTAATCTTGAGTCTTAGTTTTTTTTTTTTAAGCTTTAGCTGATTACGTAACTATGTGCCAAGGACATTGAAATGTGATGCTAAGTTGCTTACTGGTAACAATGAATACACACATCATTACTCAATTAGGCTAAACATACAGAAAGCATAGATTATGGATGGCTTAATACTGTGCATCTGTGTAGTGACAGCAAACTCAGTGGATCTGTGATGTCTTCCAGATTCACACAATGTAGTTATGATAGGCTACAGAGAACTTTAACCTGGGCCCAGGGCCCTATGGTGACAAGATAAGACCAAAGATTTACTTATGTTAAAATAAAATAAAAATTGCTTGACTTTACACATGTATTCATGCCTCATTCCAGGAAATGTTCAAGCACATTTAAGGTTTGTTTTTTATTTTCTAAATAGGTTCATTTAAGCTAGTGCATTGTTGGTTCACTTTTTACTTTGATTTCCCTTCTAAATGTTTTTTTTCTTTGTCTGAATTTCTCACTTCCTGTTCCTCCTCGGTAAGCTGATCTGGCTGACTAACCCCCAGCCAGAAAGGCTCGGATGATGGGGGCAAGCTTACTGAGGAGAAACAGGAAGTGAGACATTCAGACAAAAAAAAAAATTTAAAAGGGAAATCTAAGGAAAAGGTAAGTGAACCAACAATGCACTAGCTTACAGGAACCTATTTAGAAAATAAAAAACTAACTTTTACAACCCCTTTAATATGAAGTAGTGTGTTCCTTTACCAAACCTTTTCCAACACAAAATGGTCTCTGAGCACACACTTATTAATACCAGAAAATGTGATAACAGGGGGAAGAGTGCTACTGGAGGGTGATTGCTGACTTTTGATGCAGTTCTTAGAAGACATGGTAAGCTGGATTATCCAGTATTACCCATCAAATAAAGCAAAATAATATGAATAACAATATGATATAAAGATATTTAAAAAAAATTGCTAATGGGTCGGACTATTTCCAGGCAATGAAGAGAAATGTCCCTTGGGTGTTTTGGAGTCAGACATAAGCATTGAAGGACAATTACTTCATTGAGATGGAAGACTGATACCACTCCGGGAGGAAAAGATGGTCCTGGGAGTAAGACTACCTCCTCATTTTGAAGAATGAGGAATGGTTCCCTTATAAGACAGAGTTGCCAACTCAGAGACATGTCTGACTACATGATAGTCAACAAAAAGGCTACTTTGCAGGAGGGGTAACCTAAGGGGATATTCCTGATAAGAGTGATTTCTGCAGGGCAGAGAAAATCAAGTTGAGATTTCAATGAAGCACGAGGGGCTGCACTGGGGGCTTGGTGCAAGGTTTTGACAAGAGCGAAGTCAGAGGCTTTTAAAAAAGAACCGTCAAGGCCAAAAGTGGATGTAAACCCGATTCATGAAAGTTGAGCTGGGCACATACAGTGCGGAAAATAAGTATTTGAACACCCTGCTATTTTGTTAAGTTCTCCCACTTGGAAATCATAGAGGGGTCTGAAATTGTCATCGTAGGTGCATGTCCACTGTGAGAGACATAATCCAAAAAAAAATAATCCAGAAATCACAATTTATGATTTTTTAACTATTTATTTGTATGATACAGCTGCAAAGAAGTATTTGAACACCTGTCAATCAGCTAGAATTCTGACCCTCAAAGACCTGTTAGTCTGCCTTTAAAATGTCCACCTCCACTCCATTTATTATCCTAAATTAGATGCACCTGTTTGAGGTCATTAGCTGCATAAAGACACCTTGTCCACCCCATACAATCAGTAAGAATTCAACTACTAACATGGCCAAGATCAAAGAGCTGTCCAAAGACAGAGACAAAATTGTACACCTCCACAAGGCTGGAAAGGGCTACGGGGAAATTGCCAAGCAGCTTGGTGAAAAAAGGTCCACTGTTGGAGCAATCATTAGAAAATGGAAGAAGCTAAACATGACTGTCAATCTCCCTCGGACTGGGGCTCCATGCAAAATCTCACCTCGTGGGGTCTCCATGATCCTAAGAAAGGTGAGAAATCAGCCTAGGACTACACGGGAGGAGCTGGTCAATGACCTGAAAAGAGCTGGGACCACCGTTTCCAAGGTTACTGTTGGTAATACACTAAGACGTCATGGTTTGAAATCATGCATGGCACAGAAGGTTCCCCTGCTTAAACCAGCACATGTCAAGGCCCGTCTTAAGTTTGCCAATGACCATTTGGATGATCCAGAGGAGTCATGGGAGAAAGTCATGTGGTCAGATGAGACCAAAATATAACTTTTTGGTCATAATTCCACTAACCGTGTTTGGAGGAAGAAGAATGATGAGTACCATACCAAGAACACCATCCCTACTGTGAAGCATGGGGGTGGTAGCATCATGCTTTGGGGGTGTTTTTCTGCACATGGGACAGGGCGACTGCACTGTATTAAGGAGAGGATGACCGGGGCCATGTATTGCGAGATTTTGGGCAACAACCTCCTTCCCTCAGTTAGAGCTTTGAAGATGGGTCGAGGCTGGGTCTTCCAACATGACAATGACCCGAAGCACACAGCCAGGATAACCAAGGAGTGGCTCTGTAAGAAGCATATCAAGGTTCTGGCGTGGCCTAGCCAGTCTCCAGACCTAAACCCAATAGAGAATCTTTGGAGGGAGCTCAAACTCTGTGTTTCTCAGCAACAGCCCAGAAACCTGACTGATCTAGAGAAGATCTGTGTGGAGGAGTGGGCCAAAATCCCTCCTCCAGTGTGTGCAAACCTGGTGAAAAACTACAAGAAACGTTTGACCTCTGTAATTGCAAACAAAGGCTACTGTACCAAATATTAACATTGATTTTCTCAGGTGTTCAAATACTTCTTTGTAGCTGTATCATACAAATAAATAGTTAAAAAAATCATACATTGTGATTTCTGGATTTTTTTTTTTTTGATTATGTCTCTCACAGTGGACATGCACCTACGATAACAATTTCAGACCCCTCCATGATTTCCAAGTGGGAAAACTTGCAAAATAGCAGGGTGTTTAAATACTTATTTTCTGCACTGTATATCTGCAGTATTTTGTTCTCTTTTCAATGAGCTAAGTCTTATAGCTCTCTTCTGAACGGTTCCTCTGTTATCAGCCTGAGAACTCCTGACATATTTTTTTACTTTTTAGACAAAAGCAGCCAGAATCTTCTGTCAGAGGAGATTGCTAAAATAGATTAGCAGAGAGCAGCTCCTATTACAAAACACCTTTAACCTCCCTGGCGGTATTCCCGAGCGTGACTCGGGGTTAACATTCAGTGCCAGAAGCGGTAACCCCGAGTCACGCTCGGGGTGCATTTTTTTTTCCCCCAAAAATTCCTGGCGATCCGGCGGGGGTTTCCCGCTGGATCGCCGGTCAGACTAGCCTCCCTGGCGGTCTTCACGTGTGTGGCACGGGGTGAGATTTTTAAGCTAATATCGGTAACCCCGTGCCACACACGCGCTTACCTCGCTGGATGCAGAAAAAGTTTACTTACCTTTTCTCTGCGATCCAGCGACGAATCCCCGCAGTACACGGCGGGCGGATGTCCGCCTGATGCTGTGTGTTCCGCCGATTCCCTTCCCTGCGAGCGTCGCGACGTAGGGGGGGGAACGGCGCCAAATTTAAAAAAGTAAACAAACACTATACATACAGTACACTGTAATCTTATAGATTACAGTACTGTATGTAAAAAATACACACCCCCCATGTCCCTAGTGGTCTGCCCTGTACACTACATGTCATTTTGTATAATAAAAACTTTTCTTTCTCCCTGCAAACTGTAGATTGCCCATAGCAACCAAAAGTGTCCCTTTATGGCAAAAATTGTTTTAGAGCAGCTAAAAAACAGCGATAATAAATCAGAATCACTTGCAGAATTTAGCGATAGCGATTTATGGGGAAATTCGTCATAAAAAAAAAAAAAAAATGACAGCAAAAATTCTGCAACTGAGCAAATTTCAGTGATTTTGATTTGATTACATTATTGAATAATTTTTACTATAATTATATTATCATTTGTGATCATTTTTTATAATTATTTATTATATTATAATTTTTAATTAAAAAAAAAAAAAAAAATCATACCCGGGATGCCTATTAGACTCTTGTTTGAATAGATTTAAGTGAGTTATTCCTAAGAATTACAAGCCTACAGTATAAAACGCCAAATTCCCTTGCAAATAATGGTACCGCTTTTAGCACCTAAAATCTTAAAGAATCATACCGCCAGGGAGGTTAAGGCCTTGTACACACGAGCAGACAGATTTGTTCAAATCGGAGGGACAGACCGATTTGAACAAATCTGTCTGCTGGGAATGTATTGGTTTGATCGTGTACACACGATCAAACCAAAATCCCCGGCGGCAGACGGCGCGCTGACGTGTCGGTGACGTGGCGGTGACGTTGACGCCGCCACGTCATCGCACCAGGAAGTGAATTACTTCCGCGCATGCGTCGAATCCATTTGACGCATGTCCGAGAAGATATGTCTGCTGGTTAGCGTACTAACCAGCAGACATATCGGGCCGACGGGTTCCCAGCCGACAGATTTCAAAGCATGCTTAGCGCCACGCAAACCCCTGAGACCTGGAATAAAATCTGGAAGGCACTATTCCACTCTTCCCGTAACATCATTAGTCTAGAAAACGCTTTCAAGGTACTGTACTTTACTCTGGCTGGAATTGCTAAGTGTCTCTCTACCTATGACCCATATATTGGTCACGAAACACGATTGCAAAAGTGTGAAAGACACAGATTCTCAACTTTAACAAAGTGAAAAGTCCACACCTCCTTTTTTTTCCTCTTTCTCGCCCCTCTCTCTTTATCTCTTATTGCTAATCCTCTCTGCTTTGGGATTGGCCCTTTGCCCACAGGCAAGAGCCATACCCCTATTGGTACCACAATATCGTCTTCAGTTCTGTGGTTCCCAGCTGAAGGGCCTTCTTTTAGGACACAAAGCGTATTGCGATCTCAAGCATGGCTCTGATATTTTTCCACCTTACAATGAAATTTTGCTTAGACATTTTCTTTGCCGTTACATCATTGTTTAATGTTCAGTGTTTGTGGAGGGAAACTCCCTTTCAATCTGTACCTGTGTTATCATACATTTTTCTTGCACTATGTAAGTGCCTATGTTTCTTATCTTTTCGAATAAAATTCAAGTGAAAGAAAAGTCAGCAGCTACAGTATTTGTAGCAGCTGACTTAATTTTTTTGTTGCCCAGACTGAACAACCGCTTATTAGTCATGCTGTTAAAGACTGAGACTGAGAAGCAGGATGGAACAGAGGGCCCTGGGACAGAAGGTCTGGCCTGCTGAGAAGAGGCCAGGGGTAGTCTCCTGGTAGTTTGAGTAGGTCTGTGTTCCAGGTTCTTCTGGCCAGTTTGGTGCAATGAAAATCACTGGCTTCTTCTACTGCTCTATCTTGTGGCACAGATGAGGTAGAATTCACACTAGGGGAGGCATAGATTAGCCTGATGTGAGACCAGGGGATTTTCAAGACATCTGATGTCAACACTAAAGTTCTTGGCCACATACAGAGGTAGATTGTTGTTGAATCTAGGACCAGGATGTCCACATTTGGAGTCTCCAATCTTTAACATATAAGGTTGAGGGGCAACAAAGGGGGCTGGAGGACCTTAGTTATGAGAAACTACTGCAAACTTTTTTACTTGGGAAGAAACTTTTTAATCTCAGATTTCTAAAAAAAAAAGGTACACAGCCACACAATGAATTTGGATAAGGAGCAGTTCAATCCTAGACTGCAGAAGAGGTTATTTACTGTTAGGGTGGGAAGGATGTGGACATTTCTTCCACAGTTGGTGGTATAGAGAAGTTCAAAAACACTTCTAGATGTGTTTCTTAGCCAATATTGTGTACAGGGATATGAAAAACAATAGTCTTACACACACATTAACTTGTTATGTCCCCAGCAGTGATCGCCACAGGTATACACTGTCCCTGTAGAAAGCCATGGATAGCATGGTGGCTGCAGCTAGCTGCTCACAGGTCGCAAAAATAGTTGCAAGAATAAACAGATTTCTAGCGCTGTCATCTGCACTGGGGCTAGTTGCCCGTGCAAATGTAACATTAAAGTCGCAGTCAGCACACAAATTAAGATCTATGCTTAACTTTCCTAACTGGAGCTGAATGGTGCTTTCCTAAAGAGTTCAGAAAAGCAGTATAATGCTTGCTGAAAGCTTCCCAAAACCTTGTTGCACACACTGCTCTTTTACCTGAGCTGAAGCCTATAGGAGGTTTAACAAGCCTTTTCATCTTCTGCCAAGACTTTTTCTTTAAAACTTGAAACCGATTAATTGGCCAAGTGAATTTTATTTCCACATCCATTTTGCATGCACATAAAATGTACTTATGACATTTATAACATCTAGATATAGGACATGTAAACATGCTAAACATTTGGTGAATTGGGTTCCACTGAAAAAAAAATTGTATGCAAAAACAAATTGAAATAAGACATGCAAACTTTTTTAACCCTTAAGGCTAGGTTTTCTGTTGTGACCTGAAAATCTTGCGGTTTTTGCCACAATTTTGATGCGACTTGAAGCAATGCCTGTGTATTCTTGAGGTCTATTGACCTCAAGTCGCATCAAAGTGGGACCAAAGTAGTGCAGGGACTACCTTGAAATTGCACAGATATGAACGTTAGTGAATCAGTAGCACTCATATTTTGCATACAGGTTACAACCCTAGAATATGTATACAATTATGGCTGCAATCATATCAACAAAGCGCTATAGGGAACTATATTAAATGTTGGAGCTCCACTTTGGATGTCCCGGCAATTGCTATACACGTTTGTTCCATGTCAGTGATAGCCTGCTAAAGTAGAAGTTATACCCTTTTTCTAGTAATGGGTGCCATCACAATCATTTAAAAATAAAACAGACAACAATCTGATATCTCTTTGCATATATAACAAAAAAAAAAAAAAAATCTAAATTGAAAAGCCTACACATGCTTGTTATGTAGCACTCATATGTGATCTCAAATCAAAAATATCTCTTGTCTATCTTATGCTCACATGATACAGCCATAGGACTGTATTTGCCTTTAATACAAAGAGCAAAATGAAATGTTGACTATACACCCAACGTTCTTTTGTTCTCCTAAGGAGAAGGTAACACACTCTGCCTAAACATCTGGAATTTGTTGTCCCTGTCACTGAAAAAAAAAAAAAAAACACTCATAAAATAACAGCCATTGCAACATACTTGCACAAGTTAAAAGAATTTAAACATTCTTCCCTTGAAAACTATTAAAGAAATATGTGACTTGGAAATACCTGTCACTGCTTGTCTTCAATTTACTAAAGAGGACAGAGCCATAGTTCAAAATAAAAATCTAACAATTACAATTTCCATATTGAAGCATGCCAAATAAGCTGACGTGTTGAGATGATATGAATATTATTCAAACTTTAAGAAGGAAAAAGTGTTACTAAACCCACAACAGTATAATCAGTCTGTAAATGCAGTAAAGCATGATCATTATACTCACTTAAGGGGTTAATCCTCTGCATTGTGCAAAAAGGCTGTTGATCCTGTCATCTCTGATCCTCCCCTTTTACACAATCCATCTGCTCATAGTACAGAGCCCTGAGGACACTCTGTACATGCTAAGTTTGGTGTGTATTGCTAGATAGTTTTTATTTATTTTCTTCGGACGGTGCATGTGATCGGCACAGGGCCAATCAGCACTGTCCAGACAGGAGGTCAGGGGTTCTGCAGCCTCATAGGACAGACAGAGTAGAATGAAAACTTCTCCTACAAGCTTTAACCAGACACTCATAGAAGTCATAAGACTGCCATATACTGCTGATGAGAAAAGGTATTTAGCAGATTTTATTTATTAAAATAACTACATTTCCATGTTCTGTGTACTGTGGGAGACCAGATATAGTGAATGCAGGGTACTGGGTTTAGGAATTCTTTATATTTTGTACATCTCAATAACTTTGTGTATACTTACTGAAAAAACATTTTTTTTCCAAACTATTAGGGCCCATTCACACAATAAAGCATTATTATTGCATGGCCCTCCTTGTGTTACGTTGACATTCATTTCAAATGGCACAATGGACCACAACCTTTATGCTTTTTTAGCACATAATCGACAGCTGTAAACCAGTCCCAAGAAAAAACAAAGAAAAAGCGCATAACGTGGACCTTGTTTCACACCAGACAGGGAAGGTGCTACCACTAGGCGAACTAGGCAGCCACCTAGGGAGCACTGCCACCTAGGGTGCAGCCATGGCCAGTGCCACATTCCTCTCTTGTCACTTCCTCCAGGGGATGTCACCTCTAGAGTCACCGGCCCTCCCCCTCACACACTGATGAACCTGCACACAGTATAATTGAGCCGAGATCCTGGCACCTGACAAGATCATTCACTGGATGATGGGGATTGCTGCTCACTGCCGCTGAAGTCAGCCCAAAGCCCTGATCACCGCCTGTCATCGCTAGCCAGCATGAAGCTTGGGGTGGAGAGGTCAGTGTGGCCAGTCTGCAGGAGTATAACGGAGGAGGAGGAGGAGAGGGAATGTCCAAAACGGCGGACCATGCATGGGCTCAGATGCAGATGCATCACCGACCTGCAGTGTGAGAACCGGAGGCTGCGGTAGGTGGATGAACTCTGCTGTCAGGTGGAAGCACTGACCCAGGTGGCGGGACTGAGTGGGGACTGAAAGACTAGGTACTCCAACCATGCGCTGTTCACTGTGTCTGGCAAGGCAGCTCAGGTTAGTTCAATGAGGAGGCAACACATATATCACAGGGGGGTATAGTCTATACAGGGCAGTGTGTGCAGGAAGGGGGTGTAGGGATAAACGGGGGCAGTATATATAGGAAGGGGGGCAATGTGTACAGTCTGTAGTCTAGTCTAGCACCGGCCCTGACACAATAAGACATTTTCACATTGTTTTGGATGTTTGGCATTTTTGAAAGACTCCATCTGATTCTACATGAATGGCAAAATGTAGGACAGAGCACATGACTAAAGAGATGAGAAATACTGAGCATTGGGTTCTCCAAAAAGAAAAACAATCCAACACAAAACCGACTTTTAGGCCTGATTCACACGTATGCAAGTTGCAGTTTGCATATTGCAGGTGCAGTGTGCATTTTTCAATACACTCTTTTGACCCAGTCTATAATTGAATATATAGACTGATTGAAGTCTATAAAACCAAAAAACTGAAAAAAGTCCCTGGCCATTTTCATAAAATGCACATATGTGAACTACATCCATGTGAAACAACGCAACACTGGTCTCGGTAAAGAGTCTCTGAAAGAGGATCTTTACCATGTGGTCAGCCATGTCCAATCACGGCTGATCACAGTGTAAACAGTTCGAGCCATTTATCGGCTTTTCCTCACTCGTGTCTGACAGACGTGAGTAGAGGAGAGCCGATCGGTGGCTCTCCTGACATGCCCAGCGGATGCCCACGCAGGACCACCAGGGATGCCGCCAGGACCACCAGGAATGCCCCCAAAGGCTGCCCACCAGGTATGCCACCCTGCAACACCAGGGATATGCCAATCAGTGCCCAGGCAGACGCCAATCAGTGCCCATCAGCAATGCCTGTCAGGGCCTTCAGTGATGCCGATCAGTGCCACCTATCAGTGCCACCCATAAGTACCCATCAGTGCAGTCTTTCAGTACCCACCAGTGACACCTATGAGTGCTAATTAGTGCTGCCTATCAGTGCCACCTCATCAGTGGAGAAGATTTACTTATTTACAACATTTTATAACAGAAAAAAAAAACTTTTTTTTTTCAGAATTTCTTGTCTTTTTTAATTTGTTTACCAAAAAAAAAAACATGCAGAGGTGATCAAATACCACCAAAATAAATCTCTATTTGTGGGAACAAAATTATACAAATTTAGTTTGGGTACAGTGTAGCATGACCACGCAATTGTACTTTAAATAGTGACAGTGAAAAATTGGCTTGGTCAGGAAGGGGGGAAGTGCTCGGTATTGAAGTGGTTAAACAGATACCGGTAATTATTTTGAAGCATATTTTTTGCCTCATTGCCATGCTAGTCAGTCATGACACTAACCTAATGACAGAGATGGTGGACTCTCCTGCAAAACAACACACATCAAACATAAGACACATTTCTAGTGCTTTCTGGGTTATCCTATTGAACTAAATTGTGGGTTCCAACTGCCTGGAAGTGAATCTGCAACCAGTTAGCACTGAAGACTAAGGAGAGGAGGTTTAGGATCCCTGCAAACAATTTCCAAATCAGTTCCGTCTTTGACTTGAAAGGATACTGTAGCATTAAAGAGTCATGTAACCACAATTTTTACTTTGAACACTAAACTGAACCAGGTTACAAAATAAAAGTGCAATACGTCTCAGCGTGCAATAGGGAACTTTAGTCAAACAAGAAAGAAGGTTTTTTTCCTTTTGCATTTCTGGGAACAGGCTGTTTGTACATAAGAGTTAGGGGAATAATGAGGCTACAAATTTCTATCAACCACTACTGCTGAACCCATGAATATTCACGCCTTGGCATCTTGTTCTTACTAACAAGTTATTTACTTTCTGCTGAACTGCAGTTATGAACTTGATTGCATAGTTACCTTGATTCAGCCAGCGTTGATGTGGAAGCTGATAATGACCATGGTGGTTGATGCGACCTTGTCAGTTCTTGTGCCATGGCTGCCCCATTTCATACTGATCACAGGGGGTCGCTCACTGGGCTGCTGTCAACTGAACACTTTGTATTTTATCAATGAATACAAATGCAATACAACTGATTGCTGGCCATCAAAAGATTGGAAACCAGAGTCGGCATATCACTAAACAGAGAAGTTGTTTCAGCAACAATGTTTAACTGTAAACAAATTACTTTCCAATATTATTCTATTCAACTATTCTTTTCAATAAAAGTCATTTATACCTAAAGTGGCCCTGTCATGGGTTTATACTTACCTTTTTTATCATCCCAGGTTGTTGATCGCAGATCTGATCCTGAGGAATGGTTATTTAAAGTCAGCTGAGAGGCAGACACCTGTCTGGCGTGTCGATCTCTAAGTGCTCCTGTGGCTTTCAATCATTGGTCCTACTGACCTCCTCATCACTACTTTCTCCTGTAATGATGTGAAGGTCAGCAGTAGGATCCAGCGAGAACTGTGGGGGAACCAAGACATCAATACCCCAGAAACTTCTTGTCTCCCAGCAGACTTTGGGGGGAGACTGGAGCTGCATTCAGCAGTGCAGGATGGTTACATCATTCTTTTACATAACGTGCACTCGGCAGAGTATACAATTATGACTGGGTTAAATATGCCCTTCTTATCCATATCTACCCCTTATTAACCACCCACCGCCCGTCATATAGTAAAATGACAGGGGCAAGATGGCTCTCTCATTCTGGATCAACGTCATATCGCCCCCCACTCTCGCTGCGTTTGTGCGCCCCCGTGGGGCGAGTGCAACATGGCAATCCGCGGTGAACTGTGTCCCTGAGACACAGCGCATTACTGAGCTCAGTATAGAACCGATGACGAGGCTCTTTACCCATGTGATCAGCTGATCACATGTAAACAAGGAAATGCAGATTATCAGCTCTCCTCACACTAACAGCATGTAAGGAGAGAAGAGCCGATCAGTGGCATTTCCTCACAGGGGGGATCTGCACAGGTAATCAGGACAAGACCTAGGCAGGAAAGGGGTAAAAGTGTCCAATATTGAAGTCGTTAATGTATTCCTCTCCTTCAATATTCATTCCCTTTTAAATTGACACTGTTTGTACAAAAAAAAAATACATTGTACCGATGTTTACCAGGTAGCATGGCAGGCGCTCTAGGCAGGATCTAGAACAGGGGTGCCCAACCTTTTTAAGAGAGAGGGCCACTTAAGTAACTTGGCAACCAGTCGAGGGCCACAATGAGCGGAGCGGGCAGGTGACAGGTCATTGCTACGCTATGGCCCTCCGATCCTCCCAGACAGAAGGGTACGAACTACCTTCTGTTGTTCGGATTGGAGGTAGGTGGGCGTAAACAGACATCTGTCGCTCTATACAGGTGAATTGAGGGTCCCATTTGGTCAGGCTGATCTTGCAAAAAGGGCCCAAGACTGCTTTCACACTGATGTGCTGTGGTTTGCTCGCAGCGTAGTGCACCTGTGTCTATCCTGCGGGTTAGCTGAACTTTGCCATAGACTCAGCCTGTGGCAAAAGCCGGCGCTGTAGAGGAAGCATCGCACCGGCTTATGGGGCTCTGCTCCGCAGACGCTTTCTTCCTCTACCACCAGCTTCATTCACAACAATGATGCTGCGGTATGGCGGGTCGGCAACCTGCGATATGGGCTTTCTAACACACCATTCCAGAGCAGGAGGTCACGGGCCACATCAGAGGGCTCCGCGGGCCACATGTGGCCCCCGGGCCACTGGTTGGCCACCCCTGATCTAGAAGGTAGCTGCAATTTCTCTAGTAGCAGTGCCTACTACATTGATTTCCAGATTTACTGGGGATCCCACAGGGATCCAAGCAGGACCAATGTACCTATATAAAACTGCCATACCCAAACGTCAGCATTTAGTAATAATTC
Organism: Rana kukunoris; assembly: GCA_029574335.1. Taxonomy (NCBI): domain Eukaryota; kingdom Metazoa; phylum Chordata; class Amphibia; order Anura; family Ranidae; genus Rana; species Rana kukunoris. Next base: position 65,607,440 of record CM056054.1, read on the forward strand.
TATTAATCTGGTCTACTGTTTTTATTTCATTTTCACATGCCTTCTGTACAGAATTCAGAAGCTTTCAGAAGAGGAAACGTAAGGAAGGAGGATGTTCTGCATTCTATTATCTTAAACTGGGTTGCACACCTGGCTGTAAACAATGGCCTTAGGCTTTTTTTTTCCTTTAACAAGAATCAGACTTCCTCAACTTTGTCAAGATGCTTTACTATCTGATTCTATAACACTTTTTTTTTTAATATAGAAAAATGTAAATTAACTTTTACTTTGGTTTAGCAACTGAAGCACAATTTAATAGTATGGAAAATATCAGGAGGGACACAGTGTACTTTTCCTGCTGCTATGTGGTTTTGCATTCACTGCAGCTTTTGCTGAATCATAAACATCCAGTTTTGCTGCTTGCTAGTAACAAAAAAAATAAAGATTTCCTATGGCTAGTGCAATGAAAGTTTAATTTTAGGAAAAAATACAGAACTTGCTAAAACTGTCTAATTAATTCCAGGAAACAGTTTAACCCTCAGCAGTCATATACCATTAAAGCCTTTGCCATGTTTAAGTACCATAGTGATCCTGTCTCTGTATGATGTTCAATGTGGAATACATGTACTACCTACATCAGTTCAGTATCCCCTCACCAGCCTATTCTTCAGCATTTAATCCGGGAGTCTCTGCCTCCAAAATGAGCACTTGGTATTATCAAAACAGACACGCTATCTGGGTATTTATAAGCTCATCATACTCCCTCTAGTGCTTGACAGGCGTCACTAAAGTCTGTTTTCCACAATAAAAGTCACCAATTACAAGAGGAAGAAGGCATAGTTAATGTGTATTTAAACCTAAGAACAAAATTCCCCCGCTGTCTCTGCCAGGAACAGACTTCCTATCCTAGTGTAACAATGATCACCCACTAGAAGGGCTCATGCACACTGCAGCTCAAAAATAAAGCTGCTTTTACAGCCATTTGAGTTTTTATGTCAGCTTGAAGACGCTTGTACTTTTTTGGGCTCTTTTACAAGTTTTTATCGAGCTTCTTTGAGCATAAGCATTTTTCTCCTCAGCTCATATTTCCTGTTTTGTGTGCTATCAAGCTTCTTTGGGCTTCTTCATACTTTTTCATGCTTTCGCGATTTTTTGGGCATTTTTTGTCATCTTTTCCGCTCAAAAGTGCTTCTCAAAAACACCAAGCAATAGGTTTAGTTGGTTTTTTTTTCTGAAAAAGCCAAAGTGTGCATGGACACATTGGCTAACATGGAGAGGTGTTTCCAGGCAGAAAAAACCGAGAGCTCCAAAAAAAAACCTCAAAAGCCTGTAGGAGCTGCTTTTACAGGCATTTGTAAATCTGTGTCCCATTAGGGAGATTTACCTTCACGTTCTATCCCCTTGCCAAAACAAGAAGTTAGAGGAAATCACTACAAATTAAGGGTCATAAGAACTAGTGTCCCATGGGAAGATTTCCTCTCTATTACTTTTCTGGAGACAATCCAAAATTTTGAAATTTTCTTTTACTTTAATTTTCAATGATAATGGTAAACAGGACAAATATAGAGTGAATCTCCCTAACGGGGGTAGAGGTAGCAATAGAAAGATAAAACGTCTTAGCACTCTCCACTCTATCCAAAACTAAGGAAAATTGCCTTTAGTTATACTTTAACACAGTAACTCGTGGTTTCCATAGAAAACCTAGACTCCTAAGCACACGAAAATGATTGCTCAAGTACTAAACGCTCTGCGTGTTTACACGCATTTAGAAACGTCAAGCATTTTTTTCTGCAATAAACCCTGCTGCTCCCGGATACAGCAGTGTATTTTTTTTTTCCTGCCTCTAAAACATGCAGGGGCATTTAGAGACAGCGGACGCCCCTTAGAGCAGCTAAAAAACATCCAGTGTGCATGAGGTCTAAGTATTAATTCATTGATCTGCAGTAAATAAGTATAAACTGACCACTAAATTAACACTATGTGCCTGAGACACACTGGCATTTTTCTAAACAAATACTCTTCATGTAAATGATTGCTGTAAAAAAAATTTGTTGGGAACATTTACCCCATATAACTGTACTGTTTTACAAAGGCACAGTATTATACAAAATACAAAGCTGTGTCTTTACTATAATTTAGTATAACTGGAACAAACATGATGTGCAATAGTGTCTATACTTGTTAAAAAAAAAATTAACCACTTTTACGACTGCCTAACACATGCATGTGTCGCTGGGCGGCCAAAGTTTCTGTGCTAGAACATGCCTACTACCTGCTCCCAGAATAGAGACCAAGCTGTGAAAACAGCTCTTGGACCCTGTAACCGAAAGGGGTCCGTGGAATCCAGAATCCCTTGGAAAGTATGGGATACCCTTGTTTCAGCTCCCCATGCACCTCTTATGTCCAAGTTACCCTGTGTCTATTAGGGGAACAGGCTGAGCAAGAAAATAATGGCCACGGTTGAATGGAAGAGGCCCTTGTCCCCATCATCATGGGAACAAGGTGCTTTGGGATCATCACAGCATCCATCCCCCCATGTTGAGGGCATGTGGCCTGGTATGGTCCAGGAGGGGTAACACTCACTCCCCCTCCTTTCCTTTTCTGACCTGACCTGCTGGGCTACATGCTCAAATTGGGGTCTGGTATGGATTTTGGGGGGGGGGGGCACTCCGATTTTTTTATTCTGGCGTGGGGTTCCCCTTTAAGATCCTCAGAGCACAAGTCACATGCCAAAAGTCGGATCAGTTAAGACAATGATCCGACTTGGATGCGACATACAAATCAATGGTCTGAAATCGTGCCCAAGTTGGACCAAAGTAGTGCAGGAACCTTTTTCAATGTCACACCGATAATGTGTTGGACCAGTTAAAGACGGCTCTTATAGGGAACCATTGATTTATACACGTCATGTGCTCCCAAAGTCAGAGCTTATGTCGCACCAGCGTGAACCGGGCCTAAAGAAACAAAAATAAATTCTCCTTTGAAGCTGTTAACTGATTAGGTTAGTCTAGATTGTTTCTTTTTGAACAGAAAGAAAGGGAATGTTTAAAGTGGTATAAAACCCAAAAGCAAACATTATTATATTGCAGTATACCATTTCTTCGATGTGATATCTGCATTCATGTTCCTTTTTTTAGGCTTTCTTTCTTCTATATTCATCTTGTGAGTCTGTCGTTTTTCAAAACAAGTAGCTCTCCAGCAGAATGTCTCAGTTACAGACCATTTAACACTAGCAGGGGTGCTTACAATGACCAGCTTCTATGTAAAACCTTTATCCCAAAAGGAAATAAACTGTTTGCTGTAACTGCTTATGAAGTCTCCTAGTCTTAGAACTAGAAAGGAAAGAAAAGAAAACAAATGCAGCTTCCACATCGAATGATTGGTAAGCTGCAATATATTACACTTTAGTTTTTTGGGTTTAACGCTGCTTTAATCTTACTGAAGACGGGGAATTTACAGGGTATAATAAGCTACTGCAAGCTCTTTCCACAGAAAAAAAGAACGAACGAATGATTTCACTCTGTGATAACAGAGCGCTCATTTTACGTTCCTCTCACAATTCCTCCAAATAGCTCATGAAAACATCAGCCTATGGGCCACTGTAGAGGTCATAGTCCCTGGAGAGAACAGAATTTTGGCTTTAATGGATTTTCACATGCTTTCCAGCTTCAAAATTGTTTCTTTTCGACACTGACTGATGCAGAGAGAATGCGAAGGCTGTGGGAACTGGCAGTACCAGCCACAAGCCATACATCATGGGAAATTTAGTACCCCAGATCCCTTGTTAGATAAGAATTAGAACAGTGAAGATGACTTCTAAACAGCATCATTTTATCCAATGCAATGTTTAGTTTTGCGTGGGTCTGAGTTTGTTTGGCTAATTATGTTACCAGATGCAAGAGCTGTAAGCAGGTCTGTAAACCATATTACGTAAAAAAGGCATGAAACAGACGTGTTTATGAACATGTAAAGTAAGTTTCTTCTCCACAAATTGATACTGCCAGATTTGCGATGGATCAGCTGCACCTCTGACATAAGCACAGCTTAGTATCATCTAAACATTGAGGGCTCATTTACATCTGTGCACAGAATGCAGACTCAAGACAGCCCAATCATTCCAAAAGACTGAGCCTTGTACACACGATCGGAATTTCCAATCGAAAAAGTCAGACAGAATTTTTTCATCGGATATTCCGACCATGTGTGTGCCCCATCAGAGTTTTTCCATCTGAAATTCCAACGTACTTAGAAAGAGAACATGTTCTCTTTTTTCCGATTAAAAAAAAATGTATATCGGAAATTCCGTTCGTCTGTATGGAACTCCGACAGAATCAGAATCAGGAACACAGAATCAGAAAGAGAATCAAGTCGATGCATGCTCGAAAGCATTGAACTTCATTTTTCGCGGCTCGTCGTAGTGTTGTACGTCGCTGCGTTTTGGACGGAGGGAATTTGGTGTGATGGTGTCTATGCAAGACAGCTTGAACGGAATTCTGTCAGAAAATTCCAATCGTGTGTACAGGGGCATAACACACCAAAGAAGGTACATCCACTGTTTTTAGTAATTTAGCGCACTACAACACAGCAATGTGTTAATATACACTGTGGTGGACCGCAACTCAGGTGTGTCGGGGTGCCATTCAGAGTGAACGCCACAGCAATGCACCAATGTGTTTTTTAATTCAGAAAAAGGTAAGCAAAGAATAACACCAGCAAGCACTTGCCTGGAGAAAAAAAGTGTAGTCTTTAACGTGGTGAATATCTCCTAGACTTGCACAGTTCAGTGTGCATGCAGTATTGTAATATTTTATGTTACGCTGGCCACACACATTGCAACGGATTGTACAATTTCTTCAGCCTGCATTCAAATTAGCATTCTGTTAATCTGTACAAAATTGTGCTGCACATATACACGTTTTTCCTCACTTTTGTGCCACACGCATAGGGCAGTCTATTTGTTGCCATAGGCTCCCCTATGCATGAAGAAAGCAGAGAGGGGGGGGGGGGGGAGACACCAACTAAATGTAGTATTATTAAGTCATAATTTATTGCACAAGGTTAAAAACTTACAGAAAGCAAGAGAAATTCATGCCCATCGTTGTACTGATCAGTCCTAGCAATCCTTGCCACCCTGCAGGCTCCACAAACGATCCAAGAAGCTGAAGAAGATGTGAGCCAGATGGGGTACCTCTTTATCTAGGGATGGCAGTGGCTAAAAACAGTCCTAGTGATCCCGTCCTGCAGGCTTCACAAATGGTCCAAGAAGCCGCATTGGTTAGCGAGGAATCCTGTGCCATCCCTGGTCGGAGAGGTACCCCATCCGTCTTACATATTCCCCAGCTTCTTGAACCATTTGTGGAGGCTGCACGATGGCAGGGATCGCTGGGACTGATCAGTACAACAATGGCCATGAATTGTTCTTGCTTCCCGTAAGTTTTTTTTTTAACCTTGTGCAATAAATAACTTAATAATACTACACTTAGTTGCACCCCGACCCCCCTCTGCTTTCTATATGTTTTACAGAGTTCCTGGACAGACCTTGAGGATAGCTGCCTTCTTTTAGCTCTTTTTACTCATCTGCTTGGACTAGTAAATGTTATTTTTACCCTTACTCAGCACAGAGACATATACTATTTTGAGCACCAGATCCCCACTTTGTACTCCCCTATGCATGATAAATGCAGCAAAGCATCTCACCCTGCACCCTGTGCATTTGGTACTCCTGACCTCTGCATTACACAGCCCTAGCCCCCTTCACTCTGCGTGTTCCAGACTTTTACACCATATTGTACATTACATACTTTACACCAAGGTGTTCATTATCTCAACAGTTGCTGGTTGCTAAGCAGTCCCTGACTATTTTAAAGAAGTTCTTGTTTAAGGTAGACTCAGACAGTGTTAGCTATTTTTTTTCCCTTAAATTCTTTTACTTCTGATATTATGTGTGCAGAAAAGCACAAGTAATGGAAGCGTTTTTTTTGTTGTTATTGTTTCAGAAGGTGCTTAGGTGTATACATGTCTGGTAAACTCTCACTTGTGGCACATCAATTAAAGCATATTTTATGGGTACAGGGACTGTAGTGTATGTGTGATGTACATACAATACAGCGAGTAGGCCCAGATTTTCTTCAACTATGCCCCTTTACCCCTTTTTTATTATTACGCTCCTTGTGTGCCCAAAGGTGCCCCAGGTTTTGTTTTCCCGCAATGCGCAGGTGAAGCCAGCCAAAAGACTGAAGACAGACAAATAAAAGCCACCAATAAATGCAGCTATGTATTATTAGACTGAGAAGACATGAATGCAAATCATTTGGCATGTAAAGGGCTCCCTAATTAACATTGTATCTGTGTATTTAGATGTTTGCCTGTAGTTCAGCTTTAAGAGCAGTTTCCAAGTTAATAAGCTAATCTTAGATAACAACTAAATCATGTGTGTCTGAGTCATAAGGCATCTTTTTTTCATTGCAAAATGCTGTTTAATTTCAATAAATCCTGACTTCAAGCATTCTGTTCTCAGCAATGCCAGATGATACTCAGGCCGCGTACACACGAGGGGATATGTCCGCTGAAAACGGTCCGATGGACCGTTTCAGCAGACATCTCCGCTCGTGTGTATGGGCTAGCGGACAGATTTGTCCACCCGACAGATTTCAAAGCAAGCTTTGAAATCTATCCGGTGGGGATCTGTCCGCCCGACATGTCTGCTGGTTAGTACACTTACCAGCAGACATTTCGTCCCCCACCGCCGCCGCGCCGCTGCCAAATGGATTCGGCGCATGCGCGGAAGTGTTTTACTTCCTGGTGCGGTGACGTGGCGGTGACGCGGCGGCGTCAACGTCACCGCCGCGTCACCGCCACGTCCGGCGGCGGGGAATTTGATCCGATGGTGTGTACACGCCATCGGATCAAACTCCCGATCGGACATATCCGATGGAAATGGTCCGCGGACCGTTTTCATCGGATATGTCCGATCGTGTGTATGGGGCCTCAGTCGTAATGAATGGGTACTGATAGAACAGGACAATTTGGCTGTTGAGTAAAATGGAAAGGGTAACTAAATTAAAGAGTACCTGTGTGGCATTCACTAGGGATGTGACCAAGGGTAAGGACACTACTATGGCTAGGGCTTACCTAAAGTGTAGAGATCTTGTGTTTCTGCTTAACAAGAATACAAGACCTCCACCTTCCCCTCTCACAGAACGGTGATCTGCGGTGATTGGCGTGTCTCAGTGAACGTCCAATCACGTACAGGTGCGTGATTTCGCACAGGAGGGCCGCCCTTCCACAGTGTATCTGTGTGGGGCACTCTATAACCGGTTAATAAGGCAAATAGCAACAGGCTAAAAACAAATGTTTTAAATTTTCTTTATAGAAGTACAGCCTAAGCTTGTTTGGCTGTACTTCTGTGCATCACAGAAGTGAAGTTCGTTCTGCACTCCAGGGACACGTTTTCATCAGACAGCAAGCTGAAGCCTGATGTTAGCTGACCTTGTAGAGTCGGTCCAGACTTGGGGAGGATCGCAGCCATATGGTCAGGATCCTCCCACATGCCTGGACCGGCATCCTGGCCAGCCTCTCAGCGAGCCGCTGAGAGCCTGAACCGGCCGCTTCCGCCCCCTCCACAGCCCAGTGCTCCAGTGAGGGGTGGGGGGGTGGGAAATCAGAGCAGAGAGCTGTGATAACTGAGCAATTGGCAGTGTTAGATCGCTCGGTTCTTAGTCTTTGGGTGCCGGCATACCGATGTTGCATCTACCAAGGCAAGTATGATTCTTAAATAAAAAGAAAACCCATACTTCTCTTTTAAATTCCACAGATTGAAGTACAGGACAGGCTGAATATTTATAGACCCTAGATTAAAGGCTGCTACCTTCAGGTGACTGGACACTGGAAAACAAGATCCCATTGATTGTTCATCACTCTAATCCAGTGGTTCTCAACCTCAGTCCTCACGTACCCCAAACAGGGAATTTTTATTAGATAAAATAGCTGTCCAAAACACCAAGCCACTGACACTGATTTAAAGCACCTGTGCAAGAAAAAGGAAAACCTGCATGGCCTGTTGGGGGCACTTAAAGACTGAGGTTGAGAACCACTGCTCTAGTCCACCTAAATGCAGTCTGACAAACAGAAAATGTAGCAATAGCTGATCCTCCCCTCCTGCAAGCTCCCTCCAAGCTGTAAGACTGGTTCCTGCAGCCTCTTCTCTCCTATGCTTCAGCCTGCTTCTGACATCACCAAGTCTAAAGCAGAACCCATAGCCATGCATTAAATGTGAGGTTGCTGCGGGTTAGTCCACTGAAGGAGCGTAGTCTATATATATCCAGCTGGCAAAAATGCAATATTGAAAAAACTATTAAAATAACTATTTAAAAATGTAGTTAAATGCTGGCTGCATTTTCCTTTGCGGGAGCTTAAAATATGCAGTTTTTTTTGGACACATGAAAAGATATGGCTGTTGTAAAGCCAGGCGAGGAGTGGCAGATATTCTTCAGTAAAAAAATATTTTATTTTCAGCTGCAGCTAAAAAAAAAAAAAAAATGATGATTAGCCATGCCAATGCATAGATGGGCTGACCAGAGAGAAACAAATGTTGTGCTTGACCCTGCAGTTAAATGTATTGCAAGCCAAGGTAACAAGGTCACAATAATAACACATACTTACCCTCCACTAGTTATTCAAGCAACCTGGAGTAATTCATAAAAAAAAACAAAAAAAAAACTTCCATGTATGGAGGAGCATGATTTCCTCCCCTTCCTCTCAGAAGACTTGGTTCATAGTGATTGTTGCATGGGGATAAAGAGACAGCCCTGTGTAAGCGCTAACACGGGACTCCCGTTCCTTGCACTTGGCAGCTGAATGCAGTGGTAAGGGAGAGTAAAGAATGTAAGTACAGTATGTGTTCATGGAGAAGGCTGCATTAAAAGTGATTTTTTTTTTGTCTTGCCCTGCATGTGAACTTTATTATGATGTGATTTTTTTGGGAACACCAAGAGGAAAAAGTGCTCCAAAACCAGGCATGCAACCTGATTTTTTTACTGACGGCTGGCCTCATTCATCTGTTAAGGCAGGACAATTTTTCATGAATGGCAAATTAATATCACAAACAGATTTGAATATCAAGCTCAACACAGAATCATTCCCTTTCTGGACTTATGTACAATTAAGAAAATTTTTCTTAAAACTGAACCCAATACCAAATTGGTCTAGGGAAAAAACTGATTTTGAAAAGTGGTGTGAAAATGGAGAACCGCTTAAACACCTGGTTTCATCTACATATGCTTTGCTATTTTCCACCCAAACCCCTAAAATTAACTGGGCCAATCAACTATGGGAAAGAGATCTTTCGCTTGATCTATCTGACTCGGAATGGAGGAATGTATACAAATGTATACATAAAGGATCGATTAATGTACAAACTCAAGAAAACGCTTATAAAATTCTTTCCAGATGGTATATGACCCCTCTTAAACTACATCGAATTAACTCCTCGATATCTAAGACCTGCTGGAGATGTAATCATGAAATAGGTTCTTTCCTTCACATATGGTGGTCCTGCTCTGCTATACAACCATACTGGAAAAAGGTCCATGAATATATCTCCTTGATAACCTCTATTGATTTAGAATTCAAACCTGCTCAATTTTTACTCCATTATTCTCCCTCATTACCAAAAGGCTATTACCGATCATTAACCATGCACTTAATTAATTCAGCTAGGATGTGCATTCCAGTTAGATGGAAATCCACTATCCCCCCTTCCGTCACTGATTGGTTTAATCGCACCCAAAGAAACATGGTAATGGAACAACTAATTCATCAAGCGAAGGATACTCAAAAACTATTTAATGACACATGGTCTGATTGGCTTAACTTTACTTCGTCTGATATATACAAACAATATAAACCTGGGACATGACCTCCTCATGTTTGATCTTACTGCCATACTAAGAAGTGTATCTGACCCCTCCCCCTTTCCCTTTCCCCTCTTCTGTTCCCTCATCTGTATTTTATAATTAAATTGTTTACTAAGACACTTACTTTTCCTGGTATATTTGCAATCTATTTTTAGAAACTCATTGAAAACCCAGGTTGCTTAGTCCTCAATAATATTTCTGTTTTTATTCTGTTATTGTTGACGGTATCAGACTTTTGTCTTTTAGTAATTTTCATTTTCTCTCTTATATAACATCTGACTACATACAAGACGCTTTGAAACCTTTTTAATACTGTATTATATATTAATTGATGTATTCTTATGCTCCATTATACGGCTGCGTCCGTGTTTATGCAATCTCTCCTCAATGTGTCATCTATACTGTAATTACATGAAATCTTAATAAAAACCTTTACAACAAAAAAAAAAGTGCTCCAAATGGACTTCCCTTAAATATGAACACGTTTCTGCCATGAACGCACATATAAAAAAGTGTCCATATGAATCTATATGAGAAAAAACAAGCCATTGCTCTCCGGATACAAAGCTGTGCTTCTATGTAATTTGCACATGTAGCTTCTGCATATATCCCAGTACTGACTACTAATACACTGCATTACATTCAATGCGGGGGCTGTGACTATACACATCACTTTTCCTTGCTGGATGAGCAGACAAAGCAGGCACTGGAGGCTTGAATACATTCAAGTGACTGTGGGAAAACCTGGCAAATATCAGAATGATGTACTGGTCTCTAAAAATGGAGCAGATGATAAATATTTGCTAATTTAAAGCTGTGGCACATTGGTAAAATCCAGATCTCCTCTAGAGCTCATCTCTAACTTTCATTTGCTGTAAGCAGATTAAATATTTGCCCATTTATAAAGAAAACATCACAGTCTTTGTTATGTCATTTTCCACATTTCAACACTTAACTATATTTGATTTGTATTTCTTAATTTAGTCTATTTGTTGGGACTGTTAACAGGAATCTCTATAATACTTTCTCAATTAATAGTAACACAATGACAGCATTCACGTGCCAGTAAATATCTAGATTTATTTTGTGTAGTTGGCACTTAACAGCAAACCATAAACAATTTATCAGAGGAAGACATTTCTGTTCTTATGGTATAGCATCCAAATCCTTCCTTTTTTTGTTTTTAACCACTTGCTTACTGGGCACATATACCCCCTTCCTGCGCAGGTGAAATTTCAGCTTTCAGCACTGTCACGCTTTGAATGACAATTGCGCGGTCGTGCGACGTGGCTCCCAAACAAAATTGACGTCCTTTTTTTCCCACAAATAGAGCATATTTTTGGTGCCATTTCTGCGGGTTTTATTTTTTACTTTTTGCTATAAAAAATATCAAATAAAAAAAAAAATCTCAGTTTAGGCCGATACGTACTTTTCTACATATTTTTGGTAAAAATAAAAATCGCAATAAGCGTATAGTGATTGGTTTGTGCAAACGTTATAGCGCCTACAAAATAGGGGATAGAATTGACATTTTTTTTTTTTTTCCTACTAGTAATGGCAGCAATCTGTAATTTTTGTCAGGACTGCGATATTACGGCAGACACATCGGACACATTTTTGGGACCATTCACATTTATACAGTGAACAGTGCTATAAATATGCACTGTTTACTGTATAAATGTGAGTGTGTGCCCTGCATAGTGTTTCTAACTGAGGGGGGAGGGGAGTGACTGGGGGAGGTGACCGATGGTTATCCCTATATACAAGGGACACACCATAGGTCTCCTTTCCCTGACAGGACGTGGATCTCTGTATTTACACACAGAAAACCATGTCCCTGTCTCTGTGACTGTCTCTGTGACTGCCGCGGACATCGCAGCCACCAGGCACGCGCATCGGTACCAGAGTGGCTGGAGCCCGGAGGCCATATATAGACGACCTTCTGGCAATTAAGAGCCACATTGTGGCCGTAAAAAGTCATCATTGGTTAATGATGAATCTGACTAGTAGACACAAGCAAAACAATATAGTAGTAAATGAAGCCAATTTATTTTGTGAAAGAACTGAATTACATTGCGAATGTATCAAATGACATTTAAGCCCCACTCCTGGATCAATGTCATTTCACAACAGCTACCACTCACTCACTCACTAATTGTATACAGAATGGGAAAAAAATCCCCAAAACAACATTTATTATACCCTCAAATCTGTTAAAGTGTGTAGGTAGTAAAATGTTTGGGTACCTTAAAGTATGAGTACTCAATTTCTTCTGCAATACTAATTGTTTGTCACTGTTCTGGGATCCAAATAAGATGTGGTTCTCAATAAGCATTATATGTGGTCCAAATATTGGACACCAATGCCTCGTTTCCACTTAACGGAACGGTTCCGGTCGGTACAGTTTGGATCGCTTAGAATAATCCGGTCTATTCTGCTGAGCGTTTCCACTGCAAATCAGACCATACAAGGTTTAGAAAAAACGCCCATCACGTCCACCAATCAGTGAGATGTATTGTAGGTCCGCCCTAACCGAACCGTTCCATTTTCTATGGCCCCACATCTGAAGCAGGACCCAGAATGGTCCTGTACGGTTCTCTTTTATGTCACGCTTTGATAATGGAAACACCCAAAATAGCGTACCGTACCGATCCACTCAGTGGAAACGAGGCACAATAGGTTGCTCACTTCGTATATTTATAAAACTGATGCAAATAAAAGCCGTTTCTCTAGGTACGGGATAGTTTACACCACAGAAACACTGTCCAGATGCGTTTGATGCATTTCTGCATGTGCATTGATGTGTTCCGGTGTGTTTTTGATGTACTTTCAATGCAAGTTTTATGGGCTGTAATGTGCTCTGGTGCATTTTTGTGCGTTTTTAATGCGTTTTGCCACATTCCCTGGGAAGTTCCTTGCAAAAAAAATAAAAAAATGCAGCGTGTTCTACTTTTGTCGATTGTACTGGAATGCACTGCAATAGTTTGAATTTTGCCATTGAAATCCATGTAACCTAATCTCAGTGCATTTTTTGATGCAGAATAAAAACACACTTGACTACATGTGGTGTGAACTGCCGCTTATTGTGAAGTTGTTAAAAAAGGGCCTGAAAAGATTTGGCTAAAAAAGGCAGGCAGAGGGCAAATGACTAGTCACTAGCTCTGCCTGTTGTCTTCCATCAGCTGATCTTTCCCTAACTGACTTACTGGCCATAGATAAGTAGTTCTTTTTACGTTCAGGCAGACAAATAAACAGAAAAAACAACAGGATTCTACATTGATAAAAGTGAGGTGGATGGCAAAATCCCCCCCACTGCTGGACCCGGCGTGGTCACAATACACTTGCCCATTTGACAAAAGTTGATCTACTGATTGACTTCTGTCAAACAGGCACAGCCACACACTGGTCAAAATTTAGACAGTCCCTTCTGAACTGAATTAATTTCAATCTTTCTATGACCAGCTTTACAAATCCTTGTCCTGCACTGTAACTGTATGGAGCCATCATATTAGAAACAGGAGTTTTGCTTATGTCAAAGGCCCCATCAAAAACAAACAGTGAGCAACACAGTGGTGACATCACCAAATGTAACTCCAAATACCATGAGACTAGCGGTCAAAAGCAGCAGTGCCTTAGATCTCATAATGCAGATTAACAGCTAGGGACATACCAGGAAGTATGTAAATATTTCAGGAGGATTTCGAGACAAAAAAACTAATTTTTCAGAATGTACCCCAAAACACAGCAAATCATATATTTTTCTTATTTCAGGTGCAGTTCTCTTATTTTGTAATCATTTTTGCTATTGTGATCTGTAAGTGATTATCTGTATTAGGCAAATGCATAGTTTTTATTACAAATCAGACACTCTGTAAGGAATTTACTAAAACATGGGCAGACAGAAACTGGAACAGCTGTGCACAGCAACCAATCAACTTCAGCATGTTTAGTTCAGGGCCCTTTCACATGGGCTGTCCAATCAGATCCGTCTGTAGCGTCCTGATTGGATTCTCTATTCACCCCTATGGGGCAGCAGATGTCAGCGGTGACATGTCCTCTGACACCCGCTGCTACCCAATTCTGTCCACCAAGGATGGTGGTCCTATTTTCCATCTGGTGGATCGGATGGGATCTCCCCATAGAGGAGAGTGGGACTCTGACAGGTCAGTTTCAGCACAGTGAGCGGAGACGGACCTGTCATCCACCTGCTCAGCAGGGATCAGCGGAGCGATCCCTGTTGTGCAAGCAAAGTCCGTCAACCAGATCTGCCCCATGTAAAAGGGGCCTTAAAGTGGAGTTCCATCCAAAAGTGAAAATTCCGCTCATTGTACTCCCCCCCCCCCCCTCCGGTGCCACATTTGGCACCTTTTGGGGGCGGGGGACAGCAAACCTGTCTTTCACAGGTTGGCTTTCCCCACTTCCAGAGCCTCAGCTGTTTTGATGTCACAGCTGGGGCTCCCTCCTCCTCCCCCTGTCACCCGGCCAGTAGGAGAGAGGAACAGAGCCTCGCGCATGCGCAGTAGGGTTCCCGTTGTGAAGCGCAAAGGTTACACTGCTGGGTTCCCTTACTCGTAATGGAGGCGGCATGCACCAGAAAGGTGATGGAAACATCAGCTGCGGTGCCGACATCGCTAAACTCCAGGACAGGTAAGTGTTCAATTATTAAAAGTCAGCAACTGCAGTATGTGGCTTTTAATTTTTGCAGCGGTGGGCAGAACACCACTTTAAGCTTTGAAATTGAAAGCTGGTAATTGATTGTTTGTCATGCACAGCTGCTCTTGGTTCTCTCTGCTCCAATCTTAGTAAATGCCCCTGATGTTTTGTAATAGGCACAACATTGGCATATTTTACATTCAGTTATGCTTTGCCATATGTATAGAGAAAAACTGTGACGGCCGCACTCCAAAAAAAAATGGTTCCTTTTAATAAAACTGGTCACAACATGAACATATCAGCTATGAATAAGCACTGTATGATAGTGTGAAACGCGTCAGCTGTTCTCCTGATTTTTTGCTGTGATATGTTCATGTTGTGACCAGTTTTATTAAAAGGAACCATTTATTTTTGGAGGGCGGCCGTCCCGGTTTTTCTCTATACATTTTGGCATACTATTGCAGGGCCTGCACCCAGGCGTTTGGACTCCACCTTGCAGTTCCCTGGGACCTCTGAGCGGTAAACTTTCTTTCTCATGCTTTGCCATATGTTTATGAAGCATATTTGGCAAAAAAAAACAACAACTTACACCTGAGTAACTATTTAGGTAGCGGGACAGTGGACTGGTCATAAACAGCTAGGATGGCAAGGACAACAGTCGAGAAAAGAAGTCTGAGATTCAGTGAGCTGAATAGGTTTACATCATGAAGTCACTGTGTATGTCATGTTTCTATGGTTACCTGCAATATTCATAATGTCAGTATGCTTGATGCATAAAGATTATTATGGTCATAGCAGAGATTTTTCAAAACAAGCCAACATTGAGATGCATTCACATTATTGAGCATTATCAGGGGGGATAATCAAGAGATTGGGATGGTCCTGTTCTGTGAAAATGTCAAACTTGAACAAGTTACTGTCCACATACTTTCCATCACTGTTTTAGCAAGCCATTCTTGATTTCTGTAGAAATGAAAGAAGGGCTTTTGTTTTTGACAAAACTTATGATGGGATTGGGAAGCTTACAATTTTATAACAGAACTTCACCCAAAAGTGAAGTCCCACGGGATCGCTTCCCCCTCCCCAGCCTGTAACAGAGTCACAGTTTTTCTTGGGGGAGCGAATACCAGTTTTTATCAGTACTTACTCTCACTTCTGCAATTCTCACCTAGGCAAGGATGACGTTCCTTGCCTTACATCCTCCCCTCCCATGGCCTCCTGGGACACATCACATATCCTGGGAGGCTGCAGGACTATTAACAAAGCATTGCACGCATTTGTACATGTGTAGTGGGGAGTCGGTTGTAATTCCTCAGGAAGTCACAGCCAGCTCCAATATCAAAGATGGTGGTGCCAAAGACCCACAGCAGTAAGAAGAACTGGCTGCAGGAAGACAGCGCTGGACAACAGGCAATTGCAAGTACTCGATTTCTAAAAGTCAGCAGCTACAGCAAATAAAAAACGGAAGTTTCTCTTTAAAGCGGAGTTCCAACCATATAAAAGTCAGCAGCTACAAAAAGTGTAGCTGCTGACTTATTAATCGGACACTCACCTGTCCCGCGGTCCAGCGATACGGGCGTACGAAGCCCCGCTCCTCTCTCCCTCCTCTCTGTGGCGCTGGCATTGTCACAGTGGGCCCCCGGTCCGCCTCGCTGCACACTGTGACTGGCCGGGCAATCTTTTTGGACCTGTGACGTGTCCCAGATGATTGCCAAGAGGGAGTGGGCAAAAGAAGGTGCCGCGGTCCCTCTAAAAATAGGGTATCCGCTCCCCCCCCCCCAAAAAAAATGACATGCCAAAAGTGGTTTGTCAGGGAGTCAGCTTCACTTAAAGCGGGGGTTCACCCTATAAAATAAATCGAACATTACATTGAGCTGAGTTGTGCCAATGAAATTATGCTGACCTTTTTTATTTTCTTCCCGTACATATAATTTTATCTATAGTTTTACCGCGGCTTCCAGGTAGGTAATTCTGCGGGACTGGGCGTTCCTATTCACATGCCAATTGATTGACATGCTTCCCACCGGTGCATACAGCGCGTCACGACTTGCCGAAAGAAGCCGAACGTCAGATCGACTCTATACGGCGCCTGCGCACCGACGTTCGGCTTCTTTCGGCAAGTCGTGACGCGCTGTATGCGCTGGTGGGAAGCATGTCAATCAATTGGCATGTGAATAGGAACTCCCAGTCCCGCAGAATTACCTATCCGGAAGCCGCGGTGAAACTATAGATAAAACGCTATGTACAGGAGGAAAATAAAAAAGGTCAGCATAATTTCATTAGCACAACTCGGCTCAATGTAATGTTAGAATTTTTTTTTAGGGTGAACCCCCGCTTTAAAGCGGAATTTCCATTTTTGGGTGGAACTCCACTTTAAGTTGCTGAATGGAATGATCTGGGTCTCAACACAGAAAGATCTGTAGCAAGGTTCGCTCCTTGATGTAAAGCAAAAATCCCAATAAAGTAAGTTTAAAAAAAGAAATAAAAATATATCCTCCTTCGGGAAATCTGTGGCCTTTTAAAAATATATTTCCTAAATGGAGCTTACTACGACACATTGCCACAAGAGAAATGTGCAAAACACATGAAGTTAAAAAAATCATTTGCATCTTAAAATTCCTTATCGGCCTATAACAGCCAGTAAGAAACTGTTCCTATCCTACCTCTTTGGTCATTCACAAAAACATAAACTACATAAAATTCCATTTGGCTGAGATCAGTCAGTACTGAAAACGTTATTCAGTCCTACCTGCTCTCCAAGTATTAAAACCTTCACAAAAGAATCCTGGATTATTTTCAAAGTTCTCAAAGAATTGCTTTCCATCTTGCACAGCTCATAAAACAATATCATCCTTTGGCCTTCATCATTCAATTGCAACTTTGCACTTCAGACATGACAAGTCTCAATGAGCCATATTTTATTTTATATCTGCATCCAGTATTGATTTAAAAACTCTTCTATTCCCCAACAGGTGCTGCACCATTTACTCAAAAAGGTACCAAAAAGAGGCAGTGGTTATATGTTTTAATCATCTGTCAAGTGTCCACTTCACCCTGCCCCACTCACCAGCAGGTACTTACTGAGCCCATAAGTGATGAGGCTTAAAGATTGCGGTGAAATCAGCACACACAAGTGCAAAATAAGGTATTTAAATTGATTTTTCTATCTATACACTATAAACCTCTCATTTGTTTTTAAAACTAAATGGTTTCTTTAGTTTTCTTTTCTTTCTATTATTTTACCTAAAACTTTTTTACACTGTCCCTTTAATTTTTTTTCTTTTTTTATCAACTTTATTGCTATCACAAGGATTAAGCAACATCCCTTGTGATAGCAAGTCCCTCTTTATGTTGAGATCTGGGGTCCTCCGGGCCTCCAAAACATCTGATCAAACCGAGATCGACACACGTTAATGAGGATGGTTGCGTTTAATAGGCAAGTAGAATTATTGAATATTTGTTAGATCACCAACCACAGGATGGACTGTGGGTGTCTAGAGTAGTGCAGTGCCACGTCCCGAACATATTTTGGAGCAACAAATGTCAAAGACACATAAGAATGGACTTTATAGGCACCAATAGTAAAAATACAGATACATTTATTAACACACAAAACAAAACATCAAAATAAATTAAAACTAGAAAAACTACAGTACGACTGCAGTGACCCAAGATGATCCAATGGGAGTCCAGAACTAGTCAACGCATTTTACTAAGGCAGGCCATACACGATTCGAATTTCGATCGAAAATCGCATACGAGCGTAAAATCGGACGATTTTCGTATCATTAGTGTGCTTGTTCGACACGCGATTTTCGTACGACAGGCAAAATTTCAAAAACCAACATGTTGTTTTTTTTTCCGAAAAACGTCCAAAAGTCGTATCGTTAATGGTAGAGTTGGACGATTTTTCCCAAGAAACATAACTGCGCATGATCCGAGTTGGCACGACCCGATTTTTGACAGTAGGGGGTGTGTTTAAAAGGTCACAGAAGATTACATCACTTCCTCTATGGTATGAAAACATTGTGTTTTCTCGCTCGATTTTCGTATGTAATTGATGGTACACTCGCATGCTTTTATAAACGCCGCGTTCGTTTATCGCTCGACGGCTCGTTCGAAATTCGAATCGTGTATGGCCTGCTTAAGAAGGTGTGTGACTATATTGTATCGTAGGATAAATTATTTAGCTTGACATGTTTCACGAAGATCGCTTCTTCAGGAGCTAGTAGTGTTTCATATGAAGTCAAAGGATATGCTTAACCTCCCTGGCGGTATGATTCTTTAAGATTTTAGGTGCTAAAAGCGGTACCATTATTTGCAAGGGAATTTGGCGTTTTATACTGTAGGCTTGTAATTCTTAGGAATAACTCACTTAAATCTATTCAAACAAGAGTCTAATAGGCATCCCGGGTATGATTTTTTTTTTTTTTTTTAATTAAAAATTATAATATAATAAATAATTATAAAAAATGATCACAAATGATAATATAATTATAGTAAAAATTATTCAATAATGTAATCAAATCAAAATCACTGAAATTTGCTCAGTTGCAGAATTTTTGCTGTCATTTTTTTTTTTTTTTTATGACGAATTTCCCCATAAATCGCTATCGCTAAATTCTGCAAGTGATTCTGATTTATTATCGCTGTTTTTTAGCTGCTCTAAAACAATTTTTGCCATAAAGGGACACTTTTGGTTGCTATGGGCAATCTACAGTTTGCAGGGAGAAAGAAAAGTTTTTATTATACAAAATGACATGTAGTGTACAGGGCAGACCACTAGGGACATGGGGGGTGTGTATTTTTTACATACAGTACTGTAATCTATAAGATTACAGTGTACTGTATGTATAGTGTTTGTTTACTTTTTTAAATTTGGCG
Organism: Rana kukunoris; assembly: GCA_029574335.1. Taxonomy (NCBI): domain Eukaryota; kingdom Metazoa; phylum Chordata; class Amphibia; order Anura; family Ranidae; genus Rana; species Rana kukunoris. The sequence goes on from CM056054.1 coordinate 65,626,870, forward strand.
CCGTTCCCCCCCCTACGTCGCGACGCTCGCAGGGAAGGGAATCGGCGGAACACACAGCATCAGGCGGACATCCGGCCGCCGTGTACTGCGGGGATTCGTCGCTGGATCGCAGAGAAAAGGTAAGTAAACTTTTTCTGCATCCAGCGAGGTAAGCGCGTGTGTGGCACGGGGTTACCGATATTAGCTTAAAAATCTCACCCCGTGCCACACACGTGAAGACCGCCAGGGAGGCTAGTCTGACCGGCGATCCAGCGGGAAACCCCCGCCGGATCGCCAGGAATTTTTGGGGGAAAAAAAAAAATGCACCCCGAGCGTGACTCGGGGTTACCGCTTCTGGCACTGAATGTTAACCCCGAGTCACGCTCGGGAATACCGCCAGGGAGGTTAAAAATGACTTGTTGGACAATATTAGTACTTGGTGACGGGTTGATGTGTGCATTAAGTGGGCCACACTAATCGTAGAGCCGACCAATTCTATCTAAACTGCAGAGTGGTGGTGGGTAACAGCCAGGCAGTATAGATTGTAAAATCTTTGGCTACAAAAAGTAGCCAAAGGGGTTATAGCAATAATGAGATACCAGTATGTAATAGGTGGTAAGCGCATCCTGGTATGAAGTCCCCAAAACCAGAGCCCAGTAGCTGAGATACCAGTATGTAGTAGGTGGTAAGCGCATCCAGGTATGGAAGTCCCCAAAAACAGAGCCCAGTCACTTTTAAGCATATCCTTTGACTTCATATGAAACACTACTATCTCCTGAAGAAGCGATCTTCGCAAAACATGTTGCGCTAAACAATTTATCCTACGATACAATATAGTCACACGCCTTCTTAGTAAAATGTGTTGACTAGTTCTGAACTCCCATCTTTGGTCACTGCAGTCGTACTGTAGTTTTTCTAGTTTTAATTTATTTTGATGTTATGTTTTGTGTGTTTTATATACCGTGTTTCCCCAAAAATACTGCAGTGGGAGGGGCTGCTGACATCAGCTGAGAGGAGAAGAGCTCCGGCGGGTCACGTGAGCTCCCAGCAGTGCTGTAAATAAGGTATTTTCCACAATAAAGTTACACAAGGAGACACACATTATATAATCTTTTTACAGAACGGATTACATGTTTTTACAAGGACTTTAATTAGGGCTTATTTTTGGGGTAGGGCTTGTATTGCAGCCATCCCAGAAATCCACGCTAGGTCTTATTTTCAGGGTAGGGCTTATTTTCGGAGAAACAGAGTATATATTTTTTAACGAATCCCTATGGGGCATGTGTTAATAAATGTATCTGTATTTTTACTATTGGTGCCTATAAAGTCCATTCTTCTGTGTCTGACATTTGTTGCTCTTTAATAGGCAAGTGTCAAAAGCTGCTTTGGTCCATACGTTCAAAGGAAGGGGAAGCATAAAAAAAAAACAGGAACAGGGGGATTTAAACGACCTTTGATTCAATTTTTATGGATGGAGGAGGAGGGATTAAACACCTTATCCTGGAAACAGTAGTAGGCAAATATCAGCCTTGGAAGGGATAGATAAAACTGTGTTGAAGCTCAGGGCAAGGACTAAGGCCGCGTACACACGAGGGGATATGTCCGCTGAAAACGGTCCGATGGACCGTTTCAGCAGACATCTCCGCTCGTGTGTATGGGCTAGCGGACAGATTTCTCCACCCGACAGATTTCAAAGCATGCTTTGAAATCTATCCGGTGGGAATCTGTCCGCCCGACATGTCTGCTGGTTAGTACACTTACCAGCAGACATGTCGGCCCCCACCGCCGCCGCGCCGCTGCCGAATGGATTCAGCGCATGCGCGGAAGTGTTTTACTTCCTGGTGCGGTGACGTGGCGGTGACGCGGCGGCGTCAACGTCACCGCCGCGTCACCGCCACGTCACCGCGCCGTCCGGCGGCGGGGAATTTGATCCGATGGTGTGTACACGCCATCGGATCAAACTCCCGATCGGACATATCCGATGGAAATGGTCCGCGGACCGTTTTCATCGGATATGTCCGATCGTGTGTACGCCGCCTAAGAGTTAAGTCAGGGAAGTCAAATCATGGCAGAACAGGGTAGTCAGGTTCCAGGTTGTGTAGACAACCTCCTGGACTCCTGGAGTAACGGAGATTATAGATGGTCCCCCCAAAGAAATAAAGCAGAAGAGTAAGGAAAAAAAAAAAATCTTCTAAAATGCAATGCATCACGCCTAGAAGAAAGATGTTAATGAATCAGACATAGACAAGATTGTCATGCTGAAGAGACATTAGTATTTGGACTGTAGTATATCAAGAAAAAGAAAACAAGAAAAACAACACTTCCCACAGCATGCAAGCACAGCCTTTGGGACGTATGAAAAAGAGCAGCTGCCAGGTTTTTAGGATCACGGAATTCATGTGTTTGGAGGCCTATAGCCACAAACTCTGAATGATCCCACTGGTTATCCCAGGGATTAAGAACAAACTAGCACCTCACAGACACAGCAAATGGAAATATTCCAAGAAGTAATTCATGTACTGTATGTAAGAAAGTTTTACAGGGAAAAGTAGATAGGAGGGAAATTACCAACGAAATCTTCTAAGTGGAGAGGAAGAATGTCTGTCATGCTGTCCGTTTTCATCAGATCGCTCCATAGGAGACAGTGGTTGCCCGACAAGCCCCTCCCCGCTCAGTGAGCAGAGAGGAGTTTGTCATCCGTCGCCTCAGCGGAGATCTTTGGACTGATCTCCCGCTGAGCTGGCAGGAGCAGGCGGACTCCGTCGCGACGGACTGCGCCGGAGTCTGCCTCGTGTGAATGAGGCCTAACACTCCTCCCCCCAGCTTAACAATGCTACTGTCCAAATGTGCATCCTGTGCTCCATCATCCAGGGTGAGAGCACTCTAGTACAATAGTTGTGTTACTAGCCAGATTGCCAGGTGAAAACAGAGAGAAAAAAGCAAAAAAAAAAAGAAAACTGACGCAGCAACCACAATTAATGATTCGTAAGCTGCAATATATAAAATGTTGGGTTTTGGGTTTAATATCGCTTTTAAAGTGGTTGTAAAGTCAGAAGTTTTTTTTTATCTTAATGCATGAAGATAAATAACCTTCTGTGTGCAGCAGCCCCCTCAGCACCCCCTAATACTTACCTAAACCCCATCTCTTTTAAGCAATGTCCACAAGTGCCTCAGCCCTCCGGGACTCTCCCCCTAATTGGCTGAGACACAGCAGCAGCGCCATTGGCTTCCGCTGCTGTCAATCAAAGCCAGTTAGGAAATCAGGAGAGGAGAGGGGGCAGGGTCGAACAGGAGCTCCATGTCTAAATGGACACGGGGAGCTGTGACTCCGCTCATTAGCCCCCATAGCAGGCTGCTTGCTGTGGGGGCACTGAACAGGAGAGAGGGGCCAGGGGTGCCGAAGAGGGACCCGAGAAGAGGAGGATCCGGGCTGCTCTGTGCAAATCCACTGCACAGAGCAGGTAAGTATAACATGTTTGTTATTTTTAGAAAAAAAAGAGAGACTTTACAATAATTTTAAGTCATTATGATGTCACAAGAGTGGGTATCTGGTTCTGTATTTTCACATATAAATTTACAGGCTTTATTGTATTGCAAGTTGTCACTATGTCATCTTGAGGAACAGATCCTGCATGGCCTGAAAACGTTGATCTGTTTTACTGATGTGACATGGCACTAATAAATAAGTGTATATGTTTGCTGGTGATCATCGTTCTACTGTGGTTTACATGCTGCTGTCACTATGAATATCCAGCTCTTACTAAAGTTTAACGTTTGTAAGGAGTGCAGTCCTCATCTTTTAATTTATCAGACATGAGACACAATTTCACGTAAAGTCTTCTTTACAGATGGTAAACAATGTGCACACAGGCAATACTCGTCTGCATTTTGATTAACATTTAAACCAAACAAATCAATGAAATCATCCCTGACTAAACCAACAAATTAGCATGACATCATGGCCTGTAATATATCATGGATGCTAAACAGAAATGTGAGAAATAAACGTTGCTTGTGGCCTTGATCATAGAAAATGTCCTGCCAACTCAACAAATGTGGCCTTTGACACATGAAGAAACCCAAAGTATTAGGATGCTATCAATGTGAGATTACATTAAAGATTTAGTGTTTATCATCCTTGTAATTGGTACTTTGCTGTGTTCTATCCCAGCTGTTCTTCCACACACATCCCACGCAGGACCACAATGACAGGATACAGGTTGCTACAATGTTGTGGAACTTATAGAACAAAGCATGATCTAAGGGGGAATAAAACTGCACGGCTGGAGGTCTACAGAGCTGCCAGTCAGTATATATGAAATAAAACTATTGTACAAATTACAACAGCCTGTGTTAAAGCTGAACAGCTGTCTGGTTAGGGCTTTTAACCACTTCCACTCTATGCCAATTCTGACATTTCCCTCATACATGTAAAAATGTGCATTTGTTTGCTAGAAATTATTTAGAACCCCTCAAAATTATACATATTTCTTAAGGAGAGGCCCTGTAGGATGAAATGGTGGGTGTTGTCATTTTTTTATGTCACTATTTGCACTGCAGTTTATCAAATGCAAATTTTCAGGAAAAAAAATAGGAGTCCATGGACGGCCACAGCTCCTTTAATCTTGACAAGTGGGTTATGTTCCCTGTTTACAGGAGAGGACAAGGCAGACACATGTCAGATAATTGAATACATGTTACATTAACAGAGTTGAACAGCCCCGCCCAGGGGATGGTCCCTCCAGACATAACCCTCCTCACTTCAGCATGCAGCCTCAGTTTGTAACAAGCAGTACAAACCTAAAAAGGAGGGGTGGAAGCTGTGCCCGTCCATGGACGGTGAGTACAAAAAATTCTATTTTCTCTTATTGTCCATGGACAGACACAGCTCCTCTAATCTTGACAAGTGGGACGTCCCCAAGCAGTGTCAAAAACGAGGGGTGGGAAATATATCAGTAAAAAAAGGATTTTTAATAAACAGCTTACCTGTAAAATCCTTTTCTTGAAGTACATCACGGGACACAGAGCGCATAGCCATTACACTTGGGTTATATGGGTACCTTCAGGTGTGGACACTGGTGTAATCAATTTCACAGGAAGTTTCCTCCCTATATAACCCCCTCCCACTGGGAGTGCTTCAGTTTTGTAGCAAGCAATTCTCCCGAGGTTACACAATGTTCCCCAAAAGAGGGGTGGGAGCTCTGTGTCAAGAAAAGGATTTTACAGGTAAGCTGTTTATTAAAAATCCTTTTTTCTTTATCGTACATCACGGGACACAGAGCGCATAGCCATTACACTTGGGATGTCCTAAAGCAATGCTCTATGAAGGGAGGGAGACCGTAAGGCCAAGAATAGCCAAATAAAAACATTGTCAGGAGAAAACATGGCTCCACCAACAGAAAAACAAGGGGGCGTGAACCGGGCCAGAGGATTCTATACTGCTGCCCGTAGGACCGCCTGCCCAAAAGATGCGTCCGTACCCTTTGCAACGTCCAACTTATAAAATTTAGTAAACGTATGTACGGAAGACCAGGTTGCCGCCTTGCAAACCTGTGCCATAGAGATCTGATGGTGTGCCGCCCAAGAGGCACTCATGGCCCTCGTAGAATGGGCTTTAACTGATAAGGGAGGTGGAACGCGCTTCAGACCATATGCCTGAAAAATCAGCTGCTTAATCCACCTAGCCAAGGAAGACTTGGCAGCCGGCTGACCCTTCTTGGGGCCATCCGGAAGAACAAAAAGCACATCTGTTTTCCGAATCTTCTCTGTAGCCTTGAGATAGACCCTCATGGCTCGAACCACGTCCAAAGTATGAAGCCGTCTTTACTCTCTGGACTGGGGAGTAGGAAAGAAGGATGGTAGGACTAGGTCCTGATTCAAGTGAAAACTGGATATGACCTTAGGAAGGAAAGAAGGTTGAGGCCGCAGAATCAATCTGTCCTTATGCAGAATAAGGTATGGCTCCCTGCATGACAAGGCTGCCAGCTCGGAAACCCTTCTGGCTGAAGCCATAGCCACCAAGAAAACCAACTTTCGTGTTAGTAGCACAAGAGGGATTTCTGTCAGAGGTTCAAACGGCTGGCTTTGTAAAGCTGACAAGACCAGATTTAAATTCCAGGGGCAGAGGGGAGCTCTAATAGGGGGATTCACATGCAAGACCCCCTGCAAGAAGGTTTTCATAAGCAAATGGGTGGCCAAGGGTCTTTGAAACCATATTGATAAAGCCGACACCGAGTACTAAGAGCCAACCCTTTGTCAACGCCAACCTGGAGGGATCGCAAGATCCTGTCAATAAAAAACTTTCGAGGATGCCATTTTTGAGACTCGCACCACTCCACATAGGTTCTCCAGACTCTGTAATAAATATTTCTGGAGACCGGTTTCCTAGCCTGAATCAACGTAGATATGACCTGAGCTGAGAGGCCTCTGCCCTTAAGAATTAGGGATTCAGCTGCCAAGCCGTCAAATTTAGCTGCTGTGAAGCAGGATGGCAGATTGGGCCCTGAGACAGCAGATCTGGGCGCAGGGGGAGCGGCCCCGGCGCCCCGACTGACATCTTCACGATGAGTGCGTACCAAGCCCTCCTGGGCCAGGCTGGGGCCACCAGGATCACAGGCCTGCGCTCCACCCGGATCCTCCGTAGAAGGCGGGGAATCATCTGCAGTGGAGGGAACGCATACAGAAGAGAAAACTGGTGCCAAGGGCAAACCAACGCATCGGTCCCGTAGGCCGAGGGATCCCTGGCTCGGGATATGAATTTGTCCAATTTTTTGTTGGATCTCGTTGCCATAATGTCCACATCTGGGACTCCGAATCTTTGGCAAATCTCTTGGAATACCTGGGGGTGAAGAGGCCATTCCCCCGGGAGCAACTGTTGACGACTCAAAAAATCTGCTTGAGAATTGTCTATCCCTGGGATGAACACCGCCGAGATGCAGGGTACATGGGCTTCGGCCCATGAGAAAATCAGGTTTACTTCTCTTTGGGCTGCTGGGCTCTTCGTGCCCCCCTGGTGGTTTATGTATGCCACCGCAGTGGCGTTGTCGGACTGTATCCTTACTGGCAGACCCTGAAGGGGGAGAGTCCAGGCGATCAGGGCCAGTCGAGCAGCTCTGATCTCCAAGATATTGATGGGAAGCAGTTTTTCTGCCCCCGACCACAGCCCTTGCTGGGTCTGTTCTTCTAGAACTGCCCCCCAACCTAACAGGCTGGCATCCGTGGATACTATCTTCCACGTGATGGGGCAAAAGGATTTCCCTTTTGACAAATTTTGAGAGACCAGCCACCAAGACAGGCTGCGCCGGACCTTCGGGGAGAGCACTAACGGACGATCTAACGCCTGAATGGATTTGTTCCAAGCAGAGAAAATGGCTGCCTGAAGATATCTGGTATGGATCTGGGCGTAGGGCACAGCCTCGAAGGCGGCCACCATCTTCCCCAGCAGTCGCATACATAGGCGAATAGTCGGCCTCTTCTTGCCTAAGATCACTTGAACTGCTTGAGTTATTGATCTGATCTTTGCTTGAGGTAAACTTATCCTCTGGCAGTCTGTATCTAGCCGAAGGCCTAGATATTCCAACTGCTTTGTGGGTTTCCATACCGATTTTTCTAGGTTTACAATCCACACGAATTCCTCTAGATGCTGAACTGTGCGACCTACTGCCTGATTGAGGTTGGAAGCTGAGCTGTCGATAACCAGAAGATCGTCCAAGTATGCCAAGACTAAAATGCCTTCTGTCCTTAGGACGGCTAGCACCGGGGCTAACACCTTTGTGAATACCCGCGGAGCTGTTGCCAACCCGAAAGGGAGGACTACGAACTGGTAATGGCGGTGATCTATCATACAACGAAGAAACCTGTGATGTGCCGGGTAGATCGGCACGTGCAGATACGCATCTTTTATGTCTATAGATGCTAGAAAGTCGTCTTGATGTAGGCTGGCTGCCATCGAACGTATGGACTCCATACGAAAGGTCTGAAAGTTTAGAAAGCGATTTAGGCGTTTGAGGTCCAAGATAGGCCTGACGTCGCCATTGGGCTTTGGTATTATGAAAAGGTTGGAGTAGAATCCCAGACTCCATTCCTGGGTTGGTACTTCTACAATTACTCCTTGGAGCCAGAGACGATCCAATGCTTTTACAAGAGAGGCCCTCTTTAATGGGTCGCTTGGAAGACTTGACCCCTGAAAATGAGGAGGGGGGACTTCCCGAAACTCTAGCTTGTAGTCCATGGTTACCACGGATCTTACCCAAGAGTCGGGAATTCTGGCCTTCCACACTTCGGAGAAAAACCGAAGCCTTCCCCCCACCCAAGAGAGTGGGGGCGCCCTTTCATGAATCTGACTTGAGGACTGGTTTAACCGACTTGCGAGGCCATGGCCTCTTGCCTGTCGTGGCATGTCCTTGTGGGCGGCTATTAAATGCTGAACGCCCGGGAGGCCGTCGATACTGACGGGAAGTTGAAGGGGCCGAGCCTGTGAAGGCCTGTCGCTTAAATGCGGGCCCACGCGATCTTTTCTTGATAGGCAAGAAAGAACTTTTACCACTTGATATGGTCTGGATATATTTATCTAGGTCTTCACCGAATAGTCTCCCACCATGAAAGGGAAATCCTGCTAAAAGCTTTTTGCAGGGTGCCTCTGCTGACCAGTTTTTTAGCCACAAAAGGCGACGCATATGAACCAACAGCAGAGATAAACGGGACGCCTGTTGAACGGAGTCCTTAATAGCAACTACTGCAAAGCAGAGAGCTCTTGGGAGGTCAGCCAATTCACGAGCTTGCTGAGCCGGTATGTCCCTTAATATCAGTTTTGTCTGATCCTTTAAAGCCTGACAAACGCCAATGGCTGCCACTGCTGGCTGAACCACGGCACCTACTGTGGTAAAAGAAGCCTTCAGTAGGGTCTCCAATTTTTTGTCGACTGGATCTTTAAACACCTGGACATTTTCCACCGGACAGGTCAGGAATTTATTTACGCAGGAAATGGCTGCGTCCACGGTAGGGAGTGCCCATTTCTTTGCAAATTCTTCTTCCATAGGATAGAGAATGGTGACCCTTTTAGGAGGGATAAAAATCCTATCAGGTCGAGCCCAATCCTGAAAAATCACGCTCTCCAGAAGGGGGTGAACCGGGAAAGACGCACCACTCAATGGTGCCTTCAAGGAACCTAAAGAGGATACCGTGGGGGCTAATTGTTCTGACACTGGAAGTTTAAAAGAAGTGCGAACCATATCCGTCAGAGACTGGATCCACAGACTCTCTGCTTGAGAAGCCGAAAAAAAATTCATCTATAGTGGAATCTTCAATGTCTGACCCGTCAGGACTCAGGTCCGCTTGATCCCCCTGTGGGTCCAATTCCTCCGTAGAGAGGACCTCTGCATCCGAACACACCGTTCTAGGTGACGGGGATCTAGCCCGTTTGCCACCTGGCAAAGAGCGGGCAATTAAAGCAGTTAACCTTTTCTCTAGCCCACCCAGGGTGGATTCTAGCATTTCTTCCGTAACATAAACGGGAATGGGTTGATTGGGGGCCGCCTCTGCCCCTAGCACCCTCAATGGCTCCTGCATGATGCTGTTCGGTGGTCTATCTGGTGAGGGTGGGACCACTGGAGCCTGGCCCAAATCCTCTGACCCCGTTGGAGACCCCTTTACTTTTTTGGCACCTTTTGCAGCCTTAGCTGGTCCTGATCCCTTGGGAGCCATTGCACAACCTTGAGACACCCCTAAAGCCAACACCCAACTGTTGTAGCTAGAAGTGAAACATTAATAAGGACAGGCTATGGTAAAAAAAATATATATTTTTTTTTTTAATTTTCATACGCCTGAGAAGGCGGCAATACCGAGGAGAGTCCTGTGAGTATTGCCACACCAATGCCCGTTAGCTGGAGTCCAAGGCTGCACCGACTCAGATACTGCCAGATCTAAGGCTGAGTCCCTTTAAGAAAAAAATCTTTTTTTTTTTGGTCAGTGTGGACTAAGTCCAGACCTGAAGATCCACAAACCACCACTGGGTGTCACTGTTAGCCAGAAATGGCTCAGCTGCGCGCTCTGTGTCCTCACTCTCCACTGCTCTCAGGAGGGAATGACCAGCCAGGAAATGCTTTTTTTTTTTTTTTTGCTTTATCTGAGACCTGACGCTGCTGGCCCGCCCCCCCCCCCCCCACGCTGAAACCAACATGGAGGAAGCAGAGAGCAGAGGAGAAGCCTGGACCAGCGCTAGTAACACAGACACACGGTAAGCCACTAATCTTTGTAGTGCACACATAGAGGAAGCTGTCCCCCTAGGCTTCCTAGGAAACAGGAGTTTTGTCAGCACTTCCTCTCTATACACGTGGGGCTGCAGTATCATGCTAACAGGCAAATCTGGGGGGAGTAGCAAAATGCATATCTTTAAAAGCATATATATATATATACATGTTATCTGGGTAAACATTAGTACATCCCATCCTGCCTCAAAAGACATAGTGGAGATAGTGGCTGATGCACAAGCATACCATTAGCCAACCCAGAACCCCCAGGGGGATACCTACTGTCGAACCAAGTCCCGCAGGTTCCCTCTTACCTGCTCCACGCCGCAGGGTATTGCAAAATGCAAGAGGCCCAGCCTTCCCCCATCTCCGTGGGTATTTGTCTTGGACCTTCAGGGACCGGGGTCCTGTGTTAAGGAACCCACACCCCTGGACCTATATAGCATCCTGGCATCAGTAGCGTTTAGTTCTTGGAAGAGACTAAGGCACTGGAGCCCAGAATCCAGCCCTCCAAGGAGAGGCATTATAGGCAAAACCCCACTCCAGCAGGGCCCGGGTACCGTACACCTTGGCTTTGAAGCACTTCGGACGGATCCGGCTAGCTATCCTGGGTCCCGAGACCTCCGAGGGACAGCTAGACGTGACCAACACCTAAGACACTGGTGAAAAAACTGAAGCACTCCCAGTGGGAGGGGGTTATATAGGGAGGAAACTTCCTGTGAAATTGATTACACCAGTGTCCACACCTGAAGGTACCCATATAACCCAAGTGTAATGGCTATGCGCTCTGTGTCCCGTGATGTACGATAAAGAAAAGAATTTTAACTTCATCCCAAAACAAGCAGAGCCCCTCAACGGAGGAGGTGCAACGTTAAACAGCCGCCGGCAAAAACTAGTGGCCGAAAAAAGCATCAGAAGATGCACTCACGGGGGGCGTGACCGGAAGCCGACTCGGATGCAAGCCTAGTCTGAGAGCTCTCTCTCTGCCCACAGCTTACCGGCTATTTCGGGGATTTTCCACCCACCATCCATGGGTCGCTCCAGGACAACTAGGTCCTCCACATCCAGGGGATCATCCCAGCCCCCTCCGGGGTCATCCACGGACCTCAGGGACTTCTTTATGCAGCCCGGGCTCCCGCAGGGCAGGGACTCCAAGATAGCGCCGGACACGTCTGCGCCTGCACCCCTTTCCCCCCCTGCGGCTCTCTCATTCCATCCCGGCGCAGCTCCGGACCCCAGACGACCAGGGGATCCTCCCGCAGACGATCGGAAGCGGACGCCGCTGGTCGGGTGAGCACACATCCTCTGCCTGGTCCCCTTCCATCGCGCAGGCCTCGCGACGGGATTTGCGGGCCGCCGCCATCTTGGTCACTACATCATCCTACAGGGCATGTGGCAGGACCAAAGGGTGACTTTCTGCACTATATACGCCCCAAACGTCCGGCAGCTTGGGTTCCTCTCCAAGGTCTATGCACGCCTCTTCCGAACTGACAATGGGATTCTAGTAATCGGGGGAGACTTTAACCTGGTCCAATCTGTCAATTTGGATCGTCACGTGGTGAGCCCCAGGGCACCCTCAGACCGAGTACTTAAGAGACTCGAGGCTGTTCCGGCAAATAACCAGACGTTATGCACTTTTTGATGCCTGGCGGGTTCTCCACCCTGGCGATCACCAATTCACATATTTCTCAGCCCCGCACCACACACATTCCCATATTGATTATTTCTTTGTAAACAACCCTGCCCTGCAGCTGGTCAGGACAGTGCAGATCCGACCGATCTCATGGTCGGACCATGCACCAATCCTGCTGACCTTAGGAATAGGCTCACCGGTGGCCAAACCCTGCACATGGCACCTGAACACATTTCTCCTCCAGCACCTCCCCTCAAAAACGGAGTTGGAATCTACCTTGAGGAATTACTTCGAGGACAATGATACCCCAGATGTAACCCTCTCCACTTTGTGGGAGGCTCATAAGGCGGTGCTGAGGGGGAAGTGCATTGGCCTGTCCTCAGCTATGAAGGCTGCAGGAATCCCCTACTTTATCACTCCTGAAAAAAATCTCTACACTGAGGGCCACCCTGGGAGATATAGCGCTGGGCAAAGTGGAGAAAGCACTACTTAGGCTTAGACAAAAGTATTACGACAGGGGTAACAAAGCCCACTCCCTCCTAGCCAGAAAACTACGCGACAACACCCAAGCCTCAACCCCACATCAGGTCCGTGAGACACCACAGGAGACCAGTAGTCTCTCACCCAAAGATGTAGTCCAGACCTTTGCTGACTTTTATACAACTCAACTATACAATAACCCTGACATCCCCAGTAACCCTCCTTCTCCTGACCTCACTCAACGCATGACATGCTATCTGGAGCAGAGTGGTGTCTCCAAGCTTAGACCCTCGGATCTAGCCCCTCTGAATGCTTCTATCTCGGAGGAGGAGCTAGAACAGACCATTAAATCCCTACCCTCACACAAAGCCCCGGGACCCGACGGATTTCCCTACGAATACTATAAAACATTCCTCCCCCTACTATTGCCGCGCATGTGTAAACTATTTAACACATTCCTCAGGGACACTCCTATTCCAGGGGACATGCAATGCTCCTTTATTACGGTGATCCCAAAGCCGAATAAAGACCCCTCCCTATGTGCCAACTACAGACCCATCACCCTTCTGAACTCCGATTTGAAGATCTTCACTAAATTACTGTCCGTCCGACTGAATTCTTCCGGTACTCGGTCCCCTCCCCTCATACACAAAGACCAGGTGGGATTTGTCCCGCTTCGTCAAGCTGGGGACAACACAAGGAAAATTATTGACCTAGTAGAGGTGGCGAACAGGGAAGGCCAGAGGTCCATATTACTCCGGGCCTAGATGCCGAGAAGAAGCCTTTGACCGCTTGGGCTGGCCTTTTTTGTTCGCTACGCTGCAACATGTAGGGCTTAGGGGACCATTCCTGCGGGCTCTCCAACATCTATACTCCGATCCATCCTCCCAGGTCAAGACCCCCTTTGCCCTCTCTTCCGCATTCCCAATAACTAACGGCACCAGACCGGGGTGCCCTTTGTCCCCTGCCTTGGCTGTTTGCCCGCTCTTGTGTAGAACCTTTAAGCCGACAGAGCCTCCGTCAAAACCCTGATATCAAAGGGATCTTAGTCAGAGACCAAGAGTTCAAAATATCATTATTTGCAGACGACATCATCCTCACACTCACCCGGCCCAGGATATCCCTCCCGAACCTGCACGCGGAGCTTGACCGCTTTGGAGCGCTATCGGGATACAAAATAAATGCGTCCAAATCGGAAGGCGCTCCCGCTCAACATCCCTGACGGTGAGGTGGCCCACTTACACTCCACCTTACCTTATAGCTGGAAAGCCTCCTCACTGAAATATCTGGGCATCCACATCACCCCCACCTACACTACCCTCTATCAGCAGAACTTCCCCCCCTTTTCCGCACTATTAGGACCCTTCTACAACAATGGAAAAAGCACCACATCTCCCTCTTGGGGAGAGTAGCGGCGGTAAAAATGGCGATCCTCCCAAAACTTCTATACCTATTTCAAACCCTACCTATCCCAGTGCCCTACGCCCATTTGAGAAAACTCCAGACTGGCCTGCTCCAATATACATGGAACTACAAGCGCCACAGAGTCCCCCGGCCGGTGCTGCTGGCGGCGAGATCGGAGGGGGGTCTAGCATACCCCGATCTCGTAAAGTACTACCAAGCGACCCAGTTGAAGGCAGTAGCCTCCTGGTTCACGTTACGCTCGTACAATAAATGGACACAAATAGAAAAGCTCTGGCTGGCCCCAGTACATCCGAACAACTTGCTGTGGAATGCAGATGTGGAGGTTGATCCCGGCAGCATGCTGGGCCCAATGATCCAGCTTAGACGTACATGGCGCAAGCTGATACGCTAACAGAAACTAACCTCCGACAGCTCCCTTCTGACCTCCTTCGCCAGCAACCCCAAAATCCCTGATAGCCTCACCCGCAGAATGTCAGCCCCGTGGACGGCTCGTAACGTTTTTCACTTCAGGGATCTAGTGGATCCCCTGACTCGTAAACTGCGCACATTTGCGGACATCCAGACCAAACATGATCTGCCACGCCAGGAGTTCTATGGATATCTCCAGATTCGCCACTATGCGCTGACCTTCGCCCCAAACCTGCAGTTTTCCCCCCCCAACGGCTTTTGAGAAGCTGATGGTGGCGGGCATGGCGCAGAAGGGCTTGATCTCTAACATATATAAAATATTGAACGCCTGGCCTGTAGACACTATGGGCAAACACGCGTACATGTTTAAAGTGGTTGTAAACCCACTTTTTCGACTTTTACCTACAGGTAAGCCTATAATAAGGCTTACCTGTAGGTATAAAGAATATCTCCTAAACCTATACGGTTTAGGAGATATTACCCCCGCTGCAGCGGCGCATGCGCAGGGGGGAATCTACGGCCAAAGGACCGGCCACCGCCGTCCTGGCCGGATTTAAATCTCCCGCGCGCACGTGCGGGAGTGACGTCATCGCCGCTCCAGCCAATCACAGCGCTGGAGCGGCGATACCCGGAAGACACGCCGAGTCAAGATCACATCTCGCTCGGCGTGCACCAGGTAAGTTCCCTACACCTCGTTCCGAGGTAAGTATTTCATAATGAGCTAATATGCGGTGCATATTAGCTCATTATGGCTTTTCCCTTGCAGGTCTAAAAAAAATATATATTTTTTTTTGCGGTTTACAACCGCTTTAAGTGGGATAAGGCCCTAGGCGAAGAGATATCCGTGGAACAATGGCGGGTGATCTGGTCCCAAGCAGCGAAAAGCTCGATCTGCACGTTGTACAAAGAGAACATATATAAAATCCTTTACTACTGGTACATGACACCTGACGTCCTTCACGCCATTTACCCGACCACTTCAGACCGCTGCTGGCGTTGTCGACAGGACAAGGGAACGCTTATCCATGTTTACTGGAGTTGCCCGATGATTGTCCCCTTCTGGAACTCGGTCCAGCAATTATTGGACAGACTTCTGGATCGGACGCTCCCCTTGACCCCGAAAGTTTACCTATTAGGATTACCCCCACCGAATCTCCCAGCACCCTACAAAAAACTGACCAGACATATCCTCACAGCAGCGCGCTGTCTGGTAGCCCTACACTGGAAGCGCTCCTCCCCTCCCCCCCCCCCCGAGGCCCTATATACTAGGATCAAAGATGTAGAACTAATGGAGAGGATGACAGCCAGGATGATGGACAGATTGGAGGCCCACGACGAGGTCTGGGGGCTTTGGCACCGTCGGGAGGAGATACCGTGAGCAGGTACGTGGGCCACACTGGTGACTCCCCCTCCCATCCCCCCCCTTCTCCCCCTCCTCCCTCCCTCCCTCACCCTTCCCCCCTTTTTTCTTGTTCCTATATCTTCTCTCCTCTTCTTATCTACACCCGTGAAATCACGGGTGCTTCTAGATGGTTCAAAACGAGGTTGATGCACTCACGTGTTGTTTTTTTTTCTCTCTATCCTTGTATCTTGCACTTAACTGATGTATGTAGCTGCACTTTAACACGACCTTACAGCTGCCCTATGAGAGGGTACATAACAGGTCGGATGCAATGGTGAAAGCTGTCACGGAGAGTATAGACCACTCCATTAGATGTCATTTATGTGAATGATCTTATTTGTATGAGTGTACTGAAACCCTCTAAATAAAACTATTATTGATAAAAAAAAGAAGATGCACTCACAGCAACCATGTCAATTCTGGAAAAAGCGTGAACGAACAAGAAAGTCACCGCCTTGCACACCTGTGAGACCGACGCATGATGTCGGAAAAAAAATCCAGGAAGCACCAATTGCCCTGGTCGAAAATGCCGTGACCGGAAAGGGGGGCCCGTCCCTTAAGAGCATAGGCCTGTATGACAGCCTGTCTGATCCACCGAAAAAATGGTGGTCGATGAAACCGCCAGGCCCTTTTGTGGACCAGACACTGACACAAAAAAGACAGTCAGAACTCCGAAACGGAGCCGTAGCAGGCTGGTACGCCCGCAAACCGCGTACCATGCCTAAAATATGAAAGGTAACCAACGTAGGATGCGCCGGCCGACGACAGAAGGATGAAAGTACAATGTCCTTATTATGGCAAAGAGCCGAAACCACCTTCGAAAGAAGGAAAGGTTGCGAGTGCACCACCAACTAATCCTTATGAAGGATCAAGCATGAGATAGTGTCAAGAGAAAATCTCTGATGTTTCCAAAAGGAAGGTTCCTGAAGAACCGAGAGCACCAAAAAAAACTCATGGGGGAAGAGATGGGCCAAGAGGGAAAAGTATATGACAAACACCCTGCACACAAAAAGGGAACCACCAGGGAACGGGCCGCAAAAAGGCCACTGAAATCTGCCCCAAACGGTGCTTTAAGCAATTTTTAGATCCACTCCAAGCTGTAAAAACAGCAGGACCCTGGACACAGAGTACGTCTGTGGACGTCACTCCATCCCTTCACACCAAGATGTAGGTCTGCCAGGTATGACGGTAGATCCTCCGGAAGAAGACTACCGTGCCCTCAGCATTGTTGAGATGACCGAGTCGGACAGATCCCGGTCACTTAAAGTCTGGCTTCCAATAGCCATGTTGAGCAAGTCAGTGACTGTACAACAGAAGGAAGTATGGGACCTCGAGACAGAGGGACCTCCCGCCCTGGCAACCGTCAGGGTACCTCCGCTACCAGGCGCCCGATATCGGCGTACCAAGGACGCCAAGGTCAATCTGGAGCGATTAGAATAATCGGGATCTCCTCAGCCTTCACTCTGTGGAGCAGCCGAGGAAGCAACCACAATGGAGGAACGGCAAAAAGTCGCCGATACAGACCCCAAAGGGCCACCAGCGCGACTTACTCGTCTGTACCAGATCAGATTAGACCTGGCCACTAACTTCGACACCCTTGCGGTGCAGACGAGCAGCCAGGAGATACATGCCCTGTGAGGCTCCCCTCCTGCAAGGGAGCCAAAACACCCCAAGCACAAAGACCAGTCGCTCCTGGTCCAGCATCTGGCGACTCCAGTAGTCCGCCTGCCGGTATACTTGATGGTAGACCGAAGCCATGGCTGTGGCGTTGTCTGGCTGAAACCAGATCAGGCGACATTGCAACCTCCTTGACCACGAGGAGAAGCATAGCCTATTTGCCCAAAATAATAGGACAATGAACAGTAGACAGTACCTGGTATTCCCAGGCGGTCTCCCACCCAGGCACTAGCCAGGCCCAACCTTAGGTAGCTACCGAGACCAGACAAGAGCGGGCACATTCAGGGAGGTGTGGCCGTAGGTCCACGCAAGTCCAGCGACTCAGGGCCTACTGGACCCCTCAGGTTCCAACCAATGAGGCTGGCATTCGTTGTAAACAACTTCCCTGACCGAAGAGTCGGGGATCTCCGTCACCAGCTCAGAGAGACTGACTAGGTGGCGCACCGGAATCTGATGATTTCAGAGAGACAAGAGATTTTTTACCACCTGGACAGTATTTCTTCGTGGAAAACCCGAGTGTGGGACTGGGCATACAGTACTGCCTCGAAGGAGGCTACCCACAGGCCCCGGACCAGCAGGCGCCCGGAGAGAAGGTCTGAATGGGAATAACGCATCCGCTAGGTCTGAGACAGAAGCTGCTCTCAGAAGAAAGTCGTCCAAGTAGCCAATGAGGCAAAGCCTCGCTGTCCCAACAAAGTTAGGATAAGTGCGAGCTCCCAGCTGAAAGCCCATGGTGCTGACGCCAGATCAAATGGGAGGGCCACAGGCTGACAGTGACCCTCTTTCATCACGAAGCACAGAAAAAAACACTATGACATGCGCAAAACGGGGCATGCATGTATGTGTCCCTGATGTCCGAGGACACCAGGACGTCCCCCGGATGGAGCGCAGCTACCACCAAACTAATCGATTCCATGCGGAACTATCCGATGTTCACAAAAGGTATTTAGGGCCTAAAGCCCATAGAAAACCCCAAACCTCTCGTCCTGCAGGAAAGGTAAAATTACCCCGCAGCTTAGAAAGTCCCACATTGCCCAAGGCAGACCGACGGGCAGGGAGAGGAAGACATGAGAAAAGAACTTTGTTCTGTGGATTGGAGGAAACATTATCTAGTACTCCGAAGAGACCACCTCGCAGACCCACAGGTCGGAGAGCAGGGAGGTTTCACTGAATTGTGAACCTGCAAGCCGCCCCTCCCACCCAGAGACAGGGAGGGAATGCTACATACATTGGCAGGATTTGGGTGCCGGCGTGATCGGCTTACGCACCCAGGGATGGATTAGCCCCCCCGCTGGGCCTTTGACGGCCTGGGAGGGTTCCCCCTAAATAATACACACACACATAGTGTGTATGTATATTATGTAGGTGTATGCACACATGCCTTTGGAGGAAACCGGAGTACCCGGAGGAACCCACGCAGACACAGGGAGCGACAATGCAAGCTCCAGGCAGATTGGTTTGAATCCGAACACTGACGCCAATGACTCTCTTGCTGCCAAGTAATGGCGTTAACCACTACACCTCCGTGTGCATAAAACCATTCTGAAACAGAAGCCCTGGATAACAAGGGCGCAGCATTCAATGAAGCATCACAGACCTATATGAGGCCCTGGACCAGCTGGTCTGCTATCCTAATAACTTTGGGAGAGAGTCGGTGCTCCTCCACTGTCTGGTGCAAAATGCTGACTCCGTGACTTGTATACAGCACTAGGGGTAAGGACTACTCCAAGATGGCCGCCGAGCATTCAGAACCGGGCCATAGGAAAATGGCCGACTGCAATGTAAGCTGTGCCATAGCGCGTCTACGACAAAATGGCCACCAACGGGAGTTTTCAATGCAATTGAAAAACCGCCTATAAAATGGCACCAGCGCCGACTGAGACCCCAGAGTAGTGGCCACAATAGGCCGCAAGTCAGACCCCAGCATTGTAAACATGGAACGGGTCAGTACTTTCGGATCTTCTATCAGTCAGATCCATACAATAGGGAGAGTGGTCACTTATACATGAAACCCGGAGGGTCCACCACCGGAAAAGAAGCCCACCTTTTGAAAAGGCTCTCCTCAAAGGGGCACTGAACCGTGCAGCTGTGAGGGACTACAAAAGCCCTCAGCGGGTTTTCTCATTCCGCCTCTTAGAAATCATCAAAGAAGGGCACAGAAGGAAAAAACCTACAGGGTCCGATTTGTGTGATCCAAAAAAGACCGTTCAAAAGCCCTCGGCAGAAACCCAGCTGCACTATCCAGCTTAAGAGAGTCCCTTGCAGCAGTGAGAAGCGCACCCATAAATGCCTTATCCTGCTTCTTTTTACTACCCAGGTACCTGGTCCATGGCTCCATAACAGAGCATTCCCCAGGAGAAAATGGGGGAAGGGGGCACTCTTTTATCGCCCACCCCCACCCTGGCACAAACGTGTCCAGGACTAACAATAAGACCTCTGTGGGAATCCCAGGTGCTAACACCTGCTGCCACCACCAGCATGTTTGGGGAAGGACCCAGATACTGCCTCCAAATATTAATAATATTTACATAGTGTGTATGCATAATATGCACACCTGTCCTTACAAATAAACAAAAGCTCCTAGAGCCCTATTCAGGGCCTCTCACCCACTTGCTGTGCTTATCAGGGATACCCAGGAGACTCACCTTAGGAGGAGACTGCCCAGCACTGCCGTCCGCTCTCAGCACACAGTGTGAGAGAGGAAAAGAACCGTGAGGTAACTGTGTGGCATCTGCAGGGACCTGTATGCCAAATGGCGGCAAAATTCAGAGTTTAAACAGGAAAAGCCTCCTAGGGCTTTTTAACAGTGAAAGGCCCCTCACAGGAAAGCCCCATACAAAAAAGAAAAAACACAAGCCAGATAACACAGTCCCCTCAGGAAGGCCCCCTCCCCCTGACAGCAGCAATGTTAGCAATGCAGCAAGGGAAAAGGAGCAGGGAAGGGAGGAGAAGAGAACCCCCGAACCCCAGGAATGCCCAGCTGTACCAAATCACCGAAGCGGGAGGGACTGTACTTACCCGTCTGAGCCAGGACTCGCTGACGCATTCCTGACAGAATTACAACCGCAATGGAGGTAGCTGTCGGCCTGGTCCACTGTGAGTGAGACAACACCACAGCACAGTCATATGTGGACCTTGAAACAAAGCTCACTGGCCACCCCAGGAGTCATGGGGTATGGCGTGGCAGACCCAGCCTCTTTGCAAAGGTGTGCCCACGCTTGCTGGTCGGACTGAGTAGACTACAAGGATCTATATTATCCAGCCTGTCTCTCAGCCGACAGTTGAAAGAAGATTCTTCAAGAAAACGGAAAATAAAATAAAATTTCTCCTCAGGGCGCTGGGCCCAAAAGGGAGCCATACGTCCTTCTCCATGCTAGGCAGAACGAAACTGAGGCTGCATATGCTGAAGTGAGGAGGGCTGTTCAACTCTGTTAACGTAACATGTATTTAATTATCTAACATATTTCTGCCTAGTCCTCTCTTGTAAACAGGGAACATAACCCACTTGTCAAGATTAAAGGAGCTGTGTCCGTCCATGGACGATAAGAGAAATATCCTTAATGAATTTACGTGCAAGCAAACACAATATAACAAAACATTTCTTGGTAAAATATATAAGATCAAATAAATAGATAACATATCATGCTTTAAAATGTTGTGCGTCCATGGAAAAGCAACAAACTACGATACCTGGGTTCATGCTAGATGCAGTGCGAATTCACAGTGAATTTGCTGTGGATTCGGCACTGTATCTAAACCTGTCCATCTAAACGGATTGCAGAGTGTCTGTCAAGTTAAAGAGGAAGTAAACCCCGTTTTTTTTTTTCGTTTATTTAATATTATCAAGCAACAAAGTATATATATGCCTTCCATATTAAAATTTTATCAAAAAGAGTGTTGGAAATTCCTTTTTTTGCTTTTCTAAAATATATCTTCTTCCTGAGATCGGATGCGCCATCTTTACTACTGATTTCTTGTTCCTGTGTGGATGTAATTTCCGCCCTTCCTGTCTTTCCCTGTATGAATCTCGCACATGTGCGATTGCTGCTTGCTTGGAAGTCAGTGTGCTATTCTGGTTCACTCCCCCCATGTGATGGGGAGAACCAGGAAGCTGAAGAAGACTATCGCGGGGCTTCCTGTATGTGCCGTTTTCAGCATAAGGAAAGGACGTGGAAGGCTGTAGCTTTAGAAACGGCACATATTTGCATGCCGTAAAAGAACATACAGACTGCGCATGTGTCTGTGATGTCAATAAAGTTTGCAGGATGGATAACAAAGACAATGTAACAGTAAGTGAAATTTTACAGGCAGCAATTAGCAGGCTTAGCACTGTAGATTGTAAAGTGAAAGTAGAGGGTTTACACCAACTTTAACTTCAATCGGTTTGCAAAACGGACCACTATGAGTTCCATATAATACATGACTAACTGGGACTATAGAAACCCCTTTCATACTGATGTGGAGTGGTTAGACCGGGTGTAGCGCAATATACCTGCGGTTTAGCTGCACTTTCCTATAGTGGACAAACCGCACTGCATCAGTGTGAAAGGGGCCTACCCTACATATGCAGAGGTAAACAATATTACAATCTGACTGCTACGAACCTGTTTGGGACAGATTTTATTTTTTATAGGGAGGAAAATAGTATTCATGTACAAATCTTCTATCCATGTATTATCAAATGAAAACAAGAAAATGTTTGATGGTATTCAAATTCAGCCAGCATAGATTTTAAGGAAGTAAAGTTAAACAACTAAAAGCAGGTTCTGCCGAATTAACAAGTGTAATAGGACTTGAATATTAAAATCTCTATAACAACACTTCACATAATCAAGGTATAAAATTTACTGTACTTGTACTTCAACAACATGTCTAAAAGCATATAAAATGCTGAATAATAGATTTAAAGGCCACAAAAACATTGCAATACTGTATTCTTTGTAAAGTAGCTCTAAAAAATGTAAGGTTCTAAGACACTAGGAAATTGTTTGGTACCCAAAATCCTTACCGTTTTTACGTTCTTTAAGAGGGGGCAATTGCTGGACTGATTGCAATGTCAGCTCTTCAAAATCATGGGCAACTGCTTCACTTTGAGGACTGGGAACCAGGTGGAGAGAAGATCCCACTTCCTCATCTTGAGTGATTTGATGGTCCATTGTGGTGCAAGACGACGAAGGAAAAGAATGATCTTACTTCGCCTTTTCAACACAAGACTGTAAAAAAAAAAATCATACATATAAAAATAAATTAGGTAAAAAGCTAATGACAATCAAGAAATTCTTTCACACTAAACTTTTATAGAACATTGAAAGAATCTTCATTTTACACATTCCTTATTACTGAATATTAGTTTAGCCATGTAGAGAGTAGATGCAAAAATAATATAATTGGGCTAAAAGGCAACCATTTTGAGTGAATAAAGAATTTCATCTTTGATCCTTATTACACTGTGCACTGACTTCTTGGAAGATCCTATTAAACTACATGCCGACCGCCCACCGCAGTTATACAGTGGCAGGTCGGCACTGCTGCGCGGGAGCACGTAGCTCTACGTCCTCCCTTTCGAAGCGGCTAGTGGGCGCGCATCCCCCGAGTCCCACGTGATTGCCGCCGGGCACGCGCGCTCGTTCGTTACAGAACAGGGAACGAGAGCTATGTGTGTAAACACAAAGCTCTCGTTTCCGTCAGCGGGGGAAACGTTGATCTTCTGTTCATACAGATCAGTGATCAGTGATTTCCCCTAGTGAGGCCATCCCCCCCATACAGTTAGAACACACCAGGAACACACTTAACCCCTTCCCTGCCCCCTAGTGTTAACCCCTTCACTGCCAATGACATTTTTATAGTAATACAATGCATTTTTATAGCATTGATCGCTATTAAAATAGCAATGGTCCCAAAAATGTGTCCGCCATAATGTCTCGGTGCTGATCGCCGCCATTACTAGTAAAAAAAAATATTAATAAAAATGCCATAAAACTACCCCCTTTTTTGTAAACGCTATAAATTTTGCGCAAACCAATCAATAAACGCTAATTGCGATTTTTATTTAAAAAAAATCTACTAGTTATGATCTGCGATTTTTAGCGGTACTGCGACGGACAGATCGGACACTTTTTTGGAACCATTGACAATTATACAGTGATCAATTCTATAAAAATGTACGGTTTACTGTATAAATGTTACTAGCAGGGAAGGGGCTAACACTAGGGGGCGATCAAGGGGTTAACTGTGTGTTCTTTCAGTGTGTTCCACCTGTGTGGGGATGGGAGTGACTAGGAGAGGAGGCATTTTTTTTTTACTTAGTAGAAACAAACAATACTGTATGTTTCCTCTTCCCTGAGAAGACAGGGATTTGTGTGTTTACACACACACACACAAATCCCTGTGCTGGAACTCGTACACACGATCAGAATTTCCGCTCTGCTGCGGGCGCACACGCCCTCTGGTGGCTGAAATAGAGAAGGACGCACCCGTATGGGATTTTGCCCAGGGGAGCCATTCTGCTACAGTATATCTGTGTGAGCCGGTCACGAACCAGTTAAGTTAACAGTACTGTAGAAATGCAATTAAAAAATCACATAATTGATGTAGTAAAATAACCAGAATTATACAATAACTAGAAGATCTACATTTCAGGTGGTTAGAGCGATGTAGATAAGACTAAATGTGAACAAAATTTTAATCTAATTATAAGCAAGAAATCATTAGGTCATCTTGAATGTAAAACTATTCTTTCCTAGATTATCAAAGTATATAATGTTTTAAAGCGCTGCGCAAACTGTTGGCACTAAAATCCTGTATAATAATAATAATAATAATAATATTACATGTAAACCCTAACAAAGAACTTATCTTATTTGATTCCCTTTTGGTCCATTAAATATACCAATCAAAGTGATCGGTTAAATCTATTGCTCTGTGCACTGCTTACATCTCCTGTTGACTCAAGTAGTTGGCTCGAGTAATTGGCATGCCCAGGCCTTATATTTAGCCTATCAAAAATCGTTAGCCTTTACATTGTGGCAATGGAGTAGTAATTGGGTTTGAGTAGTTTGGCAAGGAAAAACTGGACAGGGCTGATACCACTAAGTCCGGAAAAATGCTTTTTAACCCACAACAGGACTTATGAGCTGGGTGCATGTCTAGCTGATCAACAGGTATTTTTCTGTACTTGAGGGAAAAAAAGGATAAAACACAAAGAAATGTGCATGTATGAGCGATGAGCCATGAGCGTTGCCCTTTGTAACGCTCCAGCAGATGTCCAGGAGTTTTTTAACAACGTCCTCCGAGATTTGTTGCAGTTATGTGTGGTGGTTTATCTCAACGATATCGTCATATTTTCCAAGTCCCTGGAAAGCCACCACACATATGTCTGTCGTGTGCTTCAGAAACTAAAAGAGAACAATCTCTATTGTAAATTGGAGAAGTGCGAATTCCATCGTGAACAGGTTAAATTCCTGTCATTTCCACTGCTGGTTTTTTGATGGACCCAGAGAAACTTTCAGCAGTCCTACAGTGGCCCCGACCTGTGAGTCTACATTCTCTGTAGCGTTTTCTTGGTTTTGCCAAATATTGGAAGTTTAATCGTAACTTCTCCTCTGTGGTCAAGCTCCCGACTGATATGAACAGAAAGGACGGTAACCCACAGAGTTGGTCTCCAGAGTCTATTAAGGCCTTTGAGAGTCTCAAGGCTGCCTTTGTTTCTGTTCCTGTGTTGGCATAATCCTGATCCTACAATGCCACTGGAGTTGGCGCCCTTCGGTATCAATGTCCTAGCTCCGAGAGCGCTAGTCATCCGTGTGGCTACCTTTCCAAGAAATTGTCACTTGCGGTGTGCAATTACGAGATTGGTGACAGAGAGCTGTTAGCGATAATTCTAGCCCTGAAAGAATGAAGACATCTCCTCGAAGGTACCACTGTGCCGGTTCTCATTCTTACTGACCATAAGAATATCACATTCTTGTCTGAGGCTAAACACCTCTTTCCTATAAGGGCGCGATGGGCTCTTTTCTTGTCAATTACATTGTCTCATTCTTACCCAGTACTAAGAATGTAAGGGCTGACGCTTTGTCACGACAACTTTCCTCCACTTCCAAGATGGAGTCCTCCTGATCGTATTCAGACTATGGTTCGCACAAGTCTCACTTCTCCTTTGTGTGACAAAATTCTTGCTGCTCAGGCCCATGCTACTCCTAAGAAACCTTGTGACCGCTGCTTTGTCCCAGTGAGTCTCCGTACTGCCGTGCTCCAGACTTACCATTCTCCCAAGGCTGCTGGCCACCCTGGGAAGGATCAACTCTTTTGGGCCATTTCCCAACAATTCTCGTGGCCTAGTCTATGTGCTGATGTAATCATCTTCGTAGCTGCCTGTTCCGTGTGCTCTCAGAGTAAGACTCCACAACACCTTCCAGTGGGCCTCCAACAACCCCATACCCAATGGAGAGAGGCCCTGGACCCACCTGTCTATGAATTTCTTTGTGGAGTTAACCAACTCCCAGGGCAACACAGTTATCCTTATGGTGGTTGACCAGTTCTCAAAAATGTCTCATTGTATTCCATTTAAGAAATTGTCTACGTCTAAGGAACTGGCTTCCATTTTTGCTCAGCAGATCTGTCGCTTACATGGGCTACCCAAGGTAACTGTCTTCGTCAGGTGAAATCAGTTTGTGTCCCGATTCTGGCGAGTCTTTTGTGCACAGTTGGGAATTCAGCTTGCTTTTTCCTCTGTGTATCACCCGCAGTCTAATGGGGCCGCAGAATGAGCCAATCAGTTCTTGGAGCAATTCCTACGTTGCAATATTTTTGACCACCATAACAACTGGTCAGACCCCTTACCATGGGCGGAGTTTGCTCACAATAGTGCCTTGAACTCTGGCGAACTATGGTTTCTAACCCTCCATGTTGCCTGACTCATTTGTTCAGAGGAGGATTTCTGCATCTCTGTGGCCTTCGTTCCACTTGGGCACAAGTCCAGGAGGCTTTGCGACATGCCAACGATGGGTACAGACTCCATGCTGACCGCAGATGCCTGCATGCGCCCTTCTACCAGGTTGGGGACAGGGTCTGGCTGTCATCTCACAACCTCTGATTGTGTTCCTTCTCTAAATTTCGCACCTCGGTGTATTGGGCATTTCTGTATGCTTCACAGGATAAACCCAGTGACTTACACGTTGGACCTTCCTTCTAGTATGCCTATGTCAAATGTGTTTCATGTCTCCTTATTATAACCTTTGGTCTGCAACTGCTTTACCACCTCTGTGCCACTTCCTCACCCTGTACAGGTTGGGAACCTTAAGGAGTATGAAGTACAGTCCATTGTTGACTCCCATAGGTTCTGTGGGCGCATACAGTACCTCGTGCATTGAAAAGGGTACGGTCCGGAACGTTCTTGGGTCTCATCCTCAGAAGTACATGCCCCTGTCCTCCTCTGTGATTTCCATAGACGTTTTCCCCTCAAGCTCAGTGGTCCTCCGAGGGGGAGGGGCCGTTAAGGAGGGGGTACTGTCAGGGCTGGGCTCAGCCCTTTCTCCTCTGAGATTGCTGCTCAGCTGTCGGCTAATTACCAGCTCCTATCTCTCCATGGGGACTCACCTGTTAATGATATCCTGCTCGTCAGTCCTGCCTACTTAAGCCATCCAGCTCAGTTGATCTCTGCATTCACCTTGGTCAACATCACAGAGACTATCTCCTGCATTCCTGTTGAAGACTTGCTTGGCTGACGTTCCTTCTGGCTCCAGATCCTGCTTGCTGTTTTACTATGTTTATCTCTGGCTCTCTGACATTTGGCTTGGCTGACTATCTGATCCGATTCCTGAACTCTGGCTGTGTTTTGACTATGCTTACTCTGTTTAGCTTTTTAATATTATTATTAAATAAGTGTGATTTAACTGTACTTCTGTCTCGGTCCGATTCATGGTTCCTGACAACATTGGTGCAACACACAGTATAAGAGAAAAGCCTTATCCTAGTCTCTAGTACATCAAAGACTTTCGACCTGAGGACAAAACATAGCAAAATACAGAAACAATTCATCAATACAATATGAAAAGCACTCCCCCTACCATTATAAAGCACTCCTCCTACCGTTATAAAGCACACATAGGGAACAGTTAACCTTTTGATCACTCCTGAGGTTAACCCCTTCCCTGCCAGTGTCATTTATACAGTGTCAGTGCTTCTTTTTTTTTTTTAGCACTGACCACTGTATTGGTGTCACTGGTTCCCAAAAAGATTTGTCTGCCGCAATCCTGCAAAAAACACTGATCGCCGCCATTACTAGTAAAAAAATAAAATAAAAATTTCCTAAATCTATCCCATAGTTTGTAGACGTTATAACTTTTGCCAAAACAATCAATACACGCTTATTTACCACAAATATGTAGCAGAATACATATTGGCCTAAACTGATGAAGAAATTTGATTTTTTAAATTATTTATTGGGTATGAAAGAATATTTTTTTTTAAATTGTTGTTTATAGGCCAAAAAAAAAACCCGCAGAGGTGATCAAATACCACCAAAAAAAAGCTCTATTTGTGGGAAAAGGACATACATTTCATTTGGGTACAGTGTCGCACGACCGCGGCATTGTCAAAGTTACGCAGTGCCATATCACAAAAACTGGCCTGGTCAGGAAGGGGGTAAAATCTTCCGGAGCTGAAGTGGTTAAGCTATATGGCTGCATCAGTGTGCAATAAGCTTTATATGGCTATATGAGTTACATTGCTAAAAAGCAAATCAGAGTTCATTTTTTTTTTTTATATTCTTTCAAAATGTGGAAAACTTCAGTTGAGAATACTTTGAAATTTTCATCAAAACAAGCAAACCGTATTCATAAAAGAAAACATGCAGACAAGCATTTCCTGAAAAAAAGGGGTCTGTGCACACACATTAAGCTGTTTACATAATTGAGTGGTGCAAAAGGTTAGGAAGTACACAATTAATGTTCCCAATTGAAATATTGTTTCTGAAGTCTAACACAGTTTTTTTTTAAGTACTTAGAGCATGTAATCAGATTTACGTATGCACTGCATAACTGTCTGGAACTACTCTAGTTCACATTAGCATTAATCACATTTTAGGAAGTAGAACCAATTCCTAAAGTAGACAATATGAGAAAATCGAGCGAAGAATTATCAAATTTTCCTTGTTTCACAGCAAGTCACAACAAGGAAAGACGTCATGTATGAAAATTATAGTAAGACAAAAGCTTTTATTTGGCGTTTAGTGTTTTTGATTATGCAGAGTTTGTCCCTTTAGAAATTTTTGCTTGCAAAATCTGAATTGGATGTCGAAGTTGCATACACACTATAGGAAAACCGAACGATTGTGCCTTGTACGGAATCATTTTTTCAGAGTTTCTTATATTGTATACCCTCCTTAAATCTCAGGTAAGCTCTAAACACTTTGGAATCAGCTTTGTGACACAGCTACAATATTTTTCATATTATGCACCAAAATCTAAACTGAAAACCTAAATTTAATTCTTAAAAAGTACATGCATTAAAAAATAAATAAAAAGCTGAGAAAATAACCAAAAAACACATAGGTAAGGGAAAGTTGCTACATACAGAACTCCACAATTCTCTGCTATCATAGAAGCATAACAATTTAATTTAATCGATAGTTATGCAGATTGACTTTTTCTGTTATTTTGTCCTATTTGTTGTTTGCTTCACAATTAAAAAAAAAAAATCATCTTCAAAGTTGTGGGCATGTTCTGTAAATTAAATTATGAAAATCCTCAAACAATCCATGTTAATTCCAGGTTGTGAGGCAACAAAACATGAAAAATGACAAGGGGGTGAATACTTTTGCAAGACGCTGTAGAAAGCAGAACAACCTGAGAGGGGATTTGGAATAGTTGTATTCATATTTTTGGCATACAACTGAAGAATTTGATTCAAAAATCTATAGATATGGGGACAGGCCTACCAAATATGAGTGAATGAATACTAGAATAGTTGATAACTCCAGCAAAGAATGACACTGAGCGATAGAGACAGCAGAGAAGGGTAGGACACCTATAGAACATGGTAAGGAGTTTAATATTGGCCCATTTTTCCTTTAAAATACTCCAAATTTTTATGACTTGTTGACGAATTTTGCCAAAATCACCTGCACTACTTGATGATATTCTTTTTTGTAGAGTCAGGCATGTCCACTGACTGTTCATTTTTTGTTTTAACTGATTGCCGACTGCCCGCCGTCATATTACTGCGGGACGGTGGCACTGCTACGCGGGAGCACGTAGCTCTATGTCCTCCCTTTAGCAGCTTGTCGCCCGCGCGCGTACCCGGCGGGTACGATCGCCGCCGGGCACCCGCGATTGCTCGTTACAGAGCGGGGAACGGGAGGTATGTGTGTAAACACATACCTTTCGTTCCTGTCAGCGGGGGAAACGCTGATCTTCTGTCCATACAATGTATGGACAGAAGATCAGTGATTTCCCCTAGTGAGGCCACCCCCCCCCATACAGTTAGAACACACCAGGAACACACTTAACCCCTTCCCTGCCCCCTAGTGTTAACCCCTTCACTGCCAATGGCATTTTCATAGTAATACAATGCATTTTTATAGCATTGATCGCTATAAAAATGCCAATGGTCCCAAAAATGTGTCAAAAGTGTCCGATGTGTCCACCATTATATCGCAGTACTGAAAAAAACGCTGATCGCTGCCATTACTAGTAAAAAAAAAGAATAATAAAAATGCCATAAAAGGACCCCCTTTTTTGTAAACACTATAAATTTTGCGCAAACCAATTAATAAACGCTAATTGCGATTTTTTTAACGAAAAATATGTAGAAGAATACATATCGGCCTAAACTGAGGAAAAAAAATGTTTTTTTATATATTTTTGGGGATTTTTATTATAGCAAAATGTAAAAAATATTGAATTTTTTTCAAAATAGTCGCTCTATTTTTGTTTATAGCGCAAAAAATAAAAACCGCAGAGATGATCAAATACCACCAAAAGAAAGCTCTATTTGTGGGAAAAAAAGGACGCCAATTTTGTTTGGGAGCCACGTCGCACGACCTCGCAATTGTCAGTTAAAGCGACGCAGTGCCGAATCACAAAAAGTGCTCTGGTCTTTGGACAGCAATATGGTCCGGGGCTAAAGTAGTTAATTGTAACTGAGAGAAAGCCATATGACTAGATTTTGGAACAACAAAATATCGGTGGAATTGGTAGTCTTAAACTGGCTATACACTTTCCATCGAGCCCGACAACCTTCACAGAGAGGACAGCTGGCCCTGCTAACCAATTTTCCACCCAGCTCCAAAGAACAAACCACAAGTAAATGGCAGAATAAAGAAATGTCATCAGCATGCCAAGGATTTCCCAAAAGGGTCCAAAGCTTTATTTACATGGTACACATATGGCAATGATTCGGAGCCACAAAGGGCCCATTTGTCAGGCAAGTGAACTTATTGCAAATGTCACTTGCCTGGCGAAGGGTCTCTGCGTGGTTCAGAAACAATGCCGTATGTGCACTGTGTGAATAACGATTTCAGGAATCCTTGGTGTGCTGAGGACATTTCTTTATTCTGATTAGTGGTATAAAAGGGAAAACTAAAGCGCTAGCCAACAGTGAATAAACCCAATATGAGAAATGATTAAACGAATTAAATGCGGCTCAAATCGAGTATGTGCTAACAACAAAAATAGAATAAAAAAGTGTAATGATGAGCGCAAACTTAAACTAAACTAAATAATCAATCCAAACAAACAAGTGAGCATCACCATAAAAATAGTGATTAAATGGATAATCCAAAATACGTACAATACAGTGCAGCAGCAAATGTCCCAAATAAGTGATTAAATTAATAATCCAAATATGTGCAATAAATGCAACAACAAATGTCCCAAATTAGTGAAATCCAGTGGGGAGACTAACGTAAATCAATCAGTGACAAGCCTTCTATCCATGTAGCAACGAACTCATCCAGATGAGACTTCAAAGGTGAACGTGCTCACAGAGCGCTTACCTTCCACAAGGAAGAAAGGGGCATCGAACACATGCAATGATGATCCTGTAGGCAGCCGTCTCCAATGCAGTCTTTAAGCCAGTCTCAGCCACATTCGACGTCCGGTCGAAAATGTAACGGATGTTCTAAACCACAACCAGTCAATAAGAGGGCTCATTCCTCTGTGTAATAAGCTGTTGATATGCTAAGTGGGACAGGCTTTTGAAAGACCTTATTGTGTGAATTCAATTAGAATGTCATTGTCTAATGTGAATGCTAATGTCCACCACCGGCCAGCTCTCTGTCTTAAAGCTAACTCAACTATCAAGACGGTCCCATTGTTCTGTGGGTGGCTATTGTGTACATTGATTACCCCCCTGGGGCTTCTGTCTCTGGGAGATAATTACTAAATGTCTTTTAGATCTGTGATTATGTATTCTAAAAGTTAATTGAATTCAATTGAGAAGAATGTGATGTGTCAAGCTTTGCGGTGCCGAAATGGAGATTTCATTGTTCTTTGATTGATGACAAGCTGGTAACTGTGTATATAAATCTGCAGAGTTTTGCCATTAAAGTGTGTCCTGTTACATCCAACATTAAGCCTTGGCTCATGTGTGGATTATTCGGTGATTCCAGGGATATTCCTACTCGTGAATATTGGGTGATTTCTTTTATGGGAGAAGAAGGGAATGGATGACGGAGATATGTTCGACTACCGTCACACTAAGCATGTGAAATTGGAGCAGTATTACAGTACTCTGGTGAACAGAATCTGCTATAAAAAATGAAAATTTCAGCATTTAGCATTATTAAGTTTTATTTTTAAAATAAAGCAACTTCCTTTTCCCCTTTTTCTTCTTTTTTTTTCTCAGTATCCTTCTCTATTTTGTCTTCCCACCTCCCAAGTCATAATTCCCTTCCACAATTTTCAGAGGGGGATCAAGATGCCTGCTTCCGGGGTACACCTGACCTCTCTGGTGAGGGTAACTTCCCTTAACGTGAGAGGTCTTAATGTTCCGGAAAAAAGGTCAAGGTTACTAAAAGAGTTGACAAAAAAGCGGAGCCAGATTGTTTTTCTTCAGGAAACCCATTTCCAGGCTAGGAAAATTCCAGCTATGAATAAGCACTGTATGATAGTGTGAAACGTGTCAGCTTCTTCATCTGATTTTCTTTCTGTGACATGTTTGTTTTGTGACCAGTTTTAATAAAAAGGAACAACATTGTTTTTGGAATGCGGCCGTCCGAGTCCTTCTCTACAAATTTTGCAGGAAAATTCCAAAATTGACAAATAGAGCTTATCCAGTGGTATATCACAGTTCATCATGACCTCTAAAGCAAAGGGAGTCCGTATCCTTCTAGCAAGGTCGGTTCCATGGTTGCAGGTATATATATTGCTGAAGAGCAAGGTAGATTTCTGATCGTTAAGGGTGTAATTGGAGCTCCCCGGTTAACTTTGGTCAACATATAATATATTTCCAAACTCAAACCAGCTGCTTTTTTTAGGGTCATTGATCCCCCGATACTGGAGCACAGTGATGGTGTATTGATCTTAGGAGGGGATTTTAACTTTGCATAAGATCCATTGCTAGATGTCTCAAAAGGGGTATCCCACTTATTATTCTCTTATTTAAAGCGTCTAAAGGCAGAATTAAACCTCCTCCAAGTGGTTCACGTATGGCGTCTACATTACCCTAATGTTAGAGATTATTCTCATTTCTCTCCAGTTCATTCAACAATCTCAATAAATTACTATTTTTTTGTCGCCCAGAAAGATTTGGATAGAGTTCGAGCCACCACGATCGATCCAATCTTGCTCTCCGATCAGGGACCAGCCCACATGGATATAGATTTAAACCTAGTGGCTACCTAGAGGCTTAATGATACACTGTTAAAAGGACCCTATCACTATGAATCGGGCACATCAGGGCTTAGAAGAATATTTCAGTCAGAATGATTAACCTAATACGTCCCCGACAGTACTGTGGGAGGTGCACAAATGTTTTATCAGAGGAATATTTCTTAAACATGGAGCGAGAAAAAAATAATCGCGGCGGTCGGAAATTACATTGCTACTTGAGACAATACATAAAAAACACTTGCCTTACAGACACAGAAAGACACAGAAAGATTTACTCACCTTACGTTAGCAGTAAAATCAAATCATAAATACAGAAGTGAGAGAAAAATTGTGCCGATATAAGCAGTCCATTTACGAATACAGAAACAAACCAGGGGTTCTCCTAGCTAGGGCACTAAAAGGGTCACAAACTAAACCACATATCACTCAAATTATGTCCGAGTCTGGCACCAAGTTGTCAGACTCAGAGTCAATTGGTCTGTAATTCCAAAAATTCTACCAGAAGCTCTATAATCTTCACAACACTCAAAATCAGCAAAGTACATCTCAGGCAGATTTGATATCTGCCTTCCTGACATCCTCAGGTATGCCCTCCCTCCCGTTAGAGGTAAATGAGGGAATGGAAGCTCCTATAACAAAGAGAGAATTGGTCACGGCAATAGATTCTTCTAAATTAGGGAAAGCCCCGCACCAAGATGGGCTAAATCTTTTTTATTACAAAAACTGTTTTCTCCCTATTTTCTACATGCCTACAATTCCATTTCAGCTAACTGTAAGTTAACAAATGACACTTTGAGGGCTCATATTATGGTCATCCCTAAGCAGGACAAAGATCACAATCAATGTGGTAATTATCGGCTCATAGCATTCTTAAATGCCGATTTAAAACGGTTTTCTAAAATATTAGCTAATAGGCCATATATTCCCCATCTTGTCCACACAGATCAGGCAGGTTTTATCCCTCAGAAAGAGGCCAGGGATAACACCATAAGGGCAACAGATCTGATCCACTCTGTCCAATCGGAGGCCCGACCTTTTTTGCTTTTATCAGATGCCAAAAAGGCCTTCGATCGGGTAGACTGGCGGTTCCTAAGATCCACCCCTAGACATATAGGCCTGGGGCTAAAATTTCAGACATGGATTCAGGTATTATACACTGGCCCTACAGCCACTGTGTTGGTGAACAGGGCCCAATCAGAGTACTTTACTTTGTCCAATGGGACGAGACAGGAATGCCCTCTTTCACCATTCATTTTCGTGTTAATCCTAGAACCTCTTCTGTGTAAGGTCAGATCAGACCCCTTGATCAGTGGAATACAGGTATCAAGCATGGAGCATAAAATCGCAGCGTTTGCAGATGATCATTTATTTTTCCTCACTGATCCGGAGGTCTCGCTACCACATCTATTTCAATATTTTGCCCAGTATAAAGATCTTTATAATTTTTCTATAAATGATCTTAAAAGTGAGGCAATATCCTCCTCCCTAAAGAGTCTTTTTTTAAATATCTGGAGGTTAAAATTAACACTGGATACAGGTTCACTATACAACATTAATTTCAGTCCACTATTGGCTAAAATACAATCACATCTCCAACTTTGGCAAACTCTTAGGCCGCGTACACACGATCGGTCCATCTGATGAGAATGGTCCGATGGACCATTTTCAACGGTTAACCGATGAAGCTGACTGATGGTCCGTCGCGCCTACACACCATCGGTTAAAAAAACGATCGTGTCAGAACGTGGTGATGTAAAACACAGCGACGTGCAGAAAAAAATGAAGTTCAATGCTTCCAAGCATGCGTCGACTTGATTCTGAGCATGCATAGATTTTTAACCGATGGTTGTGCCTACTAACTTAGGAATCCTTTGGTTAAATTTAAAGCAAGTTGGCTTTTCTTTAACCGATGGTTAAATAACCGATGGCGCCTACACACGATCGGTTTTGACCGATGAAAATGGTCCATCAGACCATTCTCATCGGTTTAACCGATCGTGTGTACGCGGCCTTACCCTCACATGGTTTGGGAGGTGTAATGCTTTGAAGATGACAATGCTCAAAAAAGATTCTATAGCTAATGCAAGCAATACCTATTAAATTACTTCAAGCCTTTTTTCGTTCGTGTCGGACACCGTTACTTAAATTTCTTCGGAATTTATAAAGTCGCCAGACTCCGTTACTCAGTGTTAGTTCTGCCTAAATCCCATGGGGGGCATTGGCCTCCAGATGGACATCAGCAGAGGGACCTCTGTAAATAATGGCACTTGAACCTGCATTTTGCCACTACAGTGGGTTTTGAGATTGCAGGCAGAAACACAGTGATTCTGCCACAATCCCAAAATGCCCAGGTGTGAATGAAGCCTAATCTCTAACAACAAATTTCTCTTATCTCCTTAAGGACCGCCTCCTGCACATATACGTTGGCAGAATGGCACGGCTGGGCACATCCACGTATATTTACATCGGTTCCAGTACCGAGCCGTGGGTCACGGGCGTGCACCCGCGGCGCGCTCCCGTGACCCGGTCCGAAGCTCCGTGACCGGAACTCGCGGACCCGATCGTCGCTGCAGTGCGGCGATCGGTCCCCGGAGCTAAAGAACGGGGAGAGCCGTGTGTAAACACGGCTTCCCCGTGCTTCACTGTGGCCGCAACATAGATCGCGTCATCCCTGTTATAGGGGGACGTGATCGATGACGTCACACCTACAGCCACACCCCCCTACATTTGTAAACACACACAGGGAACACATAACCCCTACAGTGCCCCCTTGTGGTTAACTGCCAAACTGCAACTGTCATTTTCACAGTAAACAATGCAATTTAACCACTTGCTTACTGGGCACATAAACCCCCTTCGTGCCCAGGCGAAATTTCAGCTTCCGGCACTGCGTCGCTTTAACTGACAATTGCGCGGTCGTGCGACGTGGCACCCAAACAAAATTGGCGTCCCTTTTTTCCCCACAAATAGAGCTTTCTTTTGGTGGTATTTGATCGCCCGTGCGGTTTTTATTTTTTGCGTTATAATGAAAAAAAGCGACAATTTAAAAAAATATATATATTTTTTACTTGTTGCTATAATAAATATCCCATTTTTTTTTTTTTTTCTCAGTTAAGGCCGATACGTATTCTTCTACGTATTTTTGTAAAAAAAAAAAAAAAAAATCACAATAAGTGACTGCTTTGCGCAAAAGTTATAGCACCTACAAAATAGGGGACATAATTATGATTTTTTTTTATATATATTTTTTTTACTAGTAATGGCGGCGATCTGCGATTTTTATTGGGACTGCGATATTGCGACGGACACATCGGACACTTTTGACACATTTTTGGCGCCAGTCACATTTATACAGCGACCAGTGCTATAAAAATGCACTAATTACTGTATAAATGTGACTGGCATTGAAGGGGTTAACACTAGGGGGTGAGGAAGGGGTTAAATGTATTGCCTGGGTGTGTTCTAACTGTATAGGGGGAGGGGGGTGACTGGGGGAGGTGACCGATGCTGTCTCCCTATGTACAAGAGAAACAGCATCTGTCACCTCACTGACAGGACGTGAAGCTCTGTGTTTACACTCAGAGCTCCACGTCCCTGCTCTCTCACCGACGATCGCGTGTACCTGACGGACATCGCGGCCGCCGGGGTACACGCATCGGATCCTCGGTGATGCGTCGGAACTGTTTTTCCCCGCCGCGCGACACCCTGTGGCGCGCGCGGGGAATTACAAGCAAATCACGTCCAAAGACGTGACCCCGGCGCCTCAGGTCCGCGCTGTTCACGTATTTTGTTAATAGCGCGGACCTGAAGTGGTTAAATGCATTTTTTGCTGTGAAAATGACAATTGTCCCAAAAATGTGTCAAAATTGTCCGAAGTGTCCGCCATAATGTCGCAGTCACGAAAAAAAAACGCTGATCGCCGCCATTAGTAGTAAAAAATAATAATAATAAAAATGCAATAAAACTATCCCTTATTTTGTAAACGCTATAAATTTTGCGAAAACCAACCGATAAACGCTTATTGCGATTTTTTTTACCAAAAATAGGTAGAAGAATACGTATCGGCCTGAACTGAGGAAAAAATATTTTTTATATATATTTTGGGGGGGATATTTATTATAGCAAAAAGTAAAAAATATTGAATTTTTTTCAAAATTGTCGCTCTATTTTTGTTTATAGCGCAAAAAATAAAAACCGCAGAGGTGATCAAATACCACAAAAAGAAAGCTCTATTTGTGGGGGAAAAAGGAAGACAAATTTGTTTGGGAGCCACGTCGCACGACCGCGCAATTGTCAGTTAAAACGACGCAGTGCCGTATCGCAAAAAGGGGCAAGGTCCTTTACCTGTATTTTGGTCCGGGTCTTAAAGGGATTGTAAAGGTACAAGTTTTTTTACCTTAATGCATCCTATGCATTAAGGTAAAAAAACATCTCACAGCACCGCCCCCCCCTGAGCCCCCGTTGTACTTACCTGACCGTTCGAATCTCCCGGGCGCGTCCACGTTGTCCTCTTCGGTTCCCAGCCTGGCCGTTGATTGGCTAGGCTGGGCAGATTGATAGAAGCACAGCCATTGGCTAGCGCTGCTGTCAATCAGAGCGGATGACGTGGCACGCCGGAGGGCGGAGCCGAGTGATACAGTCGGCTGCTATGGCCGCCGCTGTATCACGGGAGCGCGCTCGCAAAAGCTTTCCTCCGTGCCAGCGCCCTCGCATGAAGAGGGAAAGCTTTTGCGAGGAGGAGCCCAGACAGCCGCCGAGGGACCCCAGAAGACAGCTTTCCAGGCCACTCTGTGCAAAACGAACTGCACAGTGGAGGTAAGTATAACATGTTTGTTATTTTTTTTTTAAAAAAGCCCTGACTTTAGTGTCCCTTTAAGTGGTTATTTGATCTCTCTTGGTCTGCTAAATGTACCATTGAAAGTTCTCTTGTTATATTTGTCGATAAGTGTAAAAACAAAAACGTAGATTTTGCCAGAAATTATGTAAGCTGATAACTACCTGGGATTCGTGACTGTGAACAAGAAGGGGATTAGGGAGATGAGAAGAGGTTTGCGTTCTTTTTAATGCATCAGAACTTAAGAAGGTTGGGTTACTTTGGAATTTAAAGCCATCTTGTAAAGATGTACACTTTTTTTGCTTTGATGAATACATTTTTAAGCCAGAATTGTACATTTTAGCATGGTCTCTCTTAACTAGATGATTAAAGAGGTAGTAAACTTTAGGGGGAAAAAAATGCCCCTTAATTTCAATGCTGAAAGGGCTCCCATCTTCACCTGTTCTTCTTTCTGGGCTTGGAGGATGTGGCTGCTTGAATGGCCAAGCCGGAGCTCTGAAGGAACGGCACATCAGATGATGTCACTGGCTGCTGCTCACTTGCATATCTCCTAAACATTGCACAGAAAATGGCAATGGCAGAAGTCAACAAATGAGAAACTAGGTGCTTTAAAGGAGTAGGGAGCCTTTGAAGAATCTCAGGTTGGTGATGCAATGGAGTGGAAGCAGGGGATGCTAGGAAATCTAGCACTCTGTCAACCAGAAATATATCAATATTTCCATGTGTACTTCTCCAAATGTATAGCCTGTCAATCATGGGAATACTACTAATCACCATCATCTGAATATTTAATTTAGTGAAATATGAAATTATTTGTCAAATTGATATTTTTTTTGTACCGTGTTTTTTATATTTATCCAAGTCACTGCAGTGTGTGGAATGAGTCCCTTAATGATCAAAACATAAAACTATTCTTGAAAAGTTAACTTTGTATATTTTTCTGAGCAGGGCATGCAAGGTGATTTGCAGATGTCAAAATCTTCAATCCATTTATCATGCCTTGTGCCAATTAGCCAAATAATGATGGTAAGTGGTTTTTAACTATCTAATTTACATGCCTAAATGGCTTTGATCTAATACATGACAATATCTATGATCTACAGCTAATTGGACTCCATTGCATATAATCCCAAGAGCCCAAATATCCATCATAAAACATTATTCCTCACGCAGGGAAATTAACATGGACTAAGGATTTAATGATGTATTAACGCAAACAGTTCTAAGCCTGCACTTTTTCTCACTACTGCTGTGAGCATAGACAGAAGGAGGGTTTTCTGATTTTGACTCTCATTCATTTATTACTTTAA
Source organism: Rana kukunoris (assembly GCA_029574335.1). Taxonomy (NCBI): domain Eukaryota; kingdom Metazoa; phylum Chordata; class Amphibia; order Anura; family Ranidae; genus Rana; species Rana kukunoris. Next base: position 65,666,095 of record CM056054.1, read on the forward strand.
GCAATTTGAAGATGTTTCCAACAAAAGCAATCATATATATACTTATTCGGATTATTACCAAAGGTTTAAAAACTATTTCACTGTTTGTCAAACAGTCACCTTTGTCTGTTAAAAGCAGAGTTCCACCCAAAAGTGTCGCTTTCGCTTTAGGGACTCCTGACCCCCTGACATTTGGCATGATATTTTTATGGGGGGTGGAGCGGGTACCTAGTTTTCAGTTACCCAGCTCCCACTTCTGTTCAAGCCACCTAGGCGGCCTCTCCCTCCCTGCAATCTCCTGGGACACATCACAGGTCCCAGAAGATTACCAAGTCAATCAGGACACGTAGCGCAACTCGCGCATGCACAGTGGACTGTGAGGCCACAAGCTGGGACAGGTAAATGTGGGTTTGATAAAATTGAGCAGCTACGCTTTTTGTATCTGCTGGCTCTTAACACAGAAACTCCACTTTAAATTTGATATAATACTTCATTACTTTGATGCTTAACCACTTCAATACCCAGCCATATACAGTTTACGGCCTGAGATGGGATCTTACCATCCTAAGTGGCCATCAATTGACGGCCTGGGCTTTGCGGGTGGATATCTGAATGATGCCTGCAGCCAGAGGCATCATCCAGATATCCTCTTCTTCAGCCGGCGATTCTGCACAATCTAAGAATGATCATAGCGGCGGTTCCGCCGATTGATCGTTCTTACAGGCCGCGGGAGGGGACATCCCCCCTCCCGCCGCCATCCGGTGCTTCTCCGGGCTCTCCCGTGCCTTCGGGGGCCCGGAGAAAGAATCGCCGGAGTCAGCAGGAAGCATAGAGATAACTGGTGACCAGATGGTCACCAGTCATCTCTATGACCGTCGGAGGACCCGGGCGCGATTTGATGACGTCACGCCCGGGTCCCCGTAAGTAAACAAAGCCGCGATTGCGGCTGTAAGCCACAATTCATGAGATCGGTGAATTTTTTTTCACCGATCTCATGGTTTCCAGCCTGGAGGAGAGATGTGAGGACTTATTGACCCCCATCTCTCCTTAAAGAGGACCTGTAACACACATTTCCTATTACAAGGGATGTTTACATTCCTTGTAATAGGAATAAAAGTGGGAAAAACATTTTTTGAAAAAAAAAGTGGAAAAAAAAAAAAAGTAAAAAAAAAAAAAAAAAAAAAAGATAAAAAAAAAAATTCAAACGCCCCTGTCCCCGATAGCTCGCGTGCAGAAGCGAACGCACACGTAAGTCCTGCCGACATATGTAAACGCCGTTTGAACCACATAAGTGAGGTATCGCCGCATGCTTTAGAGTGCCAGCAATGAATCTAGCACTAGATCTCCTCTGTAAATCTAAACTAGTAACCTGTAAAAAAAAAAAAAAAGCGTTGCCTATGGAGATTTTTAAGTACCGAAGTTTGGCGCCATTCCATAAGTGTGCGCATAATTAAAGCGTGACATGTTGGGTATCTATTTACTCGGTGTAACATAATCTTTCACATAATACAAAAAAATTGGGCTAACTTTACGGTTTTGTTATTTTTTTAATTCATGAAACAATTTTTTTTACAAAAAAAAGGCGTTTGAAAAATGATTGCGTAAATACTGTGCGAGATAAAACGTTGCAATGACCGCCATTTTATTCCCTAGGGTGTCTGCTAAAAAAAACATATATAATGTTTGGGGGTACTGTGTAATTTTCTAGCAAAAGAATGATGATTATTACATGTAGGAGAGAAGTGTCAGAATAGGCCCGGTATGGAGGTGGTATAAAAGCCCGGTATTGAAGTGGTTAAAGAGGCATTCTGGGCTCCCATGAAAATGTTTTAAGCCAGCAGCTACAAATACTGTAGCTGCTGACTTTTAATATTAGGACACTTACTTGTCCAGAGTTCCCATGATGTCAGCTCTCGGGTGATGCCGCCACCATTCGTAGTAAGGGAACCTGGCAGTGATGCCTTTTGGCTTTCTAATTTGCCCAGCGACAGAGGAAGGAGTGGGCTGAACTTCTGAGGGGTGGCGCTGTCTCCCAAAGGTGGTATTGTACCCCTACCCATACACCAAAAAGGAGTGTGATGTGACAAAAGACAATAGCTAGTTTATTAAAAATGTCTTCTTCCCCCGCTTCTTCCTCCGGCCTCTCCCTCCCCGCTTACTCCTATGGTCTTCTCTTCCTTCTACCTCTGCTTCTTCTTCCTCCGCCGCCACTCCCACCACCAACCAACTGAAGATGCCAAAACGATACTCCTCTGATTCTGCAGCCCATCGATCTGTCCTCTTCCACGGTACATTAAAAGGTGCTTGTCACAGCACCAAGGCTGCTCGCTCGTCTGTATTGGCTCTTGTCCTCCACCGCCGTGGCGGCGTGCGTTCCACCCAGCGGAACAGCAACCAGATGTCCTGAACTTGCATTGACTACCACGTGACCAGGTCCGCCGCCGACGTACGTTTTGTTTTTAAAGGTGGAGATGGAGGACAAGCGTCAATACAGACAAGCGAGCAGCATTGGTGCCGGGACAGGCACCTTTTAATGTAGTTTTATTTTAAATAAAACAAGCAGTATTATGCGATGGATTTCTATATTCCTTTTTTCTCATTATAAACTCCTGAGCAAGAGGTTGGCATTTCTCCTGATGTGTATGCACTAACCTGCAAATGCTTTATCTGACTTTCTTTCTCACCAAAGAAGTCAGAGACATCTGGTAAGCGCATGAACCATTTGAGCACTTTGGGTGATCACAGAGATTCGGGTGTGATGAGGAATGTTTTCACGTTGAGCAAGATTTGGGACAATCTTTTTACTATTTGGATCACTGGATCACTGGATCTAGTGGAATAATTATTTATTGGGACTGCACTTTTTGAAAGTACACCGAGTACACATTTGGTGATACCTTTAGATTTTGGACTCACCAATATAAAAGGATTTTTAATAAACAGATTACCTGTAAAATCCTTTTCTTGAAGTACATCACGGGACACAGAGCGCATAGCCATTACACTTGGGTTATATGGGTACCTTCAGGTGTGGACACTGGTGTAATCAATTTCACAGGAAGTTTCCTCCCTATATAACCCCCTCCCACTGGGAGTGCTTCAGTTTTGTAGCAAGCAATTCTCCCGAGGTTACACAATGTTCCCCAAAAGAGGGGTGGGAGCTCTGTGTCCCGTGATGTACTTCAAGAAAAGGATTTTACAGGTAAGCTGTTTATTAAAAATCCTTTTTTCTTTATCGTACATCACGGGACACAGAGCGCATAGCCATTACACTTGGGATGTCCTAAAGCAATGCTCCATGAAGGGAGGGAGACCGCAAGGCCAAGAATAGCCAAATAAAAACATTGTTAGGAGAAAAAATAGCTCCACCAACAGAAAAACAAGGGGGCGTGAACCGGGCCAGAGGATTCTATACTGCTGCCCGTAGGACCGCCTGCCCAAAAGCTGCGTCCGTACCCTTTGCAACGTCCAACTTATAAAATTTAGTAAACGTATGTACGGAAGACCAGATTGCCGCCTTGCAAACCTGTGCCATAGAGATCTGATGGTGTGCCGCCCAGGAGGCACTCATGGCCCTCGTAGAATGGGCTTTAACTGATAAGGGAGGTGGAACGCGCTTCAGACCATAGGCCTGAAAAATCAGCTGCTTAATCCACCTAGCCAAGGAAGACTTGGCAGCCGGCTGACCCTTCTTGGGGCCACCCGGAAGAACAAAAAGCACGTCTGTTTTCCGAATCTTCTCTGTAGCCTTGAGATAGACCCTCATGGCTCGAACCACATCCAAAGTATGAAGCCGTCTTTCCTCTCTGGACTGGGGAGTAGGAAAGAAGGATGGTAGGACTAGGTCCTGATTCAAGTGAAAACTGGATATGACCTTAGGAAGGAAAGAAGGTTGAGGCCGCAGAACCACTCTGTCCTTATGCAGAATAAGGTATGGCTCCCTGCATGACAAGGCTGCCAGCTCGGAAACCCTTCTGGCTGAAGCCATAGCCACCAAGAAAACCAACTTTCGGGTTAGTAGCACAAGAGGGATTTCTGTCAGAGGTTCAAACGGCTGCCTTTGTAAAGCTGACAAGACCAGATTTAAATTCCAGGGGCAGAGGGGAGCTCTGATAGGGGGATTCACATGCAAGACCCCCTGCAAGAAGGTTTTCATAAGTGAATGGGTGGCCAAGGGTCTTTGAAACCATATTGATAAAGCCGACACCTGCCCCTTTAGAGTACTAAGAGCCAACCCTTTGTCAACGCCAACCTGGAGGAATCGCAAGATCCTGTCAATAAAAAAACTTTCGAGGATGCCATTTTTGAGACTCGCACCACTCCACATTCTCCAGACTCTGTAATAAATATTTCTGGAGACCGGTTTCCTAGCCTGAATCAACGTAGATATGACCTGATCTGAGAGGCCTCTGCCCTTAAGAATTAGGGATTCAGCCGCCAAGCCGTCAAATTTAGCTGCTGTGAAGCAGGATGGCAGATTGGGCCCTGAGACAGCAGATCTGGGCGCAGGGGGAGCGGCCACGGCGCCCCGACTGACATCTTCACGATGAGTGCGTACCAAGCCCTCCTGGGCCAGGCTGGGGCCACCAGGATCACAGGCCTGCGCTCCACCCGGATCCTCCGTAGAAGGCGGGGAATCATCTGCAGTGGAGGGAACGCATACAGAAGAGAAAACTGGTGCCAAGGGCAAACCAAGACATCGGTCCCGTAGGCCGAGGGATCCCTGGCTCGGGATATGAATTTGTCCAACTTTTTGTTGGATCTTGTTGCCATAATGTCCACATCTGGGACTCCGAATCTTTGGCAAATCTCTTGGAATACCTGGGGGTGAAGAGACCACTCCCCCGGGAGCAACTGTTGACGACTCAAAAAATCTGCTTGAGAATTGTCTATCCCTGGGATGAACACCGCCGAGATGCAGGGTACATGGGCTTCGGCCCATGAGAAAATCAGGTTTACTTCTCTTTGGGCTGCTGGGCTCTTCGTGCCCCCCTGGTGGTTTATGTATGCCACCGCAGTGGCGCTGTCGGACTGTATCCTTACTGGCAGACCCTGAAGGGGGAGAGTCCAGGCGATCAGGGCCAGCCGAGCAGCTCTGATCTCCAAGATATTGATGGGAAGCAGTGTTTCTGCCTCCGACCACTGCCCTTGCTGGGTTTGTTCTTCTAGAACTGCCCCCCGACAGGCTGGCATCCGTGGATACTATCTTCCACGTGATGGGGCAAAAGGATTTCCCTTTTGACAAATTTTGAGGGACCAGCCACCAAGACAGGCTGCGCCGGACCTTCGGGGAGAGCACTAACGGACGATCTAACGCCTGAATGGACTTGTTCCAAGCAGAGAGAATGGCTGCCTGAAGATATCTGGTATGGATCTGGGCGTAGGGTACAGCCTCGAAGGCGGCCACCATCTTCCCCAGCAGTCGCATACATAGGCGAATAGTCGGCCTCTTCTTGCCTAAGATCACTTGAACTGCTTGAGCTATTGATCTGATCTTTGCTTGAGGTAAAATTATCCTCTGGCAGTCTGTATCTAGCCGAAGGCCTAGATATTCCAACTGCTTTGTGGGTTTCAATAACGATTTTTCTAGGTTTACAATCCACCCGAATTCCTCTAGATGCTGAACTGTGCGACCTACTGCCTGATTGAGGTTGGAAGCTGAGCTGTCGATAACCAGAAGATCGTCCAAGTATGCCAAGACTAAAATGCCTTCTGTCCTTAGGACGGCTAGCACCGGGGCTAACACCTTTGTGAATACCCGCAGAGCTGTTGCCAACCCGAAAGGGAGGGCTACGAACTGGTAATGGCGGTGATCTATCATAAAACGAAGAAACCTGTGATGTGCCGGGTAGATCGGCACGTGCAGATACGCATCTTTTATGTCTATAGATGCTAGAAAGTCGTCTTGATGTAGGCTGGCTGCCACCGAACGTATGGACTCCATACGAAAGGTCTGAATGCTTAGAAAGCGATTTAGGCGTTTGAGGTCTAAGATAGGCCTGACGTCGCCATTGGGCTTTGGTTGGTACTTCTATAATTACTCCTTGGAGCAAGAGACGATCCAACGCTTTTACAAGAGAGGCCCACTTTAACCACTTAAGACCCGGACCAATACGCTGGCAAATGACCCAAGGGGTTTTTGCGATTCGGCACTGTGTCGCTTTAACAGACAATTGCGCGGTCGTGCGACGTGGCTCCCAAACAAAATTCGCGTCCTTTTTTTCCCACAAATAGAGCTTTCTTTTGGTGGTATTTGATCGCCTCTGCGATTTTTATTTTTTGCGCTATATACAAAAATAGAGCGACATTTTTGAAAAAAAATCAATATTTTTTACTTTTTGTTATAATAAAAAACCAATAAACTAAATTTTAGTCAAACATTTAGGCCAAAATTTATTTAGCCACATGTCTTTAGTAAAAAAAAAATCGCATTAAAAAAAAAATAGCTACCTAGCGGGAACAGCGACACTAATACAGCGATCAGAAAAATGATCGCTTAGTGACGCTGGCAATAGGGAGTGAAAGGGTTAACTAGGGCAGTGATCAAGGGGTTTAAAACTTTATTAGGGGGGGTGGGGGGGCTACCCTGACACTACTGACTGTCTGACTGTCACACTGTCTGTCACACTGACACTAAATACAGTAATCATACATGATTACTGCATTCAGTGACACTGTGACAGGGGGGAGGGGGGGGGGGCGATCGCGGGGGTTAAATGTGTGTGTCAGTGTGCTGTTTGGTGCAGGACTTACTTGTTCTGTAGTGATCTCTCCTCAGCGGCGCTTGAAACAAACGCCGAGGGAGAGATCACGTCGCTTCCTCCTTCCTGTGTTTACACAGGAGGAGGAAGTGACAGGTCAGGCGGGCGCGCGCATTGGCTGGGAGCGATCCGGAGGGGGCGGATGAAAACTGATAGCCGCCCCCACTTGTCGGATCGCTCCTGCAGCCGCGCGGACCGCCGCATGTACGGGGGGGGGGTCCGATCGGACCCCCGATCCCCCCGAAGGCACCAACGTATATATACGTTGATGTGCCTGTCGGTGCCATTCTGCCGACGTAAATGTACATGCGGCGGTCCTTAAGTGGTTAATGGGTCGCTTGGAAGACTTGACCCCTGAAAATGAGGAGGGGGGACTTCCCGAAACTCTAGCTTGTAGCCCGTGGTTACCACGGATCTTACCCAAGAGTCGGGAATTCTGGCCTTCCACACTTCGGAGAAAAACCGAAGCCTTCCCCCCACCCAAGAGAGTGGGGGCGCCCCTTCATGAATCTGACTTGAGGACTGGTTTAACCGGCTTGCGAGACCATGGCCTCTTGCCTGTCGTGGCTTGTCCTTGTGGGCGGCTATTAAATGCTGAACGCCCGGGAGGCCGTCGATACTGACGGGAAGTTGAAGGGGCCGAGCCTGCGAAGGCCTGTCGCTTAAATGCGGGCCCACGCGATCTTTTCTTGATAGGCAAGAAAGAACTTTTACCACTTGATATGGTCTGGATATATTTATCTAGGTCTTCACCGAATAGTCTCCCACCATGAAAGGGAAATCCTGCTAAAAGCTTTTTGCAGGGTGCCTCTGCTGACCAGTTTTTTAGCCACAAAAGGCGACGCATATGAACCAACAGCAGAGATAAACGGGACGCCTGTTGAACGGAGTCCTTAATAGCATCTACTGCAAAGCAGAGAGCTCTTGGGAGGTCAGCCAATTCACGAGCTTGCTGAGCCGGTATGTCCCTTAACATCTGTTTAGTCTGATCCTTTAAAGCCTGACAAACGCCAATGGCTGCCACTGCTGGCTGAACCACGGCACCTACTGTGGTAAAAGAAGCCTTCAGTAGGGTCTCCAATTTTTTGTCGACTGGATCTTTAAACACCTGGACATTTTCCACCGGACAGGTCAGGGATTTATTTACGCAGGAAATGGCTGCGTCCACGGAAGGGAGTGCCCATTTCATTGCAAATTCTTCTTCCATAGGATAGAGAATGGTGAACCTTTTAGGAGGGATAAAAATCCTATCAGGTCGAGCCCAATCCAGAAAAATCACGCTCTCCAGAAGGGGGTGAACCGGGAAAGACGCACCACTCAATGGTGCCTTCAAGGAACCTAAAGAGGATACCGCGGGGGCTAATTGTTCTGACACTGGAAGTTTAAAAGAAGTGCGAACCATATCCGTCAGAGACTGGATTCACAGACTCTCTGCTTGAGAAGCCGAAAAAATGTCATCTATAGTGGAATCTTCAATGTCTGACCCGTCAGGACTCAGGTCCGCTTGATCCCCCTGTGGGTCCAATTCCTCCGAAGAGAGGACCTCTGCATCCGAACACACCGTTCTAGGTGACGGGGATCTAGCCTGTTTGCCACCCGGCAAAGAGCGGGCAATTAAAGCAGTTAACCTTTTCTCTAGCCCACCCAGGGTGGATTCTAGCATTTCTTCCGTAACATAAATGGGAATGGGTTGATTGGGGGCCGCCTCTGCCCCTAGCACCCTCAATGGCTCCTGCACGATGCTGTTCGGTGGTCTATCTGGTTAGGGTGGGACCACTGGAGCCTGGCCCAAATCCTCTGACCCCGTTGGAGACCCCTTTACTTTTTTGGCACCTTTTGCAGCCTTAGCTGGTCCTGATCCCTTGGGAGCCATTGCACAACCTTGAGACACCCCTACAGCCAACACCCAACTGTTGTAGCTAGAAGTGAAACATTAATAAGGACAGGCTATGGTAAAAAAAGTCTAAATTTTCATACGCCTGAGAAGGTGGCAATACCGTGGAAAGTCCTGTGAGTATTGCCACACCAATGCCCGTTATCCAAGGTTGCACCGACTCAGATACTGCCAGATCTAAGGCTCAGTCCATTTAAGAAAAAAATCTTTTTTTTTTTTTTTTCTGGTCAGTGTGGACTAAGTCCAGACCTGAAGATCCACAAACCACCACTGGGTGTCACTGTTAGCCAGAACTGGCTCAGCTGCGCGCTCTATGTCCTCACTCTCCACTGCTCTCAGGAGGGAATGACCAGCCAGGAAATGCTTTTTTGCTTTATCTGAGACCTGACGCTGCTGGCCCGCCCCCCCCACGCACGCTGACGCTGTAAAAGGCGGCGCACACGCGCGCGCGCCCCCGCCCCCCCCACGCTGAAACCAACATGGAGGAAACAGGGAGCAGAGGAGAAGCCCGGACCAGCGCTCCCAACAGACACCCGGTAAGCCACTAATCTTTGTAGTGCACACATAGAGGAAGCTGTCCCCATAGGCTTCCTAGGAAACAGGAGTTCTGTCAGCACTTCCTCTCTATACACGTGGGGCTGCAGTATCATGCTAACAGGCAAATCTGGGGGGAGTAGAAAAATACATATCTTTAAAAGCATATATATATCTACATGTTATCTGGGTAAACATTAGTACATCCCATCCTGCCTCAAAAGACATAGTGGAGATAGTGGCCGATGCACAAGCATACCATTAGCCAACCCAGAACCCCCAGGGGGATACCTACTGTCGAACCAAGTCCCGCAGGTTCCCTCTTACCTGCTCCACGCCGCAGGGTATTGCATAATGCAAGAGGCCCAGCCTTCCCCCATCTCCGTGGGTATTGTCTTGGACCTTCAGGGACCGGGGTCCTGTGTTAAGGAACCCACACCCCTGGACCTATATAGCATCCTGGCATCAGTAGCGTTTAGATCTTGGAAGAGACTAAGGCACTGGAGCCCAGAATCCAGCCCTCCAAGGAGAGGCATTACAGGCAAAAACCCCATCCAGCAGGGCCCGGGTACCGTCACCTTGGCTTTGAAGCACTTCGGACGGATCCGGCTAGCTATCCTGGGTCCCGAGACCTCCGAGGGACAGCTAGACGTGACCAACACCTAAGACACTGGCGAAAAAACTGAAGCACTCCCAGTGGGAGGGGGTTATATAGGGAGGAAACTTCCTGTGAAATTGATTACACCAGTGTCCATCACCTGAAGGTACCCATATAACCCAAGTGTAATGGCTATGCGCTCTGTGTCCCGTGATGTACGATAAAGAAATATAGATATCACATATGGAATTATATATATTTATATGACAGAGTGGATTATAGCACATTTAAATATTAATCAGCGCCCTCAACTATTTACCAATATTCCAAACAAGTATGACTTGATTTTTAGAGAAGCAGCTTTAGTCACTGTGTATTTATATTTAATTTATGTATACACACATTTTTATTTATTAAGTGTTTGGCGTGGAATTATCACCATACAATCTGACAGGCATGTTCGCCGGCAATAGCGCGCTGTTCCATTTGCATGTCTGCCCAGTTGCAGAGAGTTGAAGTCCTAATTGGCTTTAATTGTCTGAGATTAAATAAAGTGCCAATAGCCCCCCCCCCCCCCATGTGTTTAGTATACCTTTAAGCTTTATACAGCAATATACTGTTATTATAGGAAATGGATCTTATGGGCAGCACAGTCCTGGGTCCAAAAGGATTTTCATGCTACTTACTCTACATATGCCAGAGATGTCTCTGTACCTATACGTAAATCTTTACCATTTGAATAACACTGAGTATACTCATCCTCATAGAAAATACGTATTTGTGATATTGACATTGTGGCACCAAAATTATATGCGATAACGGCTCTTTATATTTATCTCCTTGTCTCAAGCCTGGTACACACTATTAGCACTGAATTGAACAAAGAAAGCCCGGGTTGGAGACGATGTACTAACGATCCAACATTAGTACGGCAATCTCCCCTGCTGAGCTTTTGTGTTCGGTCAGGGGGACAGCAAGATATCAATATATAAGGTGATACATCTTAGAATAACTTTTTTTTTTAACCAGAGAAGCGTGTTTCACCTTCCCTAAAGCCCAACCTAGAGCTTTCTCATCCTTTAAATATTTTATACTCCAAAGCCTGGTCATCTGTGCTTCTGAGCAGCTGGCCAGCACTCAGGAAAGACTGGCATATGCTGCTCACCAGTAGATACATAACAGTTGGTGAGCTCCTGGCTCTGAAGTATTTTCTTTCCTAACAAAAATGGGACACATTTATTTTTTAAAGAAAGTGATAAAGTTCCATTTATTTGAGACACAACACAATGAAGTAAAAAAATAAAAGATTGGCAACAGTGAAAAAGAGCAGACAGTCTATACACATCATTTTTTTTGTTATATTGAATAGAATATTACTCTGGTGCTTGCTTATACACAGAAGTATTAATTGTGCTCAGTAGAAAAAGCATATGCTGTATATACAGTGGGTAAAATACTGTATTTATTGGCATATAACACTCACTTTTTTACCCTGAAAATAGAGGGTAAACTGTGCCTGCGTGTTATACACAGGGGGCTGTAGAAAAAGATAAATAAAAGATAAATACGGTAAGTAAGGAACACGTCACCATTTTTATAGGTAAATACATTTCTAATGGTACTATTGACATGAATTTTTCACCACATGTTGGTAATAACCCATGCAACCCATAAATATAAAGAAACCAAAACAAAGTTTAGAAATTAAGTTACGAGTAACAAAATGGAATGCCACAGGGAAAAAGTATTGAACACATAAAGAAAGGAAGGGTCAAAAAGGCATGAAAAGCCAAGACACCAGCTGAAATCTCTCAGTAATTAAAAAGCAATCATGAGCCTTGTCAGTACAAATTAAGGTCAGTTGGTTAAGTCTTAACTGATGGTCTAAAAAAAGGTGTCTCATTACCAAGGTGTAACACAAGAAACATCTCATGAGTAAAAGCTAAGAGCTCTCTCAAGACCTTTGCAACCTTCTGCTCTTCTGATTGTTCCAGTGATCACTGTTGGGGCCATAATACGGAAATGGAAAGAACATAATTTCACCATAATCAGACCACGACCAGGTGCTCCTCGCAAGATTTCTGACAGAGTAGTGAAAAGAATTATCAGTAGAGTTGTCCAAGAGCCAAGGACCACTTGTGGAGAGCTTCAAAAACACCTGAAATTAGCAGGTACAATTGTTTCAAAGAAAATAATAAGTAATGTACTCAACCGCCATGGCCTGCATGCACGCTCACTCTGCAGGACTCAGAAAAAGCATGTTGAAGCTCGTTTAAAGTTTCTGCACAACATTTATACAAGCCTGTGAAATACTGAGAGAGTATAATCTGGTTAGATGAGACCAATGTAACTCTTTGGATGTCATATTACACACCATGTTTGGACATACCATCAGTGAAGTTTGGAGGTGGGAAAATCATGGTATGGGGCGGTTTTTCAGCATACGGTACTGGCAAACTTCAAATCATTGAAGGACGAATAGAAAAATTTACCAAGGCGTTCTTGATAAAAAATCTGCTGCCATCTACCAGGATGATGAAGGTGAAATGAGGGAGGACATTTTAGCAAGGCAATGATCCCAAACACAAAGCCAAAGAAACTCTCAATTGGTTCCAAAGAAAGAAAATAAAGCTGCTAGAATGGCCCAGCCAATCACATGACTTGAACCCAAAATAAAATCTCTAGAAGGCACTAAAGAGAAGAGTTCATAAAAGAGGCCCATGGAACCTTCAAGATTTGAAGACTGTGGAAGAACAGGCCAAAATCACACCTGAGCAATGCTGGCGACTAGTTTCTCCATACAGGAGATGTTTTGCAGATGTACTTACTAACAAAGGATTTTGTATCAAGTATTAAATACTAGGGCTGTTACTGACTAAAATTTTTGTGTTTGATTAATTAATCAACTAATTTTGATTAATTATAACGCACATGCAGATCCAACTACTTTTAGTTGCAGGCTGATTCCCAGTGCAGCTACCAACCACTGGAAAATGGATAGCAGGATACAAAAAAAAACACTGTAAAAATGGTGCGAGTAATACCAAATGGTAGTAAAAGCAGTCATAAAAACATGTAGCTAAGTATGATACTGGTATAAAAATGTGTACAACGATGCCACTGCTAAATCCAGATGAGGAGAGGTTAACATCAGTCCGTCGGCATGTAGATGTCCCGTGAAGGGAACTATCACAACTTCCAGTGGTTGGTTGTAGAAAACCTGGTTGATAGAGGGGTTGATAGAGGGAAGTGTAACAGCCCTTGCGTGTGGCAGATAGTAAGGTCCCGCGGGCATGCAGATATGAAGGCACAGCAAAGGAGCCTTTCAGATGGACACAGCAAGCCCCGCCGGTGTCCGTGACGTCACCGGGTCTCCGACGGAACTCCCTGAAGCCTGTGGAGAGGTGAGTACCAATCAAAAAATATTGATTGATCAAAAAAATTCAAGATTAATCAGTGAATTAATAGTTAATTTCCACGGCCCTATTAAATACATTTCATTTAGTACGTTTAATACTTTTTTGCCATTGGTATAGTGTAGTAATATAGTCCAGGCCCATATATTTGAGGCTACATAATATTGTCGTGGAGTGCCAACCCTTAATGTAAAAAATGGGTAAAGGAATGTGGAATAGATTTGGGCATTAAACGGTCTCCTCTAGACAAGTAAAATTACAGATTTACATTTAAATATTTATTAGAAGAAAAAAAAACACATATAGACATAAGACAGTAGGGCAAGAACACACACACCCCTACATATACAAACATAGTATATGTAAAGCATGTCCTAAGAAAACAAAGAGGGCACAATCCTTGTTTTCTTATATGGCACATATCGCTTTCATTGATCGGTATCGGAGTCTGATGCTGTTCCACTGCTGGTTATTGGGAATCTGCAGAGGATCTTAATTTCCACTCTACTGTAAAAGTTGATGGTAATGCTGCCTGCAGGAGTTATTGGATGTGGCATATACCCCATTGCTTGATTTTATCGGATTTCAGCACGGTGGTTTCAATACGCTTTAAAGTTGGTTTGAGGCATTTTTATCCCCACATCCATCTATACCCACTGTCTCCTCATTTATCTCCTACCTTCAGGGCTGCATTTGGACTTGTATGTGTTTTTATACATATTGCAATCACTGTATTTATGCTAGCTGCTTGTATGTTATTAGCCGATTATCATCCCCGTGCGGATATTGCCCCTTGTTTACATATCTTTTATATAGATAACAAGCTGGTGTTAGGAGCACTCCCTTTAACCACTTGTCATCTGCCCGCCGTCAATTGACGGCGGGCAGACGACTCCATTGTTCTGACATCACGTCATATGACGTGATGTCCCTTTAAAGCCGCGGGCGGGCGCGCGCGCGTCGCCGGCGGCGCGCGCGCGCACGCACCCGCCGCTCCGCGGGGATCCCGTGCGAGTGCCCGGCGGCAACGATCGCCGCCGGGCACACGCGATTGCTCTGTAAGTGAGCTGGGACGTGCAGCTCTGTATGTAAACACAGAGCTGCACGTCCTGTCAGGGAGAGAGGAGATCGATTGTGTCCCTTGTACATAGGGACACAATCGGTCACCTCCCCCAGTCACCCCCCCCTCCCCCTACAGTTAGAACACTCATAGGACACACATTTAACCCCTTCCCCGCCCCCTAGTGGTTAACCCCTTCACTGCCAGTCACATTTATACAGTAATCAATGCATATTTATAGCATTTTTCACTGTATAAATGTAAATGGTCCCAAAAATGTCAGAAAAGTGTCCGAAATGTCCGCCATAACGTCGCAGTCCCAATAAAAAAATCGCAGATCGCCGCCATTAATAGTAAAAAAAAAAAAAAAAAAAAATGCCATAAACTATCCCCTATTTTGTAAACGCTATAAATTTTGCGCAAACCAATCGATAAACGCTTATTGCATTTTTTTTTTACCAAAAATATGTAGAAGAATACGTATCGGCCTAAACTGAGGGAAAAAAAAAAAAATGTATATATTTTTTGGGGTTATTTATTATAGCAAAAAGGAAAAAATATTGCATTTTTTTAAAAATTGACGCTCTATTTTTGTTTATAGCGCAAAAAATAAAAACCGCAGAGGTGATCAAATACCACCAAAAGAAAGCTCTATTTGTGGGGAAAAAAGGACGCCAATTTTGTTTGGGAGCCACGTCGCACGACCGCGCAATTGTCAGTTAAAGCGACGCAGTGCCGGAAGCTTATATTTTGTCTGGGCAGGAAGGGGGTCTAGGTGCACAGTAGGTAAGTGGTTAAGAGGGTGCTCCTAATCTCAGCTCGTTACCTGTATAGAAGACAACTGGGAGCCAGAAATCTTGCAGATTAATAGGGGATAAAATACTTACTCTCATTAAAATGCAAATCAATTTATAAAACTTTTTGAAATGCATTTTTTCTGGATATTTTTGTTATTCTGTCTCTCACTTAAAATTATAGACTGATCATTCTTTGTCAGTGGGCAAACGTACAAAATCACCAGGGGATCAAATACTTGTTTTCCCTCACTGTAGGATTAAAATATAATAATTTAGACATATGTGGTATCACTGCAATCGTCAGGAAAAGAAGAATTTATTTTGGGCTAGTCTTAAATGGTAGGTCACGGTAACTGCAAGAAATATACTGCTAAGATTTATAAAAACTGTTTTTTTCTTCTATTTTGGGCCACTTTGATATTGAGTAGTTTAAATGATATGCACATCTTTACTAACACACGCCAACATTCCAGCACTCGGTTCAGGCATTAAGATTTGACCCCCCCCCATCATAAAGGAGTTAAAGGATCACTAAAAGAAAAAAAAATGTTGCTGAAATGACTGTTTACAGGGTATAGAGACATAAACTTAACTGATTCCTTTTAAAAATGATAAAAAATTGATAAAAATCAATCATATAATATGCCTCTAGTTTCACTTTCGTTTTTAAACTGGTTTTGTGTTTATGTGAAGTAGAGAGAGAGACAGAACAAAAACAAACAAATCCAGGGCAGTGTTTTGTTTTTAAATTTAATCCCAGGGCAGTGTTTTGTTTGTAAAATGAATCTGATTGGTTCGGAGGAGTTTTAGACACACAGCTTGGACCACAGTGAAAAGCTGCCATGAGATTTTTTCATAAGGAGCCAGACAAGCAGGAAGTGTGGAGATCAGAGCAGAATTACAGTAACTTCAAAGCAAAACCGAACAATGAGAACATGAAAACAGCACTGCATTAAGGTAAAGGAAGCTATTTAGCTAAAAAAAAATCCTTTAGTGATCCTTTAACAGGACAAATAAGAGAAGGGGTCAGAGTACATACACTTTAAACTTGCACCTAAAATGAGCACTTTAATGTTATGAATCCCCCAACACCTAACCCTTCCCCCCAAAACTGAATTTTAGCTTTAAAGGGAAACTTTGAGGATAGAAAGCTACTGCTGATGCCATGACTTATAAAGATATTGACTGCTGGGTTGACATCCTGATTTTGGTTTGTCTACAGAAATTAGTATGCAGGAATAGAGAACAGACTTCCTACTTTGGCTGCATGCTTAGTGCTTACTCCAGTTCAAAAATAGAGAAATATCAGGATGACAGCCCTAGAAACAAACATCTTTAAACACAGTCTGCAATGAAAATTCTCATATCTATATACTCCTAGGTTCAACTTAACCCTAAAACTTAAACTACCCCCCCACCAATCTTATAACCAACATTAACCCAAATTGACTCCTAAATTTATAAGCTTAGCCCTTGTTATTTAAACTCATTTTGCCCTGTGCTGGAATCCTCGCAATTTAGCAGCAGCAAGATACCGGCACTGAGCTGCAAGCATGGATACCTCCAGCTCAAAGTCATTCAAAAGCAACCCATACACAATGCACAAAAAAAAAATCAAAACAAAGAAAAAACAAGTCAAAACACAAAAAAATCAATTTTTCTTGATAATGAGTCTGTTAGTATATCTCCATCACACAACATACTGAACACAACATTCTTGTTAGTGTGCTGTAGCAACCAATGAATGGAATAGTAAAAGCAGCATTGGGCTACTTTACAACGCAAAAACAGTTCTCATGTTCTATTGCTTGCATTCAACACTGCCCTACTTTACATACTGTATTTATTGGCATATAACACTCACAATTTTACCCTGAAAATAGAGGGTAAACTGTGCCTGCGTGTTATATGTTATTTTTTTCCTTTAACTTCCCTCTTAAAGTTAAAGTTATACTCCGATAAATACGGTAACTAAAATATCCCAAGTCCCCCCCCCCCCCCTCCCCCAAATCTGTGAATATGCTTTGTATATGCATTTTTGGAAGAGGCTTTTAGCACTTTAATTATTGCAGCTTTTTAATTTATTGGTACAACAGTATTTGGAAAATGCACCATTGCTGCATAAAAACAAAAATTGGACATTTGTATCTAATGCAGCACATTCTAATGTGCTGTAATGCATCACATATGCAGTATAAAGCAATACCTTCAAGAAGTAAAAATAATAAAAAATTAAAAGGAACAGAAATACCAGTCGGCAATGCATTGCAGAATGCATGCGTTATGTGTGCAATAAACGCACAGGCTGTACCTAAAATAAATCTTCTTTCGTTTATGTAAAGTAGCAATTATGTGTTGTAATGTGCACCATGCGACAATACACTTTACAGCCAGATATTAAAGTTATTGTAAGAGTAATTTTTTTCTATAAAATAACAAACATGTTATATTTGCCTGCTCTGTTGCAGTGGATTTGCCCAGATCTCCTCTTCTTGGGTCTCTCTTCTGTGATCCTGGCCCCTCCCTCCTGTTAAGTACCCCCACAGCAAGTAGCTTGCTATGGGGGCTTGACCCGAGTTACAGCCCCTTTTTTCCTATTCGTATATGGAGCCCTGACCCGACCCTGCCCCCTCTCATCCCGATTGGCTAGCTGACCTTGATCGTTGTGTATCAGCTGATCAGAAGGGAGAATCTCAGACAGCGGAGACACGCATGGACATCGCTGGACAGAGAGGGAACTCAGTTAAGTATAAAGGGGGGCTGAGAGGGGCCGCTGCACACAGAAGGCTTCTTATCCTAATGCATAGACTGCTTTAAGATTAAAAACCCTTAAACACTCCACTTCGTTTAGCCAAATGAAAAGACTGGATCTCAAGTGAAAGAATCACAATATTTATGTATAGTCTAACAGAAAGTGTGATTTTTATTTTTATTATATATAGTAAATTAAACACATTTTGATAACTTACATAATTAAAAAGTAATTTTAGCATTATGTAGAGCTCCTATTCCATTTTAATTGCCATACACTTAAAACAGTCAACAAAAGAAACAGAAGCCATTTGTAAATTTGACTTAATAAACTGAAAAAAAAATGTATCACTTTAATTACTGAACTCTCCTCTGCAATGCAAGAGTTATCAACTAAAGCAATACACAGAAACAATAACATGTATCCCTCTAATTGAACGTCACTATTGAAAAGAATACACAGTGCTTTGTGCCATTAAGCGAATCCCAGCCAATGCTTTTTCTGCAAGCTCCCACACAGTCCTTCTAACACAATATGAAGGTTACCATAACTACACTTTTCTACTGAGGGCAAAAAACTCTTATCATTTCATAATAGACTGTGCTAAAATCTCACAGTTCACTGAACATACTGTTCTGAAAGTAGAAATAAATACAAAAATCAATATATTTTAGCTGCTTTTAAAAGAAAAAGTTCCTGAAAAATATTTGTTAGATTCAAAAGGAAAAAAAGTAGGATGCTGTTTTTCAAATAAGATGCCAACGTTAGCAGACAAATTAACCCTGCTTTTTTTCCCTGGCTCAGACCTGATCAATTGCTAGGAGGTGTTTATTAGGCATGGGCTTAAAAGCTAAACGTAGACCACAAAAAAAAAAAAAAAAACAGACGACAAAAGCAAATGTAAAGTGGTGCCAACAACTGGAATGGAGAACTTTTGTGTTTCATATGTAGTTTTGCATTTATCATCTTCCTGGTCCCTTGGCCTAACCTCAACAGACTCAATCTTCCTATGAGAATTCCCACAACGTGATGATAAAGGCAACACTTTTATTGTAATGGCCATAGCATGTGGGTGAAGTTGCAAAGATGTCTCCATCATAGTGCCGAGAATATATTACACTAAAGTGGAACTTTAGGATCCAAAGAACAAAATGGGCAGACCGGCAGGATTTGTAATGCAGAAGAGATATGCTTCGACTCTAATGCATTAAAGCTACTTACCTGCCTGCCCCTGTACAGTGATCTGCACAAGCACAGCTCACTGCACATTTTCAGCAATGCCAAATCTGACAGAACTCCTGCATACATGGGAGTGATGTCACCTCGGCATGGCCACTGACAGCGGCTGGTGATCGAGACCCAGAACCCAGCCGCCTGAAGATGTCAGTGGCCGGTGGTGAGTTCCGAGGATGGCAAATCAGTGGATTTAAGGTGAGTATGACATATAGAGCTTACACTATAGTACACGTGTTCGTTTAACTGGTTGCGGACCGCCGCATGTACATTTACGTCAGCAGAATGGCACAGGCAGGCACATCAAAGTATATATACATGCCTGCCTTGCCGTGGGTCCGATCGGGACCCCCCCCCCGGTACATGCGACGGTCCGGATTGGCCGGAACGCTCCCAGCCAATCCGCGCGCTCCCCCGCCCTGTCACTTCCTCCTCCTGTGTAAACACAGGAAGGGGGAAGTGATGTGATCTCTGCTCTCTGCGTTTTTTTCAACCACCGCTGAGGAGAGATCACATCGCACAGTAAGTCTGCACAACACTACACTGACACACAGACACATAGGAATATTTAACCCCCGCGATTTTTTTATTGCGATTTTTTTTTACTAAAGACACGTGGCTAAATAAATTTTGGCCTAAATGTTTGACTAAAATTTAGTCTATTTGATTTTTCTTATAACAAAAAGTAAAAATATAGATTTTTTTCAAAAATGTTGCTCTATTTTTGTATATAGCGCAAAAAATAAAAATCGCAGGGGCGATCAAATACCACCAAAAGAAAGCTCTATTTGTGGAAGGAAAAGGACGCACATTTTGTTTGGGAGCCACGTCGCACGACCGCGCAATTGTCTGTTAAAACGACGCAGTGCCGAATCATTTACCTGCATTTTGGTCCGGGTCTTAAGTGGTTAATAGTTAAAGCAATGAGCTCCTCTATTATACCAACATCTTTTGGATAGTGGACTTTGGTGTTGCAATCAATGTAAGAGGGTATCTCACACAGACCACTAATGTAAGGCAGCACTACACAGACCACAATGTAAGAGAAGAACGTCTCCTGTAATCACCAATGCAAGGGGTAGCTCTCCTGATGGCTATCCATGAAAAATGGGCATTTCTCACTGACTATCAATGTAAGGGAAGTTTTACTTCCTCTTTTGCTCGCAGAAAAGCCTGTAAATGAAAAGCATAATGGGCTAGTATGCATCGCATACTAGCCCATTATGTGACACTTGCCTGCAAAAAGAATCCAGCGATGTCCCCTGTATAGGCAGCGTCCATCTTCTGGCACCTCTTCCTTCTGGGCTGCGGACTTCCAGAGCCGCGTGACGTCACTCCCGTGCATGCGCACGGGGGCCGCCATTAACGGCACAGGCTAGGGAAGAAACGGCAGAGTTTTGTTTTTTCCCCACGTATGCGCCGTTAACATTTTTGGCGGACTACAAGTGAAATATCTCTTAAACGGCGCACGTTTAGGAGATATTTCCACTACCTATAGGTAAGCCTTATTCTTGGCTTACCTATAAGTAGAAGTCCAAAAAAATGGTTTACAACCACTTTAATAGTCTGCTTTCACACTGAGCAGTTTTTGAAGCATTTTTCTGCATATAAAAAAAAGCACAAGAAAAGCTGAAGAAAAATTCATCCCTTTAAATTCTATGTATGTCTTAACACTGGTCCGTCGTGCTGCTTTTGTAGTGTAAAATATTTAACATATCTGCTTAGGTATAAAAAAAAAAAACGGCACATCCCCATTGTAAAGCATTGAAAATGCAGCAAAGAAGCATAAAAAAGGCCCCTGTGTTATGTTCTTTATTATGCGTTTTTGAGTCACATGTCCTGTGAAAAGCACACCGTAAACCGTAACCAAGGAAAAAACGCATGTGTTTTACCACGTTTTTGCTAGTGATCCATGTGATAGCAGCCTTATGCCTTGTACACACGACCGGTTTTCCCATCAAAATAAACTCCACCGGAGTTCCAATGGAATTCCGCTCAAGCTGTCTTCCAACCGTCAAGAATGCAGTGGCGTACAACACTACGACAAGCCGAGAAAAATTAAGTTCAATGCTTCCGAGCATGCGTCGACTTGATTCTGAGCATGCATGGTTTTAAGTTTGTCGGAATTGCATACAGACGAACGGAAATTCCGATAAAAAATGTTTCATTGGAAAAATTGAGAACATGTTCTCCAATTCCATCAGAATTTCCGACGGAAAAAGTCAGAGGCGGCATACACACGGACAGATTAAAAGCTTCCATCTGACTTTTTCCATTGGAAATTCCGCTTATGTGTACAAGACATCAATTTCACTTTTAACCAAGAATGATTTTGTTGTATAGAGCATTCAAAATATTTCACTCTGATTGCCAAATTTACCAAGTGTGCTAAATTTTTTAATTATTTAATTCCTATTAAATCTCCAACTCACTAATCATGTTCATTTGTAAATAGAATAATTTTTAACAAATGTTTTTTATTGGACTTTTTTTAACAAACATTGCCAGGTAAATCTGTCATATACAATGGCCCGGATTCACAGACATCGGCGCATATTTATGCCGCCGTAGCACATCTGTTTTACGCTACGCTGGCGCATCGCGGAGAGGCAAGCATGCAATTCACAAAGCAAATGCTCCCAACTGTGCGCCGGCGTAGCGTATATTCGTAGGCGTAAGCCAGCGTAAGTAGAAGTAGGTGGAAGTGGTCTGGAAGTGGGCGTGATCCATGCTAATGAAGCGTGACCCCATGCAAATGATGTGCCGGGCGCCAGACAAGTACTTAAAATCAACTGCGCATGCGTCGGGACATGGACGTATCCCCGTCAGAACTGCCTAAGATACGCCGGATCACTGTGTACGCCGTGAACGTAACCTACGCCCAGCCAGACCCACGTCGGCCCATATTCACAGACGTCCAACGTAAAATACGGAGGCTTGTGTTCCCTGGTCCATTCCTTTGCATGGGTTGCGCCTCATCTATGGGGAATAACTTTACGCCCAACGTAAAACTTACGCAAACCGCTTAAATCATGCGTCGGGCGCAAGTACATTTGTGAATCGGCGTATCTCCCTCATTTGCATATATGAATAGCAATCTACGTATGGGAAAGCCACATGCGTCCAGCGTAAATATGCGCCCACTCTACGCCGGCGTAGACAAGTTACGTCGGTGGGATGAAGTCAGTTTTTAGGCGTATCTAAGTTTGTGGGCATGGCGCACAGATACGACGGCGCATATTTGTACTTACGCAGCGTATCTGGAGATACGTCGGCGTAAGTGCTTTGTAAATTCGGGCCAATGTGTACAGCTGACAACGAGTAAAAATATATAACAGAAAGTCTTTGTCATAGGTATTAGTGAACAACCAAGGAACAAACAATCGTATCTTTTATCTATACTCTATTGTAGCTTCTATTGCAGTTTTCCATCAGAGGTTCTCAGGTGTGCCGTGGAGTCAGTGAAGAGAAGGCTGTCAGATGAGCCTGCTCTCCTGCCGAACTGTGAGAAGCTCTGTCGGCTTCAAACGTGAAAGTAAAGTGCAGAGGAGTGTGCTGTGCTCTCTGCTTCCCCCTAGAGTGCAGTACCTGGCTGAATGAGGAATCTGGAAACGTACTGAGCTAGAAGCTAGATTTTAAAATGGGTTTATACATGTGTCTGTGTGTGTGTGTGTGTGTGTGTGTGTGTGTGTGCACATGTGAGTGTGTTCGTGCATGTGTATGTACGTATGTGTGTAATCATGTGTCTGTATGTATGTGTGTATGTTACTTTTAATCCTGCCCCGCCCCCCATTCCTATACCATCATAATGAATTTTGTAGGGCTTGTTTGATAGCACCAAGGACTGCAGCTCCTCTGAAAAGCAATCCATGCACAGATCGCTTTTCAGAGGCATTTGACAGGCGGTAAAGAGGAATTATGTTGCCTCTTTACCACCTGTTTTAAGCCTATAAATACAGCATCACTACACCGCAACCATGCAATGCACACAGTTGCAGGGTAGTTGCAGTGCAGCCCCTCGGTATACCTCCAGTTGCAGCCTTACCATGTAAACACCCTCAGCTGCTGCCTCTGCAGCTAAAGGTGGAGAAGTTGGGGGTGGAAAAAACAGCTCTACCATGTGGTTTTACCGCCCCTATGACATGTGAACAAGCCCTTGGTTCACATCTGTGTAGCTGCATGAAGGGCAGTCCATTCATTTCTGTACCCACAAAAATGCAGCAAAACAAGTCGCCAACCCTTTTTATTAAAATTGCACTGCAACAAAAGCACCCCACGTTTTCCAATGTGCGGTGGTATCATTAAGAATTAATGGTACCCCTAAAAAGCAGAGCATTTGTCTGTGTGTCAGGAATGAGCGTGATTTTGCGTGTGTTCTGCGACACACCGTAATGTGAACCAAGCCTTGGACTGGGGTGCCTCAAGACTGAAAATACTTTTTAAGGGTGCCCCGACTGGAAAAAGGTTGTGAAACACTGCTCTACAGGGAGTGCAGAATTATTAGTTGTATTTTTGAGGATTACTTTTATTATTGAACAACAACCATGTTCTCAATGAACCCAAAAAACTCATTAATATCAAAGCTGAATATTTTTGGAAGTAGTTTTTAGTTTGTTTTTAGTTTTAGCTATTTTAGGGGGGTATCTGTGTGTGCAGGTGACTATTACTGTGCATAATTATTAGGCAACTTAACAAAAAACAAATATATACCCATTTCAATTATTTATTTTTACCAGTGAAACCAATATAACATCTCAACATCCACAAATATACATTTCTGACATTCAAAAACAAAACAAAAACAAATCAGTGACCAATATAGCCATCTTTCTTTGCAAGGACACTCATGCAGCCTGCCATCCATGGATTCTGTCAGTGTTTTGATCTGTTCACCATCAACATTGCGTGCAGCAGCAACCACAGCCCCCCAGACACTGTTCAGAGAGGTGTACTGTTTTCCCTCCTTGTAAATCTCACATTTGATGATGGACCACAGGTTCTCAAAGGGGTTCAGATCAGGTGAACAAGGAGGCCATGTCATTAGTTTTTCTTCTTTTATACCCTTTCTTGCCAGCCACGCTATGGAGTACTTGGACGCGTGTGATGGAGCATTGTCCTGCATGAAAATCATGTTTTTCTTGAAGGATGCAGACTTCTTCCTGTACCACTGCTTGAAGAAGGTGTCTTCCAGAAACTGGCAGTAGGACTGGGAGTTGAGCTTGATTCCATCCTCAACCCGAAAATGCCCCACAAGCGCATCTTTGATGATACCAGCCCAAACCAGTACTCCACCTCCACCTTGCTGGCGTCTGAGTCGGACTGGAGCTCTCTGCCCTTTACCAATCCAGCCACGGGCCCATCCATCTGGCCCATCAAGACTCGCTCTCATTTCATCAGTCCATAAAACCTTAGAAAAATCAGTCTTGAGATATTTCTTGGCCCAGTCTTGACGTTTCAGCTTGTGTGTCTTGTTCAGTGGTGGTCGTCTTTCAGCCTTTCTTACCTTGGCCATGTCTTTGAGTATTGCACACCTTGTGCTTTTGGGCACTCCAGTGATGTTGCAGCTCTGAAATATGGCCAAACTGGTGGCAAGTGGCATCTTGGCAGCTGCACGCTTGACTTTTCTCAGTTCATGGGCAGTTATTTTGCGCCTTGGTTTTTCCACATGCTTCTTGCGACCCTGTTGACTATTTTGAATGAAACTCTTGATTGTTCGATGATCACGCTTCAGAAGCTTTGCAATTTTAGGAGTGCTGCATCCCTCTGCAAGATATCTCACTATTTTTGACTTTTCTGAGCCTGTCAAGTCCTTCTTTTGACCCATTTTGCCAAAGGAAAGGAAGTTGCCTAATAATTATGCACACCTGATATAGGGTGTTGATGTCATTAGACCACACCCCTTCTCATTACAGAGATGCACATCACCTAATATGCTTAATTGGTAGTAGGCTTTCGAGACTATACAGCTTGGAGTAAGACAACATGCATAAAGAGGATGATGTGGTCAAAATACTCATTTGCCTAATAATTCTGCACTCCCTGTATTGTGCCAGAGCATCATCCCCTGTAAGTAGGCATTCTTCAATTAGCAATGAGAACATATATGCAACAGAAACAAAAAAAAAAAGAAGAAAGAACAAAGATAAGCAAAAGCATTGAAGTATTTCTAAGATGCCTGTGATTTATAAACTTAGTCCATAGCTGGACAGATTACGTTTTCCAGAGAGACCAATTAAGCTCATACCTAGTCAATTCCCTATCTTTGTATGCTCAAATTTTTCCGTATTCAGCTATTGTGTTAACCTGTCAGACGATTTCCCTAATGCTGGGAATCTCATTGGATTTCCTCTTATGCATTGTGGCTGAACGTGCAGCAAATGTTATATGCATGGCGTAGATATAATACTTTTTAGTAAGGATTTCATAAGAAATACAAAAAAAATAAAAAATGTCAGTGGTAAACAGGCCAGGGATGGCCCTTTAAGGAAGTCAGGGTCAGTTTTGAGAATAAAGTTTGGTATTACAGATCTAGGCCCGGATTCACAGACATCGGCGCATATTTAATGCCGCCGTAGCGCATCTCTTTTACGCTACGCAGCATGGCGAGGAGAGGCGAGGAGAGGAGAGGCGAGACGAGGAGAGGAGAGGCGAGGAGAGGAGAGGCGAGGAGAGGAGAGGAGAGGCGAGGAGAGGAGAGGCGAGGAGAAAAGAGGCGAGGCGAGGAGAGGCGAGGAGAGGCAAGGAGAGGGCACAGCAAGGAGAGGCAAGGAGAGGGCACAGCAAGGAGATTCACAAAGCAAATGCTCCCAACTCTGCGCCGGCGTAGCGTATATTTCGTAGGCGTAAACCGGCGTAAGTGGAAGTAGGTGGAAGTGGGCGTGATCCATGTTAATGAAGCGTAACCCCATACAAATGATGGGCCGGGCGCCAGACAAGTACTTAAACTGAACTGCGCATGCGTCGAGATGTGGACGTATCCCCGTGCGCATGCTCACAACCATGTCGGAACAACTGCCTAAGATACGTCGGATCACTGTGTACGCCGTGAACGTAACCTACGCCCAGCCAGACCCAACATATTCACAGACGTCCAACGTACAATACGTAGGCTTGTGTTCCCTGGTCCATACCTTTGCATGAGTTGCGCCTCATCTATGGGGAATAACTTTACGCCAAACGTAAAACTTACGCAAACCGCGTAAATCATGCGCCGGGCGCAAGTACGTTCGTTAATCGGCGTATCTCCCTCATTCGCATATTTGAATAGAAAATCAATGGGAGCGCCACATGCGTCCAGCGTAAATATGCGCCCACTCTACGCCGATGTAGGCAAGTTTTGTTGGTGGGATGAAGTCTGTTTTTAGGCGTATCTTAGTTTGTGGGTTCAGCGCACAGATACGACGGCGCATATTTGTACTTACGCAGGGTATCTGGAGATACGTCAGCGTAAGTGCTTTGTGAATCTGGGCCAAACAGTTCACCATGTTGAAAATAATTAAGATAGTAATGATTATTTTAATTAAAGAGGATGTAACCCCAATTCATGAAATTTGAGCTGGGCATATATGTCTGCATAATTTTGTTTTCTCTCTTCAAAGGGCTAAGCCCCATAGCTTTCTCCTGAACCGTTCCTCTGTTATCAGCCTGAGAACTCCTGACAAATTCTTTGACACATACTTATCGTAAGCAGCCTGAAATTTCTGTTCGGGGAGGTTGCTAAAATAGATTAACAGGGAGCTGGCCCTGTTACAAAACACCTCTGAGAGTCTCTGCCTATGATGAGAGGGGGTGTGTGCCTTTCCTCCAATCAGCAATTTTAGCTGTATGCCCAGACATCACACTCTGTGTTAAACAGGAAGAGAACATTTCCTAACACAATCTGAACTTTCTAAACAGTATATCAATGTGAAGATAGCAGATACGTTTTACATGTATATGTATGGAGGTTTGGTTCATCTCTGTGTATCATCTGATGCTGTTCACTTCACTGGATGTATGGAGGGTTTTCATCCACCTTAATCTTGTTCAAAGATGAAGCAATTTGTTTTCTAAAAAATTTTGGTGGCTGGATTTGTAATGCATCCTATAATACATCCAACAAGGTTTTAAATTACCTAAGCAGGTCTTTACTGGTATCAGGATGTCCCAGAGTAAATGCTTAAAAAGAACGACACCAGTCTATTTACAAAGCAGATTACTGTGTTAACACAAGGTGCTGCAAAATTACTAAATACAACCAATTAACACTTTTACCTCTAAAAGAAGAAAAAAAGGAATTGTGACATTTAATGCAAGTAGTAGTGTTGTACAAGGTGTACACAGTCAGCAGTAGCATTACAACATCAAAATATATATAGAGCGTCCATCATATCAGTAATACCAAGACAAAAGAAAGATCCTATATATTTCTATAATGATTCATCATGTAACAACAGTGCATCATATCCATGGGAACTTAAACAAGCAGGAATAAAGGACAACACCAATGTCCCTGATACAATTATTATTATACAGGATTTATATAGCACCAACAGTTTGTGCATGCTTTACAACATGAGGGCAGACAGTACAGTTACAATACAGGAGGAGTTAGAGGGCCCTGCTTGTTAGAGCTTACAATCTAGAAATCACTCCAAATCACAATATAAAATTAGGAGAGAGGGGAAGGGATCAAAGAGTATGGTATCCAGCAAGCTAGAAGTTAGGATAGCAAGTAGGGAAAACCAGAGGCATCCATCCATGTATTCCAAATCCTATAACATTTTTGGAGGTAACTCCGGCACTATACAGGGGCAGTAAATTATTGATGGAGAATTGCCAGGCTGATAAAGTGGGCAAGGTGGGTGATTTCCAGGTTAACAGTATTTCACTCCTAGTGAAGAAAGAGCCATAAAAAAATAAAAAAATATTATAGTATCCAACCCACAAGTCACAAACATTATTAATAATCTCAATTACAGCTTCCCAGTATGGGTGTAGGAGCGGGCAAGTCAAGACCATATGCAAGAATGTTCCTGCCAATGTTGGCATCGTTGATACAGAGGGTGATAAGTCAGATATATATTGGAGTAATCTTTAGCGGAAAACATATAGGTGAGGTAAGTAGTCACATAGTCATCCCTGTCATCTGCTGTGAGATCTGGCAAGTATGTCACCAATGTTTGATAATAACAAGTCAATTTGGTGGAGTATGCATTAGAAAGTCAGAGGAAGATATATTGGACAATGGCTTCCCCATCACTCGGGAGGCCAACAACCATTGAAGAGGATCGGATTCCATAGTAGGAGGCAGTAGAAACTGTGCACACTTCTAGAAAGGCTGTTCACAAGGCTTATGCCGCGTACACACGATCATTTTTTGTGATGAAAAAAAACGACGTTTTCTGTGAAGTAAAAAACGACGTTTTTGAAACGTCACTTTTCAAAGACGATGATGCATACACACCATCGTTTTTTTCAAAAAAAGCGAGGTTACGTTCACCACTCTTTTCCATTGAAGCTTGCTTCATAACTAGCTTCTGGGCATGCGCGGGTTGAAAAACGTCGTTTTAAACAACGTTTTTGCTACACACGGTGACTTTTTGTGAAACAAAAAACGACGTTTTGAAAAACGACACAAAAAATTCAAGCATGTTGGAATTTTTTTTTGGTCGTTTTTTTGAAGACAAAAAACGAAGTTTTGCCCACACACGATCAATTTAAATGACGTTTTAAAAAACAATGTTTTTTTTCATCGCAAAAAACGACCGTGTGTACGCGGCATTAGGAGTGTGTCTATGGGATTGTTTGTCCAGTAGCGTCACAAGGATTGGTCTTACCTGGTATGGTAAAACATCAGTACAGGCAGCCCTCCAGGAAGTATAGACCCCCTCCAAGTATAGTCCCCCCCCTCAGTACAGACCCTCCCTTAAGTATAAACCCCCTCCCTCAGTATAGATACCCCCCTTAGTATAGATACCCCCCTCAGCATAGACCCCCCCCTTTCTCAGCATAGACCCCCCCTTCCTCAGCATAGACCCCCCCTTTCCCCAGCATAGACCCCCCTTTCCTCAGAATAGACCCCCTCCTCAGCATAGACCCCCCTCCTCAGCATAGACCCCCCTCCTCAGCATAGACCCCCCTCCTCAGCATAGACCCCCCTCCTCAGCATAGACAACCCCCTCCTCAGCATAGACCACCCCCTCCTCAGCATAGACCACCCTTCCTCAGCCTAGACAACCCCTTCCTCAGCCTAGACAACCCCTTCCTCAGCCTAGACCCCCCCTTCCTTAGCCTAGACCCCCCCTTCCTTAGCCTAGACCCCCCCTTCCTCAGCCTAGACCCCCCTTCCTCAGCCTAGACCCCCCTTCCTCAGCCTAGACCCCCCCTTTCTCAGCCTAGACCCCCTCTTCCTCAGCCTAGACCCCCCCCCCTTCCTCAGCCTAGAACCCCTCCCTCAGCATAGACCCCCCTCACTCAGCATAGACCCCCCTCCATCAGTACAGACCACCCCTCCATCAGTACAGACCACCCCTCCATCAGTACAGACCACTCATCCATCAGTACAGACCACCCCTCCATCAGTATAGGCACTCTCTCCCTCAATACAGACCCCCATCAGGACAAACCACCACCCTTCTCCTCCATCAGTACAGACACCCCTCAGGACAAACCACCCTCCTCCATCAGTACAGATGCCCGTCAGTATAAACCACCCCTCACTCAGTACAGACGCCCCTCCCCTCATGCACCTGGGTGGCGAACTAAGGAGGATTCAGTGTGCAGCCGCCCAGAGAGTTGCTTGCTCAGACTGTCACTCTCCAGGCGATGGGCTTGTGACAGGAGGCAACCGCATCAGCAGTGAGAGTGATACTGAGCAGTCTCACTCAGGGCGAGAGTGGCACAACATGTTCTGGCTGAAAAAAGCCCTGCTTCCAGAACACAGGACCCTTTGCCGCCCTTGGGATGGTGGGTGTCACCCAGGTTTTCGGGCCGCGCCCCCCACCCCCACTAGAGATGTCACTGTGTTTGACCATTCTTCCGGTTAAAACGGGAAAAGGACAAAGTTATACCAAGCCCCTGGCTCCTTCTCTTCGCAACACCACTGCTCAGGCCTTTTACCTTGGTTTACCTTTAATACCTGCACGCAGTGCTCATACACAGCAGTTGTAATGGTCTCTGCTCTCTTCCTGATGCATGGGCCCATGCCCTGGCCTCATGATAGGGAAATCCACTTCCACCCGTATGAAGCGCTCCTGTCTCCTAGCCTGAGACCTCCTGGCTTTTTGGTGGAGTAAACCTGTTCCCTTCCTAATTAAGTTGTAAACCTTGGGGGGGGGGAGACCCTGCAAGACAAAGTCATATTGAGCTACTCCGGCGCTGTGATTGTCCAGAGACGCAATGACGCCACTCCCGCGAAGCCTGCGGTTGCCACTGGTCACGGCACAGCTACTGAGGAAACGGCATGAGTGAGAAGCGAATATCTCCTAAAACGACCTAAACACTAGTTTAGAGGCTTCTTCCCACCCAAAGCCCTTTCAAATCTCCAAACTCAAGAACCCAATCTAGAAATCCGAAAAACTAGGACAAAACTGAAAGAAAATGCTTTCTCAGCTCAGAATCGATATTCCGGAGCCCCACACTGTAATATATATTGTTATTATACAGGATTTATATAGCGCCAACAGTTTGCCAGGCGCTTTACAATGTAAAGGCAGACCGTACAATACAATACAGGGAGGAATATGAATATATCTATCTATATATATATATATATATATATATATATATGCAGCTTACAATCGAAGGTCCCCATCTCACATGCATAAACTTAAGGCTCCATTCAGACCTAGGCGTTTTGTCGCCTGAAGCCCGGCGCTGAAGCAGCCTAACATACGCTGGAGGGGCGAATTTACATTGTCGGCTATGGAGATGGTTCACATCTCCACGCCGAACGCCCAAACGCCCGTACGCCTGAAGCTCAAACAAGTCCCGGACCCTTTTTTTCAGGCGTATCGGGCGTTCGGCAATAGCCGACAATGTAAAACATCACCGCTCCAGCAAAAAGAAAAGGGCGTTTTGTCGCCGCAAATTGCGGGGACACAACGCCTTTTTCATGTCGCCCAAATACGCTGCTGCCGCAGACGCCTGGGTCTGAATGCAGCCTAAGCATTTACCAGGGCCAGCAGCCAGTTAACCTATCAGCATGTCTTTGGAGTGTAGGAGCAAACCTGAGTAGCCAGAGAAAACCCATGCAAACTCGATGTAGATAGTATCCAGACTGGGATTCTAACCAAGGACTATAGTGCTGCAAGGCAGTAGTGCTAGCCATTAAGCCAACAGGTCCACAGGGAGTGGACTTATTTAGTGAGGCTTGGGTCAAAAAGACTACTCAAAGGCGACCCAAGATTAATCACTTCAGCCTCTCCGATGTACCCATAAGTCACCAGGTTAAAGTTGTTATACTGGGATGAATCCTGAAGCTACAGGCTTCATCCCAGTATCTGCAGCTACAGGCATCATGCTGGTATCTTTTTTTTTCTTTTGAGCCAGCAAAAGGCTTTCGCATAAAAGCACTCCTAGTGACTATTTAGTCCGCTGGATCGCTTTAACAGGGGGTGGAAGGCAGCCACCCCATCCCACCATCTTACTGGGCTCTCCCGTCCCACCAGAGAACCCAGGACTAAAGCAGGCCTTCACGGTCCAATTTCTTTTTTTCCCAATTAACATTTTTTATTTATATAAAACAGTTCGCAAGATACAGATAAATGCAGGTAATAACAGAAGCCAAAGCAGAGACTTATCCAAGAATAAAAGTATTACTCTTGCCCTTTATGGGTAGAGGAGGGAATAAGTTCCCGACCCATTGGGCTCTGTTCCAAAAGCTGGCTCTACTGCCAGTCGTGTCAACAAATTATGCATTTCAAACCGTTTTCTAAACTCTGGTGTCAACGGTGACACCGAAACAGTAGATTGTATAAGAGGAGAGAAGGGTCAAGAAAAGAAAAGAGAAGAAGAGGGGGAAGGGAGAATCAGGTCACTGCGTCTGCCACCTCGTCAGCCCCCGGCGGGTCCTCCCGCCGGTGCCACTCGCTCCAGACCTCGTCGTGGGCATCCATGCCATTACGCATCCTGGCTGTCATCCGCTCCATCAGCTCTACGTCCTTGATCCTAGCGTAAAGGGCCTCTTGGGACGGGGGTGTGGATTTTTTCCAGTTAAGGGATACCAGGCATCTAGCCGCCGTTAGTATGTGTCTAAGTAGTTTTTTATATGGTTTGGCCAGGCGGGGTTGGGAGATACCTAGCAAAAATAGTTTAGGGGTTAGGGGGATTGGCGTCTCAAAGAGATGGGTAAGCAGCTGTTGCGTGGACTGCCAGAACGGGGTGATAAGGGGGCACGTCCAGTAGATGTGGAAGAGAGAGCCTCTGTCCTGATGGCATCGCCAGCATCGGTCAGAGGTGGAGGGAAATATTTTGTGGAGTA
Organism: Rana kukunoris; assembly: GCA_029574335.1. Taxonomy (NCBI): domain Eukaryota; kingdom Metazoa; phylum Chordata; class Amphibia; order Anura; family Ranidae; genus Rana; species Rana kukunoris. The sequence goes on from CM056054.1 coordinate 65,698,581, forward strand.
TGTCCGGGGTTTGGTACCAGAAGCACAGAATTTTATATGAGTTTTCTTTATACAAGGTGCACAGGGACAATTTAGCAGCCTGCCTCCAGACGGCCTGCCAGGCCTCCATCGACAGTGACTCCCCTAGCTCTCTCTCCCACCTCAGCATATATACATGCTTCCCCCGCCCCTGCCAATCATATGCATTCAACAGCTGGTAGATGTCTGTGATCAACCCCCTTCTATGGCGCCCCTCCAGGACAATACGTTCAAATGGGGACGGTTGTGAGAATTGGAGCTTTGGGGCTATTGTCTGGGCATAATGCCTTATTTGTAGGTAGCTATAAAACACCTGTCTGGGCAGATCGTGTTTCACCTGGAGCTCAGAGAATGTCAGCAGCCTATGGGACCTGGGGTCCACTAAGTGTCCAAAATGAAATAGGTTTCGAGAGGCCCAGGGCCAAGACATTTGGTGGGTCAGGCTGTCCGGTATTTTGGGGTTGCAGACAAAAGAGTTCAGCAGGGAGCACTCGGACTTAAGCGCCACCTCTCGAGACATCTTACGCCAGAGTCCCCTAAGTAGGGACATCGAACCTAACAAACGGTCAGGCTCCACCCTTACATCAGCATCCCATAAGAGGCTATTTGGGTGGACCGGGGCTAACCATATTTTTTCTATCTCCGTCCACTTATTAAAGGACCTCTGGGGGAACCAGGAGACCACTGCACGCAGCTGGGTAGCTTGGTAATATTTAACAAGGTTGGGGAAGGCCAGGCCCCCGTCTCCCCGTGAGGCTGTCATGACCGACCCAGGGATCCTATGCTTCTTATAGTTCCAGACAAACTTCAGCATATGACTCTGGAGTTTGCGGAGGTGGGCGTACGGGATCGGGATGGGTAACGTTTGAAACAGATAAAGGAGTTTCGGGAGGATGACCATTTTTATAGCCGCCACGCGGCCTAGGAGTGAGATATGATGTGCCTTCCATTTTTGAAGAAGGCCCCTAACTATCCGATATAGGGGAGGGAAGTTGGCCTGGTACAGGGAGCTGAAGGATGGTGTAATATGGACCCCGAGGTATTTAAGGGATGAGCTCTCCCAAGTATAGGGGAAGTTCGACTGTAGGTGATGGACCTCAGTCTCTGGGATGTTGATCGGGAGGGCTGCTGACTTTGAGGCGTTCGTTTTGTAACCCGACATTGTCCCATATTTATCTAATTCAACATGGAGGTTAGGTAAGGAGATTCTGGGTTGGGTCAGGGTGAGAATAATGTCGTCCGCGAACAAGGATGTCTTAAATTCCTTTCCCCGCACTGAGATACCCCTAATGTCCGGGTTTCCCCGTAAGGATGCTGCCAGGGGCTCGACACATAGAGCGAAGAGCAGAGGTGAGAGTGGACATCCCTGTGAACCCCATGTGGTGCAGGGTAGCAAACATGAAGGGCCAACTCAGGCGATCAAAGGCCTTTTCAGCGTCTAGGCTCAGTATGAGAGCTTCCGCACCGTCCCTGTTGGCTACATCAATCAGGTCAATGACCTTCCTGGTGTTGTCCCCTGCCTGGCGTAGCGGCACAAAACCTACTTGGTCCTTATGGATCAGGGAGGGGAGAATAGCATTCAGCCTAATCGATAGAAGTTTAGTGAATATTTTGAGGTCTGAATTCAGTAGTGCTATGGGCCTGTAACTAGCGTAGGAGGCTGGGTCTTTATCCGGTTTTGGTATGAGGGTCAGAAAGGATCCCTGCATGTCACTTGGGATTGAGGTCTTGTGGAGAAAGGCATTAAATAGTGTGGTCATGTGGGGGCTAAGTAACGGGAGAAAGGTCTTGTAGTACTAGTGCTTTAGCAGCACCGGCGTCTTTCTTCATGGCCGTTGAAAGGGCCATGCACCGTCCTCTAAGGACCGCCTTGTGGGCGGCCCACAGGGTGGAGGCGGAGATGTCTGGAGTGTCGTTTTCAGCGAAGTAATGCTGAAGGGCCTCTTCCGGTGCCTGTTTCGAGGGGGCATGTTGCAGGAGGAAGTCATTAAGCCTCCAATTATAGGGCCGGCGAAGGGGAGCGTTTAAGTTCAGGGATAATGTGATGGGGGCATGATCCGACCAGGAAATAGGCAGCACGCTAGCCACTTCTGCAATCCGAAGCGTGTTATTATTCACAAAAAAGTAATCTATTCGCGTGTGAGTGCGATGTGGGGCCGAATAGAATGTGTATTGGCAATCTCCTGGATGGAGGGCTCGCCACACATCAAAGAGTGCATTTTTCCTAGTCAGCTGGCGGAACAACTTTGAGTCCCTAAGGACCCGGGTTTGCGAGGTCTGGGTATTTGCCATCAGTCGGTCCCAGGTGGCCGAGTGTGCCAGGTTATAGTCTCCTCCTATCACCAGAAAGTCATGGGACTCTCGGAACAGTCGGGCATGAACCCTGGTTAAGAAGTGGTGTTGATGTGTGTTGGGTGTGTAAACTACGCAGAGGGTAATGGCCTGTGACTGCCACAGGCCCCTAAGGATAAGAAAGTGTCCCCGAGGATCTAAATACGTGGAGGAGCATGAAAAGGGAGACCCCTTTTTTAAGAGGATGGCTACGCCCGCCCTCTTGTGTGGTCCGAAAGCCTGGTATACCTGGGGGAAGTATCGGGATGCAAACGTGAAGGAGTCCCCCCTATCAAAGTGGGTCTCCTGCACCATAATAATGTCTGCCCCCGACTGCCTAAACTCTCGGAGCGCCAGGTGTCGTTTCTTGTTGGAGTTCAGCCCATGGACATTTAACGAGAAAATTCTAGCCATAGCCTAGGAGGGGGTGTGCTACTCGTATACTTATCTGATGGAGCAGGTGGTGTGTCCGGGTCAAGGAGTGCAACATCCGCGTGAGGAAGGCCGGGAGCCAACGGGGACGGGGCACAGACTGCGGCGACCAGGAGCAGGGAACTCTAGAGGGGGGAAAATAAATGAGAGTGAGAACACACAGAATAAACACAGTAAACATTTGCGTGCATGCCCTGGCTTCCCAAGAGGTCGCGGGCCATAGAAGTTCCAATCGGACTCCCCGGCCTGGGAGATTTAAGAAGTCCGGGCCGGGGAGACTCGGAGGGACCAAGGTCCAGGGAGGAACTCTCTGGCGGATAGCCACCAGGGGGGGTCAGCATCCAGAAATCCGATCAGTCCAGACAGGGGCCGCCTCGGGACAGCCCGACAAATAAAAAACAAAAATGTGGCGAGGGCCTTCGGGGGAGAGGCAAGGGTATGGAGCTTGTGAGCTTCCAAGAAAGGGAAAGGGACCATAATGAACTAGCACCGACAGGGACAGAAAAAAAAAAAAGAAAAAAAAGTGATACAAATCAGTACTCAGTGTTGTCTGGCCGGGCAGGTCGGGTTGCATAGGTCAATCAGCTGGCCATCAGGGAAAGGGCCTTCCAACTCCGGGGGCCCCCGGTTCTGTGTTTAGGGGATCGACGGGAGGGCTCCGGGCCCTTGGGGCGTTTGTTCGGTGGAACTTTCTGCCATACCACCGGGGGTGGAGGGGGGGTGGTCACCAAGTCCCAGTCAGGTAGTGGAGGTACAGGAATGTCCAAGGCGTCGCAGAAGGAGTCTAGGTCTTCGGGATATCGTAGAATCGCCGACCTCCCTTGATAATTGGCCGTTAGGCTAAAGGGGAAGCCCCATCTATAAAGAATGTCCCGGTCTTGCAGGGTGCGCAGTAGCGGTTGCAGGAGTCTCCGCTTCTGGAGCGTGATCCGTGAAAGGTCTGGATATATTTGTATCGGGGAATTGTCGAACACTAGGTTGCGGGCAGCGCGGGCTTTGCGCTTGATGGTCTCTTTCAGTGGGTATGATTGTGTTCGGCAAATAACATCCCGTGGTTTAGAACCGGGGCCTTTCGGGCGTAGGGCCCTATGAGCTCTGTCCATTTCGATACGTTTGTCCAAGGGTGCCCCTATGAGGTCGTTAAACATCGTCTGGAGCGTTTTCTGCAGATCTTCAGCCTCTTCCGCCTCAGGGAGGCCTCGCACTCTAATGTTATTGCGGCGCCCCCTGTTGTCCAGGTCTTCTAAGTGGCGCTGCATGTCCCGTAGCATAAGACGGTGATCGGAGCCCTGAAGTTGGGTCCTACGTACGGCCAATTTAGTCTCCTGTATCTCTTCTTCAGCCATCTCTACTCTATCGGCCAGGTGTTTAAGGCCTGCTTGAATGGTTGGGATTTCGGTCCTGCATGTGTCTTTTACGTCCGCAATCAGTTGCTTAAAGTCCTCTTTTGTAGGGAAGGCTTGCAGAAAGGACTGCCAGGAGGGCTGCTCAGCTCCATCCGGGCCCCATGGCTGGTGGGGGGATGCCGGGTTCGAGTGGCGATGGGACTCTGCAGTAATGATCTTGGTTCGGGGCAGGGGGTGTTCAGATGGGAGAGCACCCAGGTCAGTCCATGGTACGGTCAGGGGGGGCTGTAGGGTGGGCCCCGGGGACATGTCCCCCTGGAGTGGCGAGCTGGTCTGTGCCATCTGGGCATAGGAGGGGTGGGGGTGGTGTGCTGCCTCGTGTACCCCTGTCAGGAGCAGGTCTGTAGAGTGTAAGGCTCTCTGGGCCTGAGGTGGATTCGGAGCCCACATAGAGGAAAAGTCATGTGCCTGGGGAGAACCAGGCCTCACCATCACGTGGGGGTGCGATGGGTTTGGCAGGGCCGGGAAGTCCAGAAGTGGATCCGGGGGGGAGGATGGACCAATAGTGGTGTCCTGTGATCCCGGGGCCTGCGCCGCACGGTGCGATCCGGAGGTGGGCTCCGCGCCCTGCCGCAACTGCGACGGAGGATGCGTTGCGGCCTGGTCCTCGCATTGCATGTGCGGGTTCTGAGGCGTATGGCCGTGGTCACTCACCCCCTGCTGGTCCGATGTCCTCTGTGGGGATGGCGGTGTGTCCCTGGATGCCTGCGAATGAGCGGTGCTCTGTCCACGCTGCGGGGAGAGGTCCCGGCGCTGATAGGCCTCGGCCTCCGGCGCCATCTTGCTGTGGCTACCCGGCGGCATGTCGGGGACCTTAAAGTAGTCCCTGAAGGACGTGGAGGCTCTGGAGAGCGGCAGGGCGAGTCCTCTGGATGTGGAGGATCGAGTGGTGTGGGAGGAGCTCATCAAACCGGCAAGATTTCCCCCGAAATCGGCCTATGTGCTGCGGGCTGATGCGGAGCTCCTAGGCAGCTTGTCCGTCCAGCACGGCTTCCGTTCACGCCCCCCACGGTCCAATTTCTAACAAATTTTCTTTTTAAAATCAGAAAGTTTTTTTTTTGTGATCCGATGATGCCACCATTGATTTTCGAAATTCGGCCGACCAAAACTTTCATGTTGCCGGGAATATTCAGTTCTCTCTGGAAATATTCGTTTCTCTCCGGGAATATTCTTTTCTCTCCGGAAATATTATTTTCTCTCTGGGGATTTTCTTTTCTTGCACATGCACATTTTTTTTTTCTATTACATTTCTCGCACGATTCTCCCATCATTGATCAGAAAACCTGTAGATTTTCCAAAAATTTCCAACATGTCAGATTTCTCAAATTTGTTTGCCGCACAAAAATCGGCTGTTGCTGCAGCCCACTAACGGTGCGAAATTTGTACGAAAATTCTTTGATAAGATTTTCGAAAGAAAATTCTTTCAAAATTCGAACCGTGTATGACCTTAAAGCCGGCAGTTCTGCCAGTTGACCAAAAAGATGACTGAGGAACAGAATGTCCCCAATCATCTCTATGGTTTAAGAAACCAGAAGCAACCCCAGTGCTTGTTACTGCCCATGCCATCACAAAGGATGTTGTTCATCCCCAAGGATAGCATTAGAGTTAATCAAAAAAAATTAAGATACAGTGTAAAACATATTAAAAATTTAAATAAATAATAAAAAATAATTTTATAATCCCACTGTAGTACAAACAGGCATAGCCTAAATCAGAGTTTTATCACTGCTCTGAACTGTAGAGCATTGTTACCAGACCATCACAGGAAGTTGCATTAGGTGGACTTCGCAGGGGACTGAGTGGAAGTTTTAAGTGCAGATTCACCTATAATTAAGTGTTTCAGCACATTTTCTTTAACTTGTAAGTTCATCTTTTCAGAAAAAATAAAAAGGTAAACATCCTACAGCCACCCCATCCTCCACTGGACTTGGCTACATGGGCGATGAGTGCCCATGCAATCAAGGATTTGAAATCCCAGCTCTTCTCCCCCTTCTTTCTACAGGGCTTCCTGGATGGATCAGAGTGATTCCAATTGTTCAGTGCTGGCACAAAGCATCATCCCCAGAGCAGGAATTTCAAAATAAATGGGCACCACTGATGGGCATTGATAAGCAGGCACTGATGTGAGGCGCTGACTGGCATCACTTATGGGCACTGATTGGTTTCACTTATGGGGCTTTCCTGTAATCAGTGCCCTGATTACCTGCCCAGGTCTCCTCTGTGAGAAGCACTCCTTTGGCCACACACTCTGTCAAAATACAATAAGAATAAATGGTGTCTGTATAACTACTCTCGTTCATTTTTTTATTTTTATTTATGCACCAGGGTACAATTACAGAGTGTTGTATAGTGTAACACATTTCTTTGGTACAATTCAACACAAAAGCAAACACTGAAATATTGTGTAAAGGTGTTTTATAACACATTTTGTTAATGAAAAATGTAGGTTTATTTTTATGTTTTTGTTAGAATTGAAGTTTGAGTGGTAGAGAAGCAAGTATGACATCCGTGGAGTTTATACTTCATTAAAATATAGTAGCCAGAATCTGAAGCAGTTATACATAGTAACCAATCAGCTTATAAAAGCGTAACTCCACTTTTATTAAGAAAAAAAAAAAAAAAAAAACATTCCCCCCTGGGTGATCTATACACATTACAAGAACTACCTTTATTCTGAAGAAATCCCTGTGTGTTTGTCTCTATCCATGTAGAAAAGTGAATCTAATGGGAGGGGTTTCATATATATCAATCAGCTGTGCACCTACCTGCAGGGCTCTGAGGAAAGCTAGATGGTCTGCATCACTTTAGACATGATTTTCAATTGGAAGTATCACACCAAAAATTAGACTTTCTAATGCCTGAAATCTTGGGTCAAACTTCTGGGAAAATTGGTGAGCCAATCACACAAGCAGTAAATGATGTATCTCACACCAGTCCAGTGCAGCCAGCAAGAGTTTTCCTGATCACCACACTAGTTTCAGTGTCACCAGACCAGTATATGCCAGCAACAGTGTTCCTTAATACCGCTACACCAGACCAGTGTATGCCGGCACACCAGTGTCATCAGACCAGTGCAGACAGAAACAGTGTTCCTGATCACAACCACAACAGTGAAGCATTGTCCCTGCCTGCTGCTGGTACTGATCTTGGCCTGTTTATTGATCACGTTTTCACCTGCTACCTGCACCAATTTTTTGCCTATCTGGCAATCATGTCCTTGCCTGTCACCTGAACTGACCCAACTGCACGTCGCACTGATTACAGTCCAGTAATACACACGCCCCAGGAATCCCCTGCAGACAACCGCACTGTTGGAACTACAGGAACTCTTTTGTTATTTTTTTCTTAATCCTCCTGTTCTTCCTGATCAGTGAACATGTAATTTCTGGGGGGGGGGGGGGGGGGGTTGGGCACATACCAGTAGGCTAGGCTTGCTTGGCTTATAGGAACTGGGACTGCTATAGGTGACACTACACTAAGCTGTATTCTCTGAACACTCGTACAGAGGCAACCATTACAGTACATTGTTCTTGATATAACTGGTTCATTTTTGTGATACGCAAGGTACAATGTCCAGTACATAATCAGTCCAAACATTAAAAAAAAGTCTCACACATACTGTATGTTATCACCATACTCGGGGAAGAGTAGCAGAATGTGTTTTGGGGTAAAATTCTAAGTAAGCCGTAAGTAAGCAGTGTGTGAAAAGGATCTTTTTACATTGACAACTTTGTGCAAAAAAATTATCATCATTTCTTTTCTGCATTTTCAAAAAATTGTTGAAAAAAAATAATACTTAAGTATTATAAGAGACTTGCCAAGCCTCCTAAAATATACCTTGGGATGTTTACTCGCCAAAATGTGGTCATTCTGTGGGTGTTTCTACTGTTCTGGTGCTCCAGGGCCTCTAAAAATGTGAAAGATAGTCAGGAAGTTAGATATAATTTATGCCCCTAGAAACCCTGAAGGGGCTCATTGGATTGTTGCCTTCTCTATATAGCTATGTAATATCACCATATTTGGGAGGAGAAGCAGAATATGTTTTGGGGTGTAGTTACAAGTATGTTTATGTTGTGTGTTAGAGATATTTTAATTGACAACTTTCTGTAAAAAAAAAAAGGAAAAAGAAAATACATTTTCATATTCATTTTCTTTCCTGCATTTTCGAAAAACGTGTGGTAAAAAAAAAAAAAACTGAAAAAAATCACTATGCCTTTCAGAAAATACCTTGGGTTGTTTTCTTTCCAAGATGGGTCATTTTGTGTGTGTTTCTCCAGTCCTGGCACTTCCAGGACTCAAGAAGCACAGTAGGTAGTCAGAAAATGAGACACTTCATTTATGCTCCTTGAGAGCCTGAAGGAGTGCTTTGGATTTTGGGCCCCTTTATGCATTTAGGTTGTAAAAAAGTCTCACATATGTAGTATCCCCTTACTCAGAAGGCAAAGCAGAATGTGTTTTGGGGTGTAACCCTAAGTATGTCTATGCTATTAGAAAAAACTGACAACTTTGTAAAAAAAAATAAAAAATTATTTATCTTTATTTTTCAAAAAAGTACGACAAAAAATGACAACTTCATAAATTTACCACGCCTCTTACTCATTTGGGAGTATTTGTAATGTCCTGACATTTTAGGGCCTCAAGAAATTAGTCATCAGGACTAATCAATTTTCAAATACCTACTGACGTTTGTAGATTCTTTAACTTGCACGCAGACTAAATATACACAGATTTGTTTTCTTTTCACAAAACAAATGTAGCAGAACACATTCTGGTCCAAATTTATGAAGAAAGATTATTTATTTACAAAGTTTTATAGGAGAAACTATGAAAACTATATATTTTTTTAAATTTTTCTGTCATTTTTCCTTTATATAGTAAACAGTAAAAAATTTGGTAATAATTACCACCAAAAGAAAGCTCTGTCTCAAAAAAGGTATATACAGCTGAACCTCGGAATACAAGCATAATCCGTTCCAGGAGAATGCTCGGAATCCAAAGAACTTGCATATCAAAGCGAGTTTCCCCCATTGAAGCCAATGGAAACAAAAATAATTTGTTCCACATTGACTTCAATGGGATGCAATACCGCATGCGGCCAGAGGTGGGGGAGGGGGCGGAGAACCTCGGAAACATCCGGAAAGGCCCGAGGACACGTCAGCTGACCTCGGCGTTTGTGGGAAAAGCTCGGAAACTGTGTATTTCCGTATCTTTCTAAACTTTTCTGATCGGCTGCGATCGGCGCTGTTTGGCTCGGCTTGGCTCCGGCGCACCTGTAGCAGGCCAGCTAGAACCTGTCCTAGGTAGCCAATATAACTTGCATGTATATACAGCTAAACCTGCTAAGAACCTAATGTAGAGCACATTGTTATATGTGAGAGACAAAGGCAGAGTTATTCACTGTGATTTTGTGTTTGGATTTTATATAACAGTTGTATGTTGTGTTCACAGAAGCAAAAGAAAACAATCCCTTTAAAAGTCATTTGTTTGTATGGGACAGAAGAAGCAAAGCAATTCACAGTTTAATTCATACCAGAAAGCATAGAGTTAAGCTTTTGTGACTCATCAGAAGCCTTGGCCCAATCACAGCTAATCTCACATTGAGCAGAGTATTGACCAGTCACAGCCAGCTTTACAAACACTCTGTCTGGGAGGTTCCTAATACTCCATGTGCTAGTTCATTCCACCACATACAGACAGAGAACAGACACACAAGGCCAAAGTTGTTCTTATGGAAGCCAGAGGGTAAAATTAGGTAATTATACAGTTATATATATGTTATTATTGTAAATAGTGTGATTAGAGCTGTATACTGATTTAGCTGTGTGTTCACTTGTAGTTCCACCATACCTCCTAACCTAATTCAGAAACCAAACCTTAATCACTCATCAAACTAAGCTAACCCTGCAAATCCGTACCATATCAAACCCGAACCATATCAAACTTTCATACCTTCAAACCACAGTTATACCTTTCAGAGAAATCAGAGAATGCTTTGATAACTTATAGAGAGAGAGAGTAAATACTGAAGAAAGAAATATATCCACCATCTTATGTTAAATGACAAGATTGAATATTTGAAGCACCATTTTTTGTTATACTTATTCATCACGTGTTTTGTACATGGACTGTCTGCTGCAAAGCAGCAGTATTTTATATGAAGAAAAGTGAAGTTATTAAAGAAGTTATTTTAAGCATTTGGTGTGCTCTTTAAACCTACTGCTTCCATAGAACGGGAATAGAGGAATTTCAGAGTAATAGACAGTCTTGTTGGACTGAAAAGTCAGAGATATCACAATTCTTCTAATGAGGCACTTCATAGTGCTTCGCCTGCCACAGCCCCCGCACTTCAGGCCAAATGCTGTACTGCAGGCCCTATTAGGTTGAACTCTGCTCGTCATGCGAGACAACACTTGTAAACCGAGTCAGAATTTCTTTGCTTGCAAATCAAAACGCTCGTTAACCACGTTACTCTTAAACCAAGGTTCCACTGTAACATTAATTTGGGTACAGTGTTGTATGACCAAGTTATTGGCATTCAGAATGTGACAGCGCTAAAAATGTAAAAATGGCCTGGATTTGGAGGGGGTTTAACATTTCAGTCTCTAAATGATTAAAAGCCAATATGTTAATGCCTCAGTTCAGTGAGCAACCCAAACAGGGGGCTTGCAGGCTCTGGCTTTTAATAATGATATTTGATGGTACATTGGGGTGACTAATCTAGTAAATAGAAGAAGTATGTAATCTAAACAATGGGTTTAGTCTGGAAATTATTCTGAATTAGTCTGGAAAGTAAGGTTAGGTTAGTATAAATGTCTCACAAATGCGTTATTATTCACTCACTTATTAACCTATACATGGCCTCATTAGCACTGGAGAAATTTGGAATGTAAACAGCTGCCAAAACATTCTAGGATCTTAAAGCGGAGGTTCAGCCTAAAAACATGTATAGAACATTACACTTCGCATACTTCCAACATTTACAGTATGTGTTTTTTTTTTTTTTTTGCTGTACATACCGTCTTATTGCTCTTTTCCACCCGGCTTCCGGGTGCTCGCTCCCACGGAGTAGGCGTTCCTATGCAGAGGCTAAGTGCCATGTGGGACTTCACCCAGATGATTGACATCTTGAGAAAAACTTTCCCCCGATGGATAAGGGGCGTCACGAGTTTCCGAAAATAGCTAAACTGCAAGTCGGCTCTATATGGAGCCTGCGCAGTCAGCTCTACACGGCTCCTAGTCTGTGCGCAGGCGCCGTATAGACCTGACTCGCAGTTTGGCTACTTTTGCAAACTCATGACGCGCCTTATCCGCTGGGGGGAAGTTTTTCTCAAGACGTCAATCATCTGGGCGAAGTCCCACATGACACGTAGCCTCTGCATAAGAACGCCTACTCCCGCGTGAGTGAGAACTCGGAAGCCAGGTGGAAAAGAGCAATAAATGTTGGAAGTATGCCAAGTTTAATGTTGTATACATGTTTTTAGGGTGAACCTCCGCTTTAAAAACTACTCCACTAAGATTAAAGCAACAAAAAAAAAAAACGGCAACCTGGAAATAGCACTTGAAAAATATAATACAATTTTTCTGAAAACCTATTTCAACTGGGAAATCAGATTAGTCACATTTGTTTCTGTTTTGCGATGTCAGGTGCTGCACTCTGTGTTGTGGGCTGAATGTTCAGTCCTTGAGCAGAACAAAGCAAGGAAAAGCTTAGAACTAAATGTGAGGAAGGAACTAAAGATCTGCTTCCTGTAATACATGAAAAAGGTGGAATTATAACTTTAAAAAAAAATCTCATTACTGAAGCTGGGAAAACGTCTGCATTTTCATATTTCAATGTGCTCTGTTTCCTGGGTAAAATACCCAGCATCCTACATTTAAAGCTAGCTTCGGTCATCAACAGTGCTAGCCAGACTCCAAAATGACAATACAGGAAAGAAGGGTTATTTTTCCCAGTGATGTGTCTATACCACCATGTGACAAATGCAGAAAGCTCACAGACATCACCTGTCACATCCCCCTCCCTTACAAAAAGTGGCAACATTTGAAAAAAAATTGAACAACTTGTAAGGCAAGAGCAGTGAAAGTGCAACATTTTGAGGCCACGTAGGGCCCCTTCATCAAGCATCACATGCCTGATGAGGAGGTCCTGTCCGGCCTCAAAATGTTGCACTTTTACTGCTCTTGCCTCACAAGTTGTTTATTCAAAAAAAATTCAAATGTTGCCACTTTTTGCTAAGGGAGGGGAATGTGACAGGTGATGTCTGATGGGGAGGTCCTCTCTGGCCTCATAATGTTGCACTTTTGCTGCTGTAATGTGACCGCTTTAATAAACATTATTTTGAACGTATTAACCACTTAAGACCCGGACCTTTAGGCAGCTAAAGGACCCGGCCAGGGTTTGCGATTCGGCACTGCGTAGTTTTAACTGAAAATTGCGCGGTCGTGCAACGTGGTTTCCAAACAAAACTGGCGTCCTTTTTTTCCCCACAAACAGAGCTTTCTTTTGGTGGTATTTGATCACCTCTGCGGTTTTAATTTTTTTCGCTATATACAAAAATAGAGCGACAATTTTGAAAAAAATTCAATATTTTTTACTTTTTGCTATAATAAATATTCCCCAAAAATATATATAAAAAAATGTTTTTCCTCAGTTTAGGCCAATACCTATTATTCTACCTATTTTTTATAGTGTTTACAAAATAGGGGATAGTTTTATTGCATTTTTATTAATTATTATTTTTTTACTACTAATGGCGGCGATCAGCGATTTTTTTCGTGACTGCGACATTATGGTGGACACTTGATACATTTTTGGGACCATTGTCATTTTCACAGCTAAAAATGCATTTTAAATGCATTGTTTATTGTGAAAATCACAATTGCAGTTTCGGAGTTAACCACAAGGGGGCGCTGAAGGGCTTATGTGTGACCTAATGTGTGTTTACAACTGTAGGGGGGTGTGGATGTAGGTGTGACATCATCGATTGTGTATCCCTAAAAAAGGGATCACACGATCGATGACGCCGCCACAGTGAAGAACGGGGAAGCCGTGTTTACACACGGCTCTCCCCGTTCTTCAGCTCCAGGGACCGATCGCGGGACTCCAGCGGCGATCGGGTCCGCGGGTTCCAGAGCTTCAGACCGGGTCGCGAGCACGTGCCCGCGACCTCACGACTGGTCTTAAAGGGCAACATACAGGTACGTTGATGTGCCCATCCGTGCCATTCTGCCGATGTATATCGGCGTGAAGGGGTTCGTAAGTGGTTAATAAACTTTATTTTGAAGATCTATAGTGTGTTAGGCCGGGTTCACTCTATTGCGAATTGGATGCGGTTTCCCTGCATCCAATTTGCAATAGCAGAAGATTGTGACCGGCTCTCTATGGAGTCGGTTCACATATCGCAGATGTTGCTCTGGTGAGAATTCGCAAAGAGGCCCTGTGCTTCTTTTGGTCTGTATTCAGCCCAAAATTCGAGCTGAAATCGGACCAGAAATGGTGACCCAGGACGCACAGGACCCCTACTGTGAGCCACATTGGCATTAGGTTTGAACCCAGCCTTAGCGATCTATGTTCTGACTGTGTCTAAACTGGTTTTCAGTAGGTAATGGCTACAGCAATCACCCACTTTAAGCCATTTCCAGGAATGTAACGCGGTTAACAAGCGTTTTAATATGCGGGCAATTTTATTGTCTTTTAGCATGAGACCTGGAAGCTGCTGGAGAGCTCTCTAGTAGTGGTGCCTACTTTAGTGATCTGCAGCTTCAAGAGACATCCCACAGATATGGTATATGCATAGCTGGATCAATTTAATGCTGAAAAAAAAAACATAATTTCTGTCCAGTGAAATCAGCTGATATGGGAAGCAGTAAATTTGACTCAAAATGCAGCAATACTAAACCAAGAAGTATCAGATCTCTACAGTTATAAAAACTGTGAAGTAATTTATCTCCCAAGTTGAAAATCGAAGCAGTGTAGTTGTTTACAAGGGATCACAGCATTCTGCGCTCTACTCTATTCTTCTTTTGCACCTGTTTTGTGTTTGCAGGCTGCCAACATAGGTAGCTCCGCAACAAAATGAAAGTAAAACTAATAAGCTTTTGTTACAAGTTCTGGGTAGGAACTACTCCACAGTATCTACTGCTACAGAGGTAATTGAACATTTGTTAAAGCTTATTTGCTGTGCTGTCAAGAATATGAAAATATTAGAATGTTTACAGCCTGACCTTTATAGACTTTAAATGTAATAAAATCTATAAACCCTCTTTACCCATTTTTAACTTCAATTAAAATCAGGAAATGCCACTGGCAGTGTATAGCTTTCCAGACGGCACAAGCAATTATGTTCAGTGGTACCCCAACTGTTATAAAACCGCTAATACAGACCTGCAACAAGACAAAAGCAAAGGGTAACATATTGTAACTGGTCCAAATCATTTGGTGGAGGGGAAATTATAGTGTGGGGTTGTTTTTCAGAGGTTGCGCTTGGTGCCTTAGTTCCAGTGAAAGGAACTCTTAAGGCGTCAGCTCTCAACTTTGTGGGAACAGTTTGGGGATGGCCCCTTCCAGTTCCAACATGACTGCGCACTAGCGCACAAAGCAAGGTCCATAGACATGGACGAGGGAGTTTGGGGTGGGGGAACTTGACTGGCCTGCACAGAGTCCAGACCTCAACGCAATAGAACACTTTTTGGGATGAATTAGAGTGGAGACTGCGAGCCAGGCCTTCTCGTTTACATACAGTAAGTGCCTGACCTCACAAATGTGCTTTTGGAAGAGTGGTCAAACATTCCCATAGACACACTCCTTAACCTTGTGGTCAGTCTTGCCAGAAGACCAAGGTAGATCCAAGGGAGGGGGCGAGCACGACACTCCACACCAGGGAGAAAGCCTTGCATTACTGTGTGGAGTTACAGACAGAAGAAAAGGAAGTGAGGATTTTTCAGAAGAAATAAGGACATTTAAAAGCAACATTTTAGGATGAGGTAAGTGAAGGAGGTAAAGGAAGCTATTTAGGGAAAAAAAATTGTACCTTTACTTTACAACCCCTTTAACTGCATCAATCAATTAGCAGTATTTTAAGCCCAAACACCCCTATCCAAGGACGTACTGGGAGCAGATTAGGTCCATTTCATTAGGTCAAGGAGCTAGCAGTGTGGGGTTTTAGAGCACAGACCGTACTGCAGGTGGTCATGCTCACACTATTGTGTTATTTATTTTTTTGTAAGTGCAACATTTTATTAAACTTTTATCTGTTTAAAAAGTTAATGCACTTTAATGAGCTATTTTCTACCTCTCCAACGCGCTTATTTTTTAAACACTTCAAGCCGGTCTCTAATGTGAATCCCAGCGACTGATCATAATTAGATGAATATTCCTGTTGTACACACACACACACCTGTGTTCAATCCGAGTTTCAGCAAGTGATCATCAACAGCTGATTTTCCAGTGTGGTAACAAGCGCATATAGATCCTTTTAGGATCTTTGGATCTGGTAAGCTGCCATCTATTTATTCCTCAGTATGGTGGTGAAGTATTTTTGCATATGTTTGCACTGAACCTTTACTCTATAGTTTTGGATGAAATTTTCATTGGATCTAGCAGCTGATTCATTTTTTTTATACACATATTTTTTTGTTATCAAGGTCATTTTTAACATAACCATAATTTTTAACTAGGGTTGTCCCGATACCGATACTAGTATTGGTATCGGGACCGATACCAAGCATTTGCCCGAGTACTTGTACTCGGGCAAATGCTCCCGATGCTTCACCCGATACTTGTACTGTCGGCGGTGATCAGTGCATGGGGAAGTTCCAAGCACCGTTTTTTGTTTTTCAGACTTCGTTTCACTTGTTTGTTTCAATTTTTTTGGCATTTTGTATCAATAGTTTACACACATTTGGTATTTGTATATACAAGTCTATGAACGCATACACTAAGTTTTGACAGCGCACTTAATATCACCATTACATTACCAGGTGAGATTGTCATCTGATACCCATCAAATTTGTATTCATTCGAACAATAATTTCATGCTGGACAATAATATAAAAAAAGATACCAGAATGCAACTCGTTGGTATTCCAAGACATTAACAGTTGTATAAAACCGCATTTGAGGGAGCACATCTTCATGGTCGTAAACACTGTGACATCCAATCAGCCAAGATTTATAAGAGACATCGATCTATCTTATGCTCATTGACTGGACTCTGCTGAACTCAACAAACTCGGTATTGTGAAGTATTTTAACTTTCTGTTGCATTATTGTCTCTTTTCCCTTTGTAATACTAGATTAATGTGAATATTTGCTCCATTTTACCTTTATTATCTATTATTAACATTTTAAAAAGTGTTAATATGGTCTCTAATGCATAAGGTTAAAACTTAAAGAATTCATGTCTCTTTAAAGAGTGCTACTATATGGTAAATCTCCGGATATTCCCATCTGTGGTGACAGTGGGTTTTACAGACATTCATTATAAGCAATATAAAAGAGACCAAATATCCCTTTCTCCAGGTAGACAGCCAATAAAACAATCCAATTTTTTTACTCCTATGGTTAGATTTTTTTACTCCTATAAGATAACATGATAAATTTGTAGAAATGTTCAGATCATCATAACATCTGAAGAGAGAAAACTAAATGAAAACAACCTATTTACAGATGTTTATCAAAGCCCTAAATAAAGTGTGAGCATCATATCCCAACTAATCACTGTGCAATTACTTTCAAATGTCAATATAGATTTAAAGCGGATGTAAAACCAAAATGATTATTATTATTTTTTCTGTCACCATGTAGAGTATAAGATTTTCTATCATCTGTGCCCAGTCTTGCCACAAAGAGTTAATCCAGCTCTAAGCAATCCTCTTTTCTTTTTTTAGTGAGATAAATGGACAAATAGGAGAAAACTTTTGTCCGTTCTTCTCCTTGCTGTGAATGACAAGTTATTTACATATCTCATGCACTAGCCTGAGACAGGCATTATTTTTTAATTTCCACCCCCCACTCCTTTTCTGAAGTCATATGGTTACTTTTCTGGATTTTGACTGGATGTTAGTAATCATAGCAAAATTCAGTGTAAGGGGAGTGTAGAGATGGACGGGGAGTCTACTGACATCACAACTCCACCCATCGAGCTCCAGACAACAGATCCACCCACAGAATCTGCAGTTTTTCAGTTCGTATAACAGACAGAGGGGAGACATTTGACAGGTAAGGATACATGCAGGAGGCATCTATATCCTTATAGATCAGCACCTTGGCAGTAGTTTAGAAAGGATGAGAGTGGGTTTACATCCATTTTAAGTCATAATTTTTCCTAGTTTCTATGGAAACCAATAAAACATGGTCCTCTGTAATGCTGACAATGTATTCTTAAGTGCCAATTAAAACCATCAAATTACAATGGAAAGGATAACTGGATTTACAGTAATAATACCAATGTCACCTATACAAGGCAGCATAGTAATACAATAATTTGCAACTACACAAATCTTTGAGAACATTTTACACAACAAAAAGAGTCAAACAACAATACCTACAGTAAGTGTAAGGGAAAATGTTTCATGCATGTTTTTGTCTATCTGTAGGGAATTTAAAGGAAACGCTCGTGAATTTAGTTAAAAATATACATGACAAAAGAAATCCTACTTTAATCTGGTGATAAAGCACTGTATAGTCCCATGCACTGGGCTATATGGCCAGTGTGCATTGGGCCCTAATGTGAAAAAGGAACAACTGTGAACAGAAGAGAAACAGCATAGTACATATCTATTCTAAAACATGCATGGTGCGAAATGGTCAAGCATATGTTACTTTATGTGTTTCAGTAGTTTAAAAAAAAACTTCTTAAGAAAGTCAAAGTACAAGAACCTCTCCACAAATATGTCTAGCACTATTATACAATCCCTACAGCCCAAGGCAGATGCTTGAGATGCACAACGCGTCAGCTGGTTGAAACTGAATCTTCACGCATTCTTGTAACAATGATTAGGGCATTGCTGAGCTGCATACGCGTTTTGTGTAAGAATGTCTACATCAAGGGTGTCAAACTCAATTTCATCGTGGGCCCATCAGCATTATGATTGCCCTCAAAAGGGCCGGTTGTATCTGTAACATTAAATGTCAAGAGCCACCCCACCATCAGAAGTTGAGTCCCCCACTCTCCCTTACATCACAGTGCACTCCCTTACTTTATGCCGGGAAGAAGCTGGATGCATTGCTTGAAAGCAGAAAGTTAGGGTCTGAAAGAGGACCAGAGAAGGGCTGGAGCTCTCCGGCAGCTGCAGGAGAGGTGCGAGGACCACATAAAATGGCCTGGAGGGCCGAATTCGGCCCGATGGCCTTGTGGTTGACACCTGTGGCCTACATGCTTCACATTTTTACATGTTTATCTGATTTGTATACATTAAAACAAAAAGTTATGGCTGACATAGTAAACGTTCTTAATAGATTTTTTTTTTTTTTACCTCAAAACAAAGTCTGCATGTGTATAGCCAATAAAGTTTTTTCTCGCCATCCACTTTCATACTAAGTGGATTTCTAATTACTACATCCTGTTTGTAAATGAACACATAAGTTTCCAGTTACAAGTAAG
The DNA here is from genome assembly GCA_029574335.1 of Rana kukunoris. Lineage (NCBI taxonomy): Eukaryota > Metazoa > Chordata > Amphibia > Anura > Ranidae > Rana > Rana kukunoris. Next base: position 65,717,371 of record CM056054.1, read on the forward strand.
TTGGAAGTCTGACCTGCTACTTGAAGCTGGGTAAAAGACTATCTCATATAATTAACATGATTTATGGAGGGAATGCATCCTTTCATTTACCATTTATAATTGTCAATGTTTTCCCGGTTTCCATTTTGTGGCTTTATGTTTGAGGTTATACTAATGGGCTTGACTTTGATTATATGAGGAAAATCCCCAACAGCTCTCAAAGAGGCACAAAACAGTACTGAAGTGATTGCACTGCCAATCGCAATACGTTAGATTCCAGCAGTATTTTCTCAAGAACTAGAATATAAAAAATTCATCCGAGATAATGCTGTGGACCCCAGATTTTCTTTTCAGTTCCATTTTCAAACATTATACAGTATATGAGGCCCTCCGTATTACAGATTGTTTAGCAAGATCATTTATTAAAAGTATCAGTTTTACAAATTCTGCAAATTTAAAATGTTGCACTAAGCCTTTATGAATATTATTGCTCTTTTAAAAATGATTCCTCCTTTTGTTTCCAAATAGGTAGTAAAGTTGTTATGACAAAAACTATGTGATATAACAAATGTAAAATGTGATACAAGGGGGAATATGCTGCCTGCTTTATGCAGTGCTTCAAATACATGGAACAATTCACCAAACAGGAAACTAGGCTTGTATAATAATAGTCCCAGAAGCAATGGTGTGCAATAACTAATCAACCAAGTCTGTAAATACATAGATGTTCATTTTATAAAGCTGGAGAGTGCAAAACCAGACTCATGCCGCGTACACACGATCATTTTTCAGCATGAAAAAAAAAACGTTGTTTTTCAGCATGTCCAAAAACTGTTTTTCCAACTTCATCATTAAAAACGACGTTGCCCACACACCATCGTTTAAAAAAAAAATGACGAACAAGAGTGGTGACATACAACAAGTACAACGGCACTCTAAAGGGGAAGTTCTATTCGCCTTTGAGCTGCTTTAGCTGATTCCTTGTTAGTAAAAGACGATTTGCGCTTTTCTGTCTGTTACAGCGTGGTGAATGTGCTTACTCCATTATGAATGGTAGTTTTACCAAAACGAGCGCTCCCGTCTCATAACTTGCTTCTGAGCATGCGCGGGTTTAAAACGTCGTTTTAGCCCACACACGATCATTTCTTACAACCCGAAAAACGACATTGTTTAAAACGATGTTAAAAAATGCAGCATGTTTGATTTTTTTTTTTTTTTTTTCAGAACCTGAAAAATGATGTGTAGCCCACACACAATCATTTTAAATGACGTTTTTAAAAGACAACGTTTTTTTCATGCCGAAAAATAATCGTGTGTACGCGGCATCACTTCTGCATAGAAACCAATCAGCTTGCAGATTTTATTGCAAAACCTTAATTGAACAAGCTGAGGTTAGAAGCCGATTGGTTTCTTTGCAGAAGTGAGCTTGATTTTGCACTCTCCAGCTTTAGTAAATAAACCCCATAGTTACATACCGTATTTATCGCGGTATAACGCGCTCCCGCATATACCGCGCACCCCTAAAGTGACCCCCAATCCTGTGGAAAAAGTTATTTTTGTACTTACAGTTTTGGTGTCTTGCGCGGCGTCCATCGGCGGCCTCGTCGGGTCCGGCGTCCTTCTGCGGCTTCGGGTGTCCTCTTCGACGGGTCCGGCGTCCTTCTGCGGCTTCGGGTGTCCTTCTGCGGCTTCGGGTGTCCTTCTGCGGCGGGTCCGGTGTCCTCTCCGGCGGGTCCGGTGTCCTTCTGCGGCGGGTCCGGTGTCCTCCTGCGGCGGGTCCGGTGTCCTCCTGCGGCGGGTCCGGTGTCCTCCTGCGGCGGGTCCGGTGTCCTCCTGCGGCGGGTCCGGTGTCCTCCTGCGGCGGGTCCGGTGTCCTCCTGCGGCGGGTCCGGTGTCCTCCTGCGGCGGGTCCGGTGTCCTCCTGCGGCGGGTCCGGTGTCCTCTCCGGAGGGTCTGGTGGTCCGGTGTCCTCTCCGGCGGGTCTGGTGTCCTCTTTGGCGGGTCCGGCGTCCTTGCGTCCTCCCCGCTAGTTTCCCGCGCCGAGTTTTGAATACTGCTCCAGCATATACCCAGCGCAGTACACTCAGGCAGGCTCGGCAACTGTCGCGCTCACGTCCTGTACGTCCAGGACGTGACCGTGGAAGAAGCCGAGACTGGCCGAATATACCCAAGTGTACTGCGCTGGGTATATGTCGGCGCAGTATTCAAAACTCGGCGCGGGAAAGCGGGTATCGGCATATATCGCGCACCCACGATTTTGCCCTGATTTTCAGGGCAAAAAAGTGCGCGATATACGCCGATAAATACGGTAGTTTATGAGCAGGCAGTTACTGAATGACAGGAAGAATCAATGAACTACCTAGAGCAGGGGTGTCAAACTTCATTTCCTTGTGTGCAAAATCAGCATTATGGTTGCCCTCAAAGGGTATCAGCACCCCACCCCCCCTTACATCAGATGTCAAGAGCCTCCCCACCATCAGAAGTCCAGCATCCCCCCACTATCCCTTACATCAGTGCACCCCCTTGCCTTGTGCTGCTGCCAAGAGGGCTGGACAGAGAAGTGCAGGATCTGGTGGAGGAGTCCTGTCCTCTCTGCTACTGACTGCTGAGACCAGGTGGGGCAAAGACAAATGAGGTGTGAGGGCCACATGAAATAGCCTGGAGGGCCGGATTCGGCCCGCAGGCCTTGTGTTTGACACCTGTGACCTAGAGCATTTATCAGCTGCGATGGTGGTTGTAGTTGACACAGCCCCACACAGCTGTATTTTTATTGTGATCAGGGCCGTGCTACCACTAGGCAAACTAGGCAGTTGCCTAGGGCGCACTGCTGCCTAGGGAACCCGGCCACTGGTGTTCCTACTTTTTTCAGCAAGCAACTAAGCCTCAGCATCAGCAGGCAGCCGCTGCTCCGTTCGCACATAGTGTCAGAGATGCAGCGGTGGCGGAGGACTGTGTCCCAACTCCCTAATTAATGGAAGCAAACAAACATTTATTGGTGGACGCTGGTGAGGCTGCATTTGATGGCTGCTCAGTTAGTAACATGTTACATCCTAAATGTGGATGTAAATGTAACATGTTACTAAAGAAGAACTTTTCCTTTAATAGAAAACTCCTGCGCTCACCATGCACCAACCAATCTAACCAGCAGCGATACTACAAAGTGTAGTTACTAAACTGTGTAAAAATGTTTTTCTTTTTGTATGTTCTCTTGCAAATTGTCTTTGAACTTTGAAAATGTGGTCTCTACGGGAACAGTGGATTCCCTAGCTCAGCCACACCATTTCTTTCCTCCTCTAGAAATGTCTAATTACCATCTGTGCTGGCCCAGCTCCTCCACCCCTTTCCCCACTCATTTATATAGCTGCGGGAAGAGGACAAAAAAGTAATATTATACAGTGTCACTTTAGTTACAACTAAGTGTGCAGGGACTGCTGATATCACACCTAAAATAAAGCCAGCCAGCAGCAGTCTCAAGTGCTTTGAATGTATACTGAAGGTAGACAATAACAGATGAATGGCATGCATAAACTGCCATATAATCTTATGGGAAGATTGTTATTGAAATATCTGGCGACAATTTTTTTTTTCTGTTTCAATGTATTTATTGAAGTTTTAAAGGGGTACAAATGTTAGATGAATAAAAAAGGAATATGAGAAACATAAGTACAGCGGTCATCTATGGCAATGGGAAAAAAAATAAAATAACAGAAGCATCACTAACAAATCTAAGCCCGGTATATTTCTTGATCTCAAATACTACTTCAAGGCCTATTGCTCAAACATAGCAAGGCGAACTCAAATGCAGCGTGGGGATCATCCGCTTGTGTACTGACCGCTCTCAAGGAGCTACTAAATAACAATAAACAACATTTAAATCAGCAAATCATCTAACCCAATATGACCTCCAGGAGTAAAGAAAAAAAACAAGAAAGAAAAAAAAAAAAGAGGAAGAAGGAAGAAAAGAAAGGATAAGAGAGTAAGAGAAGAGGGAGGGGGAAAGGGAGGGAGTGGTGCGCTCCTGTTCCGTAAGGAACCTTTGTCATATCCCCTGTTCAGTACGCGTTCGTAAGGTATGTGATCCATGGGTCCCACACCTCATGGACAATTTTTTTTTAAAGGCAGCCTAGAACGTGTGCAGTCTGTCCATGTAACCATAAACCTCATTTCCAGATTGCCAACATGGCAGTTCAGACACCCCAGTGCTTGAAGGAGGGAAGGAGCACCACTAGGGCAATGTGCTCAGCAATAGATAGGACTGCGAAAGGAAGCGACGATATGACTTGGGACAGGAATTTGAATTTCATAGTAAACAACAAGTGCACAACAGTAAAAGAATCAGCTTATTTTTGGAGCACTTGGCACACCTTTCTATCACCCAGTAATTTTCCAAAAAGTAAATGAAGCCTTAAAGGGGTGGTTCCCCTAAAAATAAACTTTTAACATTGCATTTCTCTTCCTAATTACATCTAGAATCGGCTGGTATTTAAAAAAAAATCCGTCCGTATATACCATTTTCGGCATGTAGTCTCACCGCCGCTTCCGGTTTGATAGTTGGGGACAGGCATCCGATCGACGCATACAGCGCGTCACGAGATGCCGAAAGAAACCGAACGTTGGTGCGGCTCTATACGGCGCATGCGCACCAACGCTGTATGCGTCGATCAGATGCCTGTCAATCAAGTAGGCACGCCCTACCCCGACCGTCAGACCCGGAAGCGGCGGTGAGACTACATGCCGAAAATGGTATGTACGGACGGATTTTTTTTAAAATACCAGCCGATTCTAGATGTAATTAAGAAGAGAAATGCAATGTTAAAAGTTTATTTTTAGGGGAACCACCCCTTTAATATACACAAGCACTCAGCAAAGCGATGGCTTTGTGTAAAAAGGAACCCAGTTCAGAAGTTTACCATCCGTGGCATCTCACATTTAGTTATTGTGAGCGTCTCCCTCCAGGGGATTGCTGACAGGATGCTAGGCTAAAGTTACAGAAAAATGCACTCTATCACTACAATAAATACTATAAGCATATAAAATGTGATTACTGAAGCATGTTATAATATTAAAGTCATTTTATATTCTTAAACAAGCTTAAGAATATACTAAGCCGTTAAAATAAGGGCAATTGGCCCTGGCACTATTTAAAAGGACTTTTTAAGGGCTTACCGAAATATACATGGCAGTCGGATTTGGTTAAAAACAATATTTACACTACATTTAACTTTCATAAGATGAATGGTTTACTTGACACTAAACATTCGGGTTCCCTTAAAAATGTTTTTTTCATCTAAAGCAGAACTCTAGAGAATTTTTTTTTTTTTCAGCATATCAATGATATGGAAGCTCATAAACAGTATTTCTGGGCTTTCTACATGTGCATTTCAATAACCAAGTCCTCCCGGAGTGATGGTAATGGCACTCACAAATCAGAGGAGGACACAGGAAAGATTGCTGAAGGTTCCTCTCATTCCCCTTCTCTCCAATAGGATACCTAATCACAAAACAGAATACCTCATTAGAAGTATCAAGATAATCTATATGTTCTATCCTCCAGCAGTGTTAAGCTGGCCATACACAAGTAGAATTCTATTTGAAAAAATAAAATAAAAATATATATTCTAATATGTAATGGGACTTAAAGGATCACTAAAGGATTTTTTTTTAGCTAAATAGCTTCCTTTACCTTACTGCAGTACTGGTTTCATGTCCTTATTGTTCGTTTTTGCTTTGAAGTTGCTGTAATCCTGCTCTGTTCTCCACACTTCCTGCTTGTCCGTTTCCTTATAACCCCAGTGCTGGGAGCTTTCTCACAATGGTTTAAGCTGTCATTACTGTGTGTCTAAAACTTCCCAGAACCAATCAGATTAATTTTAAAAACAAAACACTGCCCTGGATTTGTTTGTTTTTGTTCTGTGTGTCTATTTCTACTTCACAGAAACATGAAGCCAGTTCAAAAGTGAAACTAACCTGCAGGCACATTATATGATTGATTTGTATCAGTTAACTTTTATGTCTCTATACCCTGTAAACAGTCATTTCAGCAAAAAAAAATTGCTGAATTGGGCCGACAAATTAAGGGCGCCTTGTGCCGCGATTTGCGGCGACAAAACGCAGCGATTTCAGCCCCCATTTTTTTTCCAGGTACACATCTCTATGCCGAACGCCGAAGCCGCCTGAAAAAAAAGGTCCGGGACTTGTTTTGAGCTTCAGGCGTTCGGCGTGGATATGTAAACCATCTCCATAGAGGGGAATGTTAAATTTCCCCTTAAGCGTTTTTGGGCTGCATTTGCGTCCTGATTCAGGCGACAAAACGCCTAGGTGTGAATGCAGACTTAGTGACCCTTTAAATCAACAACAGTTTTCAATCCCAGCAAAAATGAAAATCGAAGGATGGAAAATTTTTCACCAGCGAACAAAATTGTATCTGTAAATGTTTTCGTTTAGGAAATATACTTATTGTATTGTACATGTGCATGTTAAAGAATTCAAAACATTGGTATGGCAATAAAGTGCAAATTGTGAGGGTTTTCATATGAAATGTATCGGTACTACTATATGCTCTGAATAATGATATTACTGAACTTCTTTAGGTCCATCCAAACAAGTTCTTCTATTGTATGGCCAACTTTAGACTAAAAGCATTGTATAAATTAATAAAGCCCAATCCTTACCTCTTCCAGTCTGTTACTGCACTTTGCACTGAACAGACCGAGAATTGAGTGTTCAGCAGTCATGTGACTGCCAACTTCCTGGACTTAGACCCGATGGGGGACAGCTGCAGCATAGAGGATGAAGGTGTGTTTTGTTTTTCTACAAACTTTTCCTTTAACCACTTGCCGACTGCTTCAAGTACATTTATGTCGGCAGAATGGCACAGTCAGGCAAAGCAATGTACCTGTATATTGCTTTGAATCTGTCACCTAGCAGGCACTCACCCAACGGGAGCTCCATGACCGTGCCCGCAGACTCAATGTCCGCCGGTGTCTTGCGATCGTGATAGCAGAACCGGAAGATGCCTATGTAAGCAAGGCATTTCCCTGTTCTTCCTAGCGACAGGACAGTGATCTACTACTCACTGTCATCAGGAGCAGTGATCACTGTCGTGCCACTGGTAGCGCAGCCCCCTCACAGTTACAATCACTCTCTAGGACGAACTTAACCCCTTCCTTACCCCCTAGTGGTAACCCCTTCCCTGCCAGTGTCATTTACACAGTAATCAGCGCATTTTTTTGGAGCAGTGATCGCTGTATAATTGTGAATGGTTCCAAAATAGTGTCAAAAGTTTCCGCCGCAATATCGCAGTCATGGTAAAAATCACATATCGCCGCCATTACTAGCAAAATAAGAATAATAATAAAAATGACATAAAACAATCTCCTATTTTGTAGAAGCTCTAACTTTTGAACAAACCAATCAATATACGCTTATTGTGATTTTTTTTACAAAAATATGTAGAAGAACACGAAATCGGGCTAAACTGAGGATTTTTTTTATATATATATATATATATATATATTTTTGGGGGGGATATTATAGCAAAAAATAGTTTATAGCGCAAAAAATAAAAACCACAGAGGTGATCAAATGCCACCAAAAGAAAGCTCCATTTGTGGGGGAAAAAAGGACATCAATCTTGTTTGGGTGCAACGTCGCACGACCGCGCAATTGTCAAATAAAGCAACACAGAGCCGAATCGCAAAAAAATGGCCCGCTCATTGGGCAGCCAATTCTTCCGTGGCTGAAGTGGTTGGATGTAAACCTTCACAATCACCCAGTGAAGTTAACAGCCTCAGATGATACACATAGATGAAACAAATCCTCCTACATAAGGTTTACATGTATGAAACAAATCCTCCTACATAAGGTTTACATGTATATCTACTGTATACGGCTTTATAAATTTCTTTAGTGCACATCGTGTTACAGATTTTCTCTTAGGTTACAATATATTGAAAATACGGGTCCATTCATGCATGTGCATGGAAGCATTTCTCCTTTGTAGAGTGCCTCTGTACTCCCAAAACCTGGGTCACACTATAATGTAATAACTGACCAACCTTTTGGTTGCTAGGATTGGCTCCACTACTTTGTCTCTTTTGATTTGCTTTTGACCACCCATTACAGTGATGACCAACTCTAAAGCAAATATCTGCCCAGCACAATCAGACACAGCACTAACAGCAGTCCTGACTTTCCATCCACCCATAAAGTGGAAGTGTTTTTTAGTCTCACCACTAAGGTCATGGACATTAATCCTATGTGTGATTACAGCAAGTCAATTCTGCAATTTCCAAACATGTGCCCTTGTCAATCATAAATCCAACATTCCATATTCTGCCGTTTTCATTGGTTGTCATAGTAACTCAACCTTAGTTTGAAGAGCCTGCGTTCCAGGAGAGGTGTTGTTTGTCTTATATAACACTATACAAATCATATAAAAACAAACCTGACTATTCAGGCACAAGCTCCTTTGTATTTGTATTACAGATATAGACATATTTATTGATATTCTTTCCATTTTACTGAAACAACGCCTCATTCCCTTTAAAAAGTGATGATGTTAAAATGTCTCTTGTACACCCGCATGACTTCAGTATACCAGAATAAAGCAAACAAGTGTGAAGGGAGAAATTACTGCTTATTCTACAAAGATATTATAAAATGGCCTGAACACATTTTTGACACTTCTAAAAAAGATGATTTATCAATGGATTATAGAGACATGTCTAACAATGTTCCTAACATATCTGTTGATCCCAACAGAAATACTAGTCAAATTAATTTCTATTCTACAGGTGATGACACTTAGACATCAGCACTGAATTAGCTGGAAATACTGTCTGCCTTCTAGATGCAATCCTTGCTAGACAACAGCTAGATGTGCTTATGCATGAAGTGTTTAGATATTCCCATGTGGTAATGGTCCAATAGGCTTGGCGCTGTCACATGTGACACTAAGGCCATGTAGAAATCTGGCCCTGCACATAATTGTAAATAACACTAGCAGCAAATATCTAAATGACATATTAACCACATGGGCACAATCACGTAAGGGCACTTCCCCTTTAAGTGGCCAGCCGTGGGTCGCGCGCCCATGGCCTGGTCCGGAACTTCCATCTGTGTTCCGCAATCGGTCACCGGAGCTGAAGAACGAGGAGAGGTGTGTGTGTGTAAACACATCTTCCCAGTTCTTCATTGTGGCAGTGTCAGTGATCGTCTGTTCCCCGATATAGGGAAAGGTGATCACTGACGTCACACGTCCAGCCCCGCCCCCCTACAGTTAGAAACACATAGGAGGTCACACTTGAACCCTACAGCGCCCCCTAGTGGTTAACTCCTAAACTGCAATTGTCATTTTCACAGTACATTGTTATAGCACTTTTCGCCGTGAAAATGACAATGGTCCCAAAAATGCGTCCAAATTGTCCGATGTGTCCGCATAATGTCGCCGTCACGAAAAAAATCGCTGATCGCCGCCATTAGTAGAAAAAAAACATTATTATTAAAAATGCCATAAAACTATCCCCTATTTTGTAAACGCTATACATTTCGTGCAAACCAACCATTAAACGCTTATTGCGATTTTTTTTTACCAACAATAGGTAGAAGAATACGTATCGGCCTGATCTGAGGAAAAAATATGTTTTTTTATATATTTTTTGGGGGTATTTATTATAGCAAAAAGTTAAAAATATTGATTTTTTTTCAAAATTGTCGCTCTATTTTTGTTTATAGCACAAAAATAAAAACTGCAGAGGTGATCAAATACCACCAAAAGAAAGCTCTATGTGTGGGAAAAAAAGAGAGCCAATTTTGCTTGGGAGCCACGTCGCACAAAGGGGCAAGGTCTTTTAGATGCATAATGGTCCGGGTCTTAAGTGGTTAAATAAAATGCCAAACATGCATCAAATGAGCAGTACGAAATGATACAAACCTGTTACTTTAATGTGGAACTGCGCTTTTGGTGTCTCTCACATGCTTATCTCCTACGAAAGATGTTAAAACCTTCAAAAGAAAGAAAAAAGAATGTTACAAGATATTATGCCATTAATCTGAATTGAAATAATTTCAATAAACACAATAGCAGAAAAATTTAATTACATTTTCGTATTTTTAAAGCAGTACAGGCTATAGCAATAAAACAATAATAGATTGGTTAAAAAAAAAAAAAAGAAGTAGCTTGTATTACAATTATGTACACAAGTGCTATATCTTTATAAGTAATCCTGCACATTCATCCCATCATGGTCAGATTCCTTGCCATGGTGGGAGGACAGTCTGTCTGCCTGTCCTTCGATGATCAGACTTTTTCTGACGCCCCCCCCCCCCCCCCCAATAGGAGTAGTACAGGAACAACAGTGTTTGGCAGGCAGCGTTTTTGTGTTATTTACTTTTTGACCTTCTTTGAAGAATGCAAAACCTCTACTCATTCACATCCAAAAAAGGCTCTTGTTCTCATTAACATGGGGACAAATTGCTCTGACAGATATATCTGCAGACTAGAGTTCTGCTTTAACTTTTTTGGGGGGTAGTGTGATGAGGGGTGAGGGTTGACCACTGTGGTCAGAAAAAAAAGAATTTTGAGTTAGTTAGTTTTAAAAAAAAAGTCTAGTTCAACCTAAAAAAAAAGGGAAAAAAAAATATATCATATATATATACATATACACACACAATCCCATATACACAATCCTATACCCACAGTTGATCCAGAGAAAGGCAAACAAAATAGCAAAGCAATGTTACTGTTTATAAGATGGAAAAATTGCTGTTATATAGGGCTTTTCACTTATGTTCAATGGTGCCCTAGGTTTTAAGGGCTTTTTATATTTTGTACTTGGAAAGGCAATGTTTCCCTCCCAAATAGGGTCCTCCACATAAAAGAACTGGTGTGAGTCAGCCTACACCAACTACCTGGACTCTTAATTGAAATAATGGGCGGTCCAACTTTGTTATGTGTTGCCTTATGCATACCAATGCTGACTGGAATGGTTCCAGCCAAAGCCAATGTAGCACCAATATGTAAAAAGGGCCCAAAATACATCTCTGCAAATTACAGACCAGTTAGCCTAACATCAATAGTATGTAAGCTCTTGGAGGGGATGATAAGGGACTATATACAAGATTTTAGCAATGAAAACTGTATCATTATCAGTAATCCGCATGGAGTCATGAAGAGTCATTCTTGCCAAACCAATCTATTAAAGTGGATGTAAACCCCAATTTTTTTTTTGATGTCACAATATAGAGTATACGATTTCCTATCATCTGTGCCCAGTCATGCCACACAGAGTTAATCCAGATCTGAGAAATCCTCTTTCATGTTCAGTGAAAATGAACAGCCTTTCAGATAAAACCTTGCCTAGATAAAAAGTCAGTTTTCTCTCTTCTTGCTTTGAGTGAGAGGTTGTTTACATATCTAGCTAGGACATGTTTATCATATGTTATGTTTTGTTTATCATAACACGGGGTGATATAATATCATAACACATCCTAGTAATATACAATGAACTTTGGATCACCTCTTGTTATGATAAACATGTCCAAGCTAGATTTGTAAATAACCTGTGACTGAAAGCAATAACAGAGAAACGGACTTTTTAATTTGGCAAGTTTTTATCTGGAATTCTGTTAATTTGCACTGAATTTTAAAAGAGGATTACTCAGCGCTGGATTAACTCTGCGTGGCAAGACTGGGCACAGATGATAGGAAATCTTATACTCTACATTGTGACATCAAAAAAAAAATGTAAAAAATGTGGGGGTTTACATCCACTTTAACCTTCTATGAGGAAGTGAGCTGCCATCGAGATAAAGGAAGGTCCATAGACGTGGTGTATCTGGATTTTGCAAAAGCATTTGACACAGTTCCCTATAAACGTTTACGGCACAAAATAAGGTCGTTGGCATGGACCATAGGGTGAGTACATGGATTGAAAACTCAACGCAAAACAGTTTTAACAGCGTCACAGGTATATCACATCAATCAAGGAATAATCAAACAATAGACCGCAGCTTTCTCAGTAATGACACAAGTCAAAATTGGAAGGACAAAATTGAGAGCAAGATATATGCAGGTACGCAATATGCTGAGGCATAGAATATAGTCCTCAATATTAAATCTGTTGAAAATGTCTATAATTATACATTATTATGTGCAAATATACAAATTACGTTGTGTAATATATACACTGAGGGAAGGACGTGACGGCACCCGCAGCCACTGCAACACATGTTTTTTATCGCTGTTTACCCTGGCACTGGATCAGTGCCTTGAAAATGTGAGTTTTATACATTTGTTTTATTAAACCTTGTGCGCATACAGAGTACACTATGTTATCTCCTTTTTTTATGAATGAATCATCATCTGGTCGGAGTGTATCTGTTTTGGCTTCATGCTTGTCAGCTGGCAACTTCATCCCCTGGATTTATCCCTTATGGGAAAGCGCTATTGACCCTGATCTCATTATAGGGTCTGATCTGGGAGGTGAGAGGCCATTTTTACTACTGGTGGAGGTGTTTTTCTTCTATCCACGATTCATCACCTGCATGTGTGTGAATTTTACCACTATTGGATTATCACAAGGAGGATCTTTGGATGGACTTTTATATAGCGCTGCACTATTCTTTGTTTATATCTTTCCAGGAACTTATCTAATTGATTCCTAGTGTTCAGCTGCTTACTATTATATTATTTTGTGTTTTTATTGCGCTGATTGATTTTCTTTTATATAATATATACACTGTGCAAACATGCAGTGGAACTGATTATATACGTGAATAAATAATATTTAATGGATAAATAATTATATAAGTTATCACCAGTGCAATGTGTATGTGTTTTGACAAAAAAAAAAAAAGAAGTCCACCAGACAAAACGAACATCGAGTGTGACAGGAACGCTGACAAACATTGCATGGTGTATGGTCTAAGCCTGTGTTATACGACATAACCGGGGCATGTAACGATCATCTGATCTGAGATGAGCAGGTCATCCTTAGTGCCAGGCGGGCACTTGGAATTTGTGAAAATCTTTGTTGCTTTTATTAATTGCCTGTTTGAAAATATCACACTATAAGAAGCATTTTCCCTTCCTCCGTCCTCGCTTATCACACACTTCATGGCAAGATGTGCCTGTGATTGAAACAACTACGTAGAGCAGTGACTGGAGCTCATTGGAAAAAGTCCTTAATCTTTAACAGCAAGTTGATATTGGTGAGAGACTCACAATATTTCTTTTAAAACTGTGTGTCCAATTTACTTGAAAAGTTCCTATATGGATTAAGAACGTTGCCCTAAAAGAATTTTACGGTTATATTGAAAGGTCACATTTTAAATTTAAATTGTATTCATTAATTTTGAGAATATTTTATGTCATAGGTTTTATAGATATATATATATATATATATATATATATATATATATATATATATATATATATATATAGATAGATAGATGTATGGGTTGAAAACTGGCTACAAGGGCGAGTTCAGAGGGTGGTGATAAATGGGGAATACTCGGAATGGTCAGGGGTGAGTAGTGGGATCCCCAGGGTTCTGTGCTGGGACCAATTCTATTTAATTTGTTTATAAATGACCTGGAGGATGGGGTGAACAGTGCAATCTCTGTATTTGCAGACAATACTAAGCTAAGCAGGGCAATGACTTCTCCGCAGGATGTGGAAACCTTGCAAGAAGATCTGAACAAATTAATGGGGTGGGCAACTACATGGCAAATGTGCTTCAATGTAGAAAAATTTAAAATAATGCATTTGGATGGCAAAAATATGAATACAATCTATACACTGGGGAGGGGGGGGGGGGGTAACCTAGGATGGAAAAGTACCTGGGGGTCCTAGAAGATGATAGGCTTAGCAATGGCTTGCAATGCCAAGCTGATGTAAACAGAATATTATATACAAAATATATAAAAACTATTAGATAAGCACCTGAACAAACGCAACATACAGGGATATACAATGTAATACTGACCACACACATAGGGTGTCTTTTTTTAATCTCAACTACAATGTAACTATGTAATGTTGCTGTGTATGTAACATTAGCAAACTACTATTGTTGTTATATTTTGTATTTCTTCTTATATCTTGGAAAGAAAAACTTAATAAAAACGACTGAATCAGAAAAACTCCAGCAAAGCATGATCCAAATTTTCTCCAGCAAGAGAAAAAATTCCTTCCTGATCTCCTGAGAGGCAATCGATATTTCCTGGATCAACTTTACCTATAAATGTTAGTACCCAATTATATTATGTACACTTAGGAAAGAATCCAGGCCTTTTTTACCCACTTGCTGCCCCCGCCCGCCCGCCCACGGTCAAATGATGGAGGGACGGTGTGGCTTTCGTTCTGCGTGGACACATATAACGGCACATCAGAACAGCAGCTGACGCGTTCAATCACAGCCGGTCACGTGTAACTACGGAAGTCCCGTAATTGGCTCTCCTCGTCTCACACTGACAGAGTGTGTGGTGAAAAGTGCAGATCAGCTGCATCTCCACGCAGGGGAGAACAGGGTAGGAAATCATGGCACTGATCATTACAGTAAAGCACCAGCAGTGCCACCAATTAGTGCCCATGAGTGCCAGCAATCAATGCCCATAAGTGCCATCAGTGATACAACTTAATGCCCATTACTGGTACCAGTCAGTGCTGCCTTTTAGTGCCTGCTCATCAGTGCTGTCCATCAATTCCCATCAGTGGTACCCATTTGTGCCCATCAGTACCGCCTATCCCTGCTCCCTATCAGTGCTCCTCAGTGCCGCATTATAATACCTCTTCATCAGTGCCCATAAGTGCCACTTCATCAGTGCCCATCAGTGCAGCCATTCAATGCACATCAGTGAAGGAGAAAAAATACTTATTTACAAAATTTACTGACAGAAACTAAGATTAATTTTTTTCCAACATTTTAGGTCTTATTATCTAGTAAGAAAAACAGCAGTGATTTAATACCACCGGCATCTCTATATTGAGAACCGAGCAATCAAACATCGCCGATGGCTCAGTTCTCACAGCTCCACGAGCAGAGAGCTTCTGACTGTCAATCAGCATCTGTCCTTCTCTGCTCCTCCACGCACACTGGAGCGCTGAGCTGCGGAGGGGTGGAGAGCGGCCATAATAGGCTCTCAGCGGCTCAATCCAGAGTTCCATTGTGAGTTCCATTGTCAGGATGACACGGTGCATGGACTGATATCCGTGACGTCAGTCCGCTCCCTGCTAAAAACGGGGCACAAGAGTGCAAAACGAATTGCACTCTTGTGATCCATAGAAGAAGCCCAGCCAAACGAGTGTAGGCTGGACTTCTCCTTTAAAGTTTTTTTTTTTTTTTTACACAGGGGCCTAAAAGTATTGCAACAAGCATCATTGTGGATTGTGGATGCAATCCTCCTTTAGACGCTTCCTCCAGCTCCCTCTCTGTACTGAGGTAGAGGATTTCAGTTGGAGAGCTAGAGGAAGAGTCAATGGACTATGAATCACTTGTATTCCATTGAGAACTACAAGTCTATCTGCAGTGGTGACAGAAGGGACTTGTAGTTCCCACAGAGCTCTGTGAATGAATAGCACGGCTGTGTGGGCGGGGTCTCGCATAGCTTTGCCAATTTCAAATGTGACAGCAGCTGAAGGGAAAATAACCCAGGTGAAGGGCACTCTGGGTTGGGGGGATAGTATGCTTAGCAATTAGTTACACCCTAAGTGCCCAAGTATAGGTATAACAAGTGACATGTTAAAAAGGTGGAGTTCGCTTTTAACCATTCCCTAGCCAGTCAAAATAGAAAAAAGAAGTTTTGACTATAAAACCAGTTTCAAATTATCAAAGGGCTAAAAGAGGCCTGTAGAGACTATAAATGAGCTACTGTTATTGTTAGTGGCAGCATTTTGTCAGTGATCTAAAATAGCTACAAAATATTATTCTAGATGTGTTTATCTCCAAATGACATTCTATAAATACAGAAGCCAGGGCAGTCATATTTAACCTCTTCAGTTCTTGTACCTTTATACCCCTTATAAACAAGAGCATTTTTTACATTTCCTCTATGGGCACAATTACAATTTTTTTAGGGGGACAAACCAGGCTTTCTTTTGGTGACATGGTCATGAAATAATTAATATTTTATTTTCTATGTAATCTATACACAAAAGAAGTACAAATATATATAAATATAAATAAAAATAAAAAATGTGATCATTGGGCAGTTAAAAAAAAGTATTTTTTCAATGGGCTGCCCTACCCACAGAAACGTGGGGAAAGAATTCCTCAACCCATTTTTTTTTTAAATTGCACCACACATGGTGCCATGAGGTTTCAAGGGAGTTTTGCTGATACGTGGGGGTGCCATTAAATGATCACTAAAGGAAATTTCTTTCCGCTAAATAGCTTCCTTTACCTTACTGCAGTACTAGTAGGTTTCATGTCCTTATTGTTCGTTTTTGCTTTGAAGTTGCTGTAATCCTGCTCTGTTCTCCACACTTCCTGCTTGTCTGTTTCCTTATAAATAACCACAGTGCTGGGAGCTTTCTCACGGTGGTCTAAGCTGTCATTACTGTGTCTAAAACTTCCCAGAACCAATCAGATTCATTTTAAAAACAAAACACTGCCCTGGATTTGTTTGTTTTTGTTCTGTGTGTCTATTTCTACTATACAGAAACATGAAGCCAGTTCAAAAGCGAAACTAACCTGCAGGCACATTATGATTGATTTTTATCTATTTTTAATCATTTTGAAAAGGAATCAGTTAACTTTTATGTCTCTATACCCTGTAAACAGTCATTTCAGCAAAAAAAATGTTTTCCTTTAATGACCCTTTAAGAATTAAAGGGGAGTTCCAGCCAAAAATTGTGTTTATTAAAAGTCAGCAGCTACAAAAAGTGTAGCTGCTGGCTTTTAATAAACACTCACTTACCTGCTCCTGCGTTCCAACGACGCGCCGACCGGGACTCCGCTCCTCTCCCCCCCTCCCCGGCCGGCGTCTTCATTCCGACTGTGGGCACCCAGCCGTGACAGCCTTCAGCTTCATGGCTGGGCACCCACTGCGCATGCGCGAGCCGCACTGCGCATGCGCGCGCGGCTCGCCGCTGATTGGACAGGCGATCGCATGGGACCTGTCATGTGTCCCATGCGATCGCCTACAGGGAGGGGCTGCTGTAGGCGATTAAGCTTAATCGCCTAACCAGCCCCTCGGCGGAAGCAGGAAGTGGGACAGGAAGTCCCACTCCTCCTGAAGCCCCCACTCCCCCCCCAAAGAAATTACATGCCAAATGTGGCATGTAAGGGGGTGAGGAGTGGGATTAGCGGAAGTTCCATTTTTGGTTGGAACTCCTCTTTAATGGCACCCTATGTATCTGCTACACAGCAGTGAGTTTCTCTCATGTTTTGGGGAAATGTGCGATTGTGCGTGCATTCCCAACAAGCAATAATGTAAACTGAGCCTAAAATTATGTTTTTGGTACTAATTACAGAAAATAAAAGAAAGTATTTTTTTATTTCATTTTTGCACAAATGTTAACAAGACTTTATGGGGAAAGAAAAACGAAAGAATGGGGCGTGACCGCGCATGGCCGGGTGAGGAAGTGAACTGGCGTGCTCCCGCCGTACCTCCACGGGCTCCGCTATGAGCTAACTGATGACCGCTCTGAGATCTTTAATCTCCGGCTACCTGTTGATATTCTGCCGACATCCACGGCTTCCCCCCTGGTCTTTTCCATCCAGGCTCTCCCTCGCTAGGAGAAACATACCTTCTGCTGGAACGCCGCTCTGATATTACTGATGGATGCGGGGCAGAAACCCGTGACCCGTGACCCGGAACAGTTGCCGTAGAGACGCAGAGACCCAGGGATACGATACTGCGGGCTGCGGCTGGAACAGGAGCTGAGAATCGAACTGCTGATAGGTCCGGTGGCGTGCTATCTATTCCTACTGTCTCCTCTCCACTCCTCACTCCTCGCTCCCCGTTCTCCCTCCTCCCGGAGCATTCCTGAAAGGTAACCCAGAAGTCAGAAGCCAAGCGCCAGAAGACAACATTCAAAGGTACTCTGTTGGATAATGGAAGGGGGGGGGGGGGGGGGTGAGTGTTAAAAGAGGAGGCTAGAGAGGAACATTGATGGTTGTTATCAGCCTCTTTTTTTTTTTTTGCCTCTCAGTCGTAAGATAATAAAAAAGACATTAAAGGGGGTCAGTGAATGTGATTATAATTACTTTCTGGGAGTGGATAGAGATACAGGACTCTCTGTGGACATTGTTAGAGTCATTGGACTATTTTAAATAACAAAGGGGATTGAGACTTGACTGTCCGGACTGTCTAAATTGAACCAGGTGCACAGTAGCATACAGGGTATGTGAGGGATGCGATCTCTGAGACAGCGGGAGAGTGGCACCTCACGTAAGGCAGCGGGAATACAAGCAACGCAGACATTAAAGACGCCTGTACCCAGACCCACTGAGCAACTGGAGATTTCCCGGTACTTCTCTATCCCACAAGGCACGGCACGACCCGCTGGTCGCAAGAGCGGGTTACTGGGGGTTGAGTTGGAGACAAAAGGGGGTGATACTAGCGGCTCCTTGGAGATAGTATCTCAACCCCCTATGGCAGTAAGAGCAGACGTAGAGACCCTGCAGACCACACCACAGAGTTCGCGTATGTTTAATAAGTTGGCAGGGTCCGCCACCCCCCCCCCTATCCGGGAAGACTTTAAAAATGAAATGGAGATTCTGAAAGCCCTAATCCAAGCACTCCCTACAAGGGTTGACATAACTGAACTAATTTCAAAAGTGGAGGAAGCGCACTCCAGGGACCTGGAGACTGTCAGAACAGAAATACAGGGTCTGGAGGTCCGCTTGGGAGAGGGGGAGGTTGGGTTAAAGACCCTGGAGCAACGTGTTGAGGCGATCGAGAATGAGAACCGCAACCAGATGGATGTCGCGGTGTCCCTGCAGCTACAGATAGAGGATCTCCAAGACAGGGGACGCTGTAACAATATACGTATACGCGGGGTCCCGGAAGTGGAAGGACATGAAGATCTTCAGGCTGTGGCTCAAAAAATTCTCCAAAGTCTTATGCAAGACACTAGTTCACCAAATTTTGAGATGGACAGAATTCATAGAGCCTTGGGCCCAAAACTGAAGGACAAGGGTCGTCCTCGGGATGTGATCTGTCGATTACATTATTTTTCACATAGGGAGGCAATCTTACGGAAAGCATGGCAGGCCGGCTTAATAGAATTCGAGGGGACACAGCTTAAGATTTTACCAGACTTATCCGGGGCTACCCTTCAACGTAGAGCCCTACTTCGCCCAATATTAGATCGTGTAAGGGCATGGGGAGGGACATATAGATGGAGGTTCCCCATCTCCGTCCTTATTAAGAAAGCCTCACTTTCATTTTGGCTTCGCTCTAGAGCGGACCTCCCTGATTTGTTTCTATTTTTGGAAACAGAACCGTTTCCAGTCCCGAACTGGTTACAGTTAAATCCGAGAACTATAGACCTTAAGAATGCCTGATTTGCTTCTCTTTTTTTTTTTCTCTCTTCATTTCTTGTTTGTATTTAAAGGGATAAGTGGAGGCCGGTCTGAATTGGAGCAATGGATATCTTTTTATTTTTTCCTATTTTTATTTTTTTTACTTATTTATTTATTTTTTGCTCCTGAATTTTCTTATTTTATAATATCTCGGATTATACTAAGGACCTTAGGATATCTTAGTACGCTATATATGGACTTGTTTTGGATGCCGGTGTTGCCCTTTTCCCTGCGCCCCCCGAGTAGGGGCCGCAGGGAACCGGGCAACAAGGTCTAAATAGGGGGATCTATTCGGTGCCTGGGGCAGTGCTGCAGGGGGGGGGATGGGATGGTAGGGGAGGGAAGGGTAGGGTAGGTTAGCCGGGGAAGGAGGGGCCAAGAGGACTCACTAATAGACCTACAGGCAGCAGCCTGCTTATTGTTTTTTTTTTCAGTGTATTTGGGGGGAGGGGGGGGGGGTTTGCTATTGTAGATTATGGGGAGGGGGGTTAGGGAGGGGGGCTTTGTATGGGTTCACCTACCATTACACGGGTTCTCTCAGCTTCCAGGGGGATTGGGGGGAGGTAGGGTTGGGAACGACACATTGTGCACCCTAGAGTGCTCAACCTACACTGACACTGGGAATGATTTTTTGAAGTATACATTTTTATCTCTTTTTTTTTTTTGTGTGTGTGTTTTCTTCCACCGCAGTTTCCTGCAGTGGTCAATGGGGCTCACATGGGCACTGCGAAGGTTTGGGAGGGCAAGGGGGAAGTTTGGGTTGGGGGGGTTAGACCCAACCCCTCAAGGGTCGGTGTCGCAGGGGGAAGGGGTGGGGGTGGGCTGTAGTCACTGTGGCCGGGTACCATAGGATAACCATTCGAAAGGAAGAGTCCTCAAGAGGGCCCAAGTGGTCCCAAGATAAGATATGAATCAGGAGATATCTGTCAAGAGACCTGTGATTGGGTGGGTTCACCCGGTACGATATATCAGAGGAAGTCTTACCTCTGGTAGGCAATTTAACCTAGAGCGAGTTTATGTTTTATTTATGTGGATAGAAGGAGCGTGTGGAGGCGGCGGGAGACCCCTCACCGGGGGAGGCATGGGTCAACAACCCCGATTAGGCCATCACTCAGGGGGTTGGGTTTCTGAGTGACCAAAGTTTTGCTTTGGGATACCCTTGAAGAGGAGGAGGACAATCCAGCTCCTCTCTTCTCTCTCTTAGGGTTCCAGTTTAGAGTAGGGGTATAGAGGGTTGGGTGGGGGGGTTTCGTTTGGTGGGGTTTTTTTTTTTCTCTCTCTCCTCTTCTCCTCCCCTATTGCAGGGTCCGGGTGCTTGGGCCCCTTATAGGGACCGGAGGTGCGCCCAGAAATGGACGCCCTCTCAGTGATTACAATCAATGTTAAGGGATTAAATATTCCGGAAAAGAGACGTATTTTACTGCAGGACCTAAAAAAAAGAGGGAGGAACATAGCTTTGATACAAGAAACCCATTTTAGGAAAGGGGGGCTCCCCTTTCTTAAGAACCGACACTTCCCGACAGTATACCATGCGACGAATCCTGCGGCAAAGAAGGGGGGAGTATCAATACTTATATCTATTAACATGCCATGGTCCTTAAAAGACTCCCTGGTAGACACCGAAGGGCAGTATTTAGCGGTAAAGGGGATGATAAGAGGAGCGATATTTACGCTTGCTACTTTTTATGCCCCCAATGTACAACAGGACCAGTTCCTACGGAACTTTTTGGACAGGCTAACAGGTTTTCAAGAAGGTCAGTTGATTATGGGAGGGGACTTAAATGTCCCTTTGGACCCTACTTTGGATACGTCAACCGGTGCCTCTTCAGTTGCAGGGGGCACACGGAAACGAATCCGACAGTTGCTACAACAAGAGACATTGATAGATATATGGAGAATGATGCACCCGGGAGAGCGAGATTACTCCTTTTACTCTATCCCGCACAAGATATATTCACGTATTGACTATTATTTTGTGCCGCATAGCCAGCTTCATGCAGTTACAGAAGTCGGAATAGGTGAAATTTCCTGGACCGATCATGCCCCAATCCTTCTGGAATATAAAATAGGGGACTCCAGGCCTTTTGGACCGGGGGGCTGGAGACTAAATTAGAGATTGTTACAGGATGAGGTGGTGTTGGAAGATGTTCAGAGGGAGTTAAAATGGTACTTCGAGACCAATGACACCCCAGAATGTAACTCGGGGGTAGTATGGGAGGCCCATAAGGCAGTCATAAGGGGGGTCCTGATGAAACATGGTGCAAGGGTTAAAAGGGATAGGGAGCGGAATATAACAACCCTTATGACGAAGATTACAAACCTAGAAAGGAAGCATAAACAGGGTTCTAACCCAGAAGTAGAGAGAGAGCTCGGGGTGGCACGCAGACAAATTACCGAACTGCTCTTACACAGAGCAAGAAGGGCGATACAAAACGGTAAAAGGCAGAACTATGAATATGGTAATAAATGTGGGAAGCAACTGGCGAACTCATTGAGGGAACAACATACTAAGACTTATATTCCCATGATCAAGGGGTCAGGAGGCGAAGAACACATGTTACCCAGAGAAATTGCACAGAGATTCAGTGACTTCTATAGTACTTTATATAATTTACAAACAAGTCCCCAACAACAATATGAGGCAATGGGTAATTATATAGAAACCTCAGGTATCCCGACCCTAACAGTAGAGATGAGTCAAGAAATGGAAAAACCTATAACCTTAGAAGAACTACAGGAGGCAGTGAAAAAAGGGAAAGGAGGGAAATCACCGGGAGCAGACGGGTTTACCATGGCTTACTATAGACTATTTTTCCCTGTTCTAGGCCCCTTTATGGTCAGAATGTTTAACGGCCTGGGTGATTCATGTTCCTTTCATACGGAAACCCTGAAAGCGGTAATAGCGGTCATACCCAAAGAAGGTAAAGATCCCTCTCAATGTGGGAGCTATAGACCCATTTCATTACTGAATGAAGATCTGAAGCTTTTCGCAAAAATCTTAGCGACACGTATACAACAATATATACCCGGGTTTATTCACAAAGATCAGGTGGGATTTGTCCAGATGCGGGAAGCCAGGGACAATACGATTAAGACTCTGAACTTGATCCATCTGGCTGACACTTCCCAAACCCCGTGTGTCTTCCTCGGTACTGATGCCGAGAAAGCTTTCGATCGGATAAATTGGCAATTTATGTTTATGGTTCTGAGACACATGGGGTTCGGCAATAAGATGCTACAATGGATCACAAGTAACTATACTCATCCAACGGCACAGGTTAGAGTGAATGGAATATTGTCCCCACCTTTTAAATTGTCTAACGGGACAAGACAGGGATGTCCGTTATCCCCTTTCTTGTTTGCATTATCTGTAGAACCTCTATTAAACAGGATTCGATTAAATCCAGATATTAAAGGAGTGTCTTTTGGAGATGCAGAATATAAGATCTCAGCTTACGCAGACGATATGATGTATTCTTTGACGAACCCGATGGAATCCCTCCCTAAATTGATACAGGAACTGCAATTATATGGAAGCCTATCAAATTTTAAAATAAATTATGATAAGTCAGAAGCAATGGGAGTAGCGATCCCGGAGGAGGATCTGCGGACCCTGAAGTCTAAACATAGATTTAAATGGTCTGACAGGTCACTTAAATACCTGGGCACCTCCATCCCGGCGGACCTGACACAGGTTTTCAAACTTAATTTTGTCCCATTATTGGCGAAAACGCGGGTCCTCCTGGATGGTTGGAAGAGGGGGTTCCATTCTTGGTTTGGGCGAGTCAATATCGTCAAAATGAGCATATTGCCGAAATTTTTGTATCTCTTCCAGACACTCCCCATTGCTATACCAAAATCCTTTTTTAACCAGACGCAAACTCTCTTTAATAAATTTATTTGGGCCAACAAATCCCCAAGAATTAAGAGGCGCATATTATCGTTATCAAAGCGAGACGGAGGCGTGACGGCTCCAGATATCCAGAGATACTATCAGGCGGCCACTCTGATCCGCCTGATAGATTGGAGGAGACACGGCGGTGAGAAAATATGGCCAGGTCTGGAGCAAGCCCAGTGCAGCAGTATACTCCATCTGGCAGCATGGTGTTACAGAGATCTGCCGATAACTATCAAGAAACATCCACTGATAGGCCCAACATTGAAAGTTGCCTATGGGCTATTTGCGAAGGGGACACTGTCCACTTTGGATTCACCACTTTATCCAATTCTGGGGAACCCCCTGTTCATACCAGGGTTGATGAAGGGACCTTTTAGTGGATTAATAGATCAGGGCCTGGTACAGGCATCTTATTTTGTCAAAGAAGGTTCATGGTACACTATGCAGGAGATGGTAACGGGCGGGATCCCCTACCAATTGGACACATGGAGGGCATTACAACTACGGCACTTCTTAAACACTTTGAAACCCCCTATAAGATATGGGCGTAAACTAACAAGATTTGAGGGATATTGTAGTGGGAGCGGAGTGCTTCGACACGCCCTCTCAAGAATTAAAGAATTATTAAACGCATCAAGGGAGGATTCCCAAATTCCTTTTTTTAATAGGTGGGAGGTGGAGCTGGGAAGGCCCTTTACAGAAGAACAAAAGAATAAAATACTTCGGAATATATTTGAATCATCAGTCTGTGTGAAGACACAGGAGATGAATTACAAGATATTAACTCAGTGGTATCGTACCCCGGTAGTATTAAAAAAATGCTACCCAGACATCTCGGATAGATGCTGGAGGTGCGGAAAGAAAGAGGGAACGCTGTTACATATTTTCTGGTCCTGCCCAAAGATTTCAAGCTTCTGGACAAAGGTTCAGGGAATAGTACAGAAATTTAGCAAAGAAAAATTACCAGATGAATGGTCTTATTATTTACTACAGGACTCTGAGCTCTCTGTAAAATGCTATAGGAAATCTATGGTTTGCCACCTTCTAAATGCTGCCCGTGCCTGTATTCCAGGAATGTGGAAACAGACACAACCTCCAACGGTAAAGATGTGGCTTAATAGAGTAGAGGACACAAATAGAATGGAGGACCTTGTTTGGACCTCCAGACAGAAACGTAAGGTGTACCTTGATACGTGGACTGAATGGAATACGTTCAGATATTCAGAAGAAGGAAGGGTCTTGATAGATGCGTAGATCTCTGATAGGAGAGGGATCCGGCTCGGCGGAGGAGGAGGAGGAGAGGAGATGACGGAGGAGGGGGGGCCCCCCACCTCTTCCCTTTTTTTTTTTTTTCCTTTGGGGGGGGGGATTATATATATTTTTTTTTTAGATTTGTTTGGGGTGGTTTGTTCGAAGGGGGATGGTCTGGGATGATAATGCAAAGGGTGATCTCACAGGGGGTGGTCCAACTGCCCCTCCCTCCAGGGAGGAGGGGCTTACTGGCCTGATGTAGTAAGGGGAAGGTACCCACAGATATTAAAGGTAATTAGAAGTACGGAGGATGAACCGTAGTTTAAGAGAGAGGTGACAAGATATGTTTTGGGGAACATTTCTCTTTTATCTTTGTTTAAATGATTTGATTTTGCACTATGTGGGTATTTACTTTTCTTCTTTTACTGCTTTTTTTTTGTATGTTGTAATGACTTTAAGGTCAGAGGGATGACCCTTTATATGTATATCACTATGTTTGTTTGGAAAACAATAAAAGAAAATGGAAAAAAAAAAAAGAAAAACTAAAGAATAACAATGAAAAAAAAAAAATCATATTGAGAAAAAAGAAAAAAAACAGCAGAGAAAGGGGAAGGAAAAGGTGAATTCAAGCTAATTAGGATTTAACAGGAAAACATTATTACTTAAAAAAAATAGCATGTCATATTATCAACATATGAATGAAATAGTAAACACAAAAGTAACAATACATTGCCTATTTTTTCAAATGAATTACTTAGAAGCCTAAAAGAAATAAATGTGAAATATATGCAGTCTGAGAAATAAAACTGCACAATAAAGTACAGTCCTAGAAAGTACTAGTACAATGTTAACTCCTTTTCCTTTCTCGGATTAATACTGGCACCAAGTTCTTCCGTTCCTGTAACAGACTATTAACTTCTAAAATGTGTAAGCTTGGCAGAGCAACTCCAAACATAGCTAATATTCTAAATTTAAACATCACTACATGTTCTCTGTATTCCATGTGTGATGCAGGAAGGTAAAAACTTCAAAAATACTGATATCTAAACAGCTATTAAAAAAATAAAATAAAGGGATTTTCTTTGTGATGAATACTGTGATAACAAATACAATGGAAAGGAGGCATTACAAATCAATCTTGCTCCTGACCAATATTTTTTTAAACTCAGGGCAAGATTACTGTAGTGTTAATACCCCTGAAAACAAAATATTTCCTGAAGGATGAAAACATACATACAGCCTTGTACACATGGGGCACATGGGGCGTTTTCTTTCAGCGGAATGAAGGAAAAATAACTGAAAGATCACTGTACTAACACAATCGATGTTAGTGCAGCGATCTACCCTGCTGAGCAATTTTGTTCTGAAAAGGCGGACTGCCCCCTCCCCCACCTAAATACACTGATCAGCGCTCACAACTATTGGCTGCAAGCACTAATCGGATCCTGATTTTCCAGCATGCTTGTTCGATAAAAGCCAGCCGTTGGATTAGCTTCTGTCAGACAGGCTGTTGTACACACGGGCGGAATGTCATCCGGTTTCTGTTGAACCGGCTGATATGCGGCACGTATGTACCAGCCTTAAAGTAGAAGTATAGGCAAACATTATTTTTCTGGATAGAGCAAGGAAGGGTTATAACTTTCAGATTTTTTTCCCTATCATCCGTGTCCCATTGCAGAGATTTCCATTCATTTCCTGTCTCATAGCCAAGCAGGAAGTAAGAGGGAATCCCTGCAAAATTAACCTCTTCCATATCGCAGAACGTTATATGAGGTCCTGGGCTTTCAGTGGGGATCTCTGAATGATGCCTGCAGCTGCAGGTATAATTCAGATAGACATTTTTTTTTCAGACGGCGATTCCCTGGACCTTAAGAACAATCATAGGGGCTGTTCTGCCACTTGATCATTCTTACATTCTTATCACTTCCTGTTGAAGGCTGCCAAAAAACAAAGGCTTGATTTACTTTACCTGTGCATGCAGGGAATTCCCTTAGTGACATAAGAGAAAGGGTGGAAATACTCCAGGGGAAGGCACCAGCCAGTTCCTGCAAAGATGGCGCCAGCTTCAGCTAGAAAGGACTACTATAATAATAAACTACAAAAATGATAATATCGCAGCTATCATGCTCTAGCTCAGGGGTGTCCAAACTTTTTTCAAAGAGGGCCAGATTTGATGAAGTAAACATGCGTGAGGGCCGACCATTTTGCCTGACCATTCTTTGAACCATTAAAATTCAGTCTAGGTGTCTTCGTCCGAGCAACTAATACACGGCCCAACAAGAATTATCTTTCCTTTGTGGCTGTGTGTGGTGAAGAGATGAGTTTTATTTGGATATACCGTATTTATTTATTTTGTGGCCCCAACGAATTCCAGAGCGCTGCTCAGGACTAAGGATGAGCTTGGGCGTGTTATTTGGATATACCGTATTTATTGGCGTATAACACGCATGGCTTACCATTGCCATGAATGCAGCCTCACCATGGCACTGAATGCAGCCTCACCATGGCACTGAATGCAGCCTCACCTTGGCCACGAATGCAGCCTCACCTTGGCCACGAATGCAGCCTCACCTTGGCCACGAATGCAGCCTCACCTTGGCCACGAATGCAGCCTCACCATGGCCACGAATGCAGCCTCACCATGGCCATGAATGCAGCCTCACCATGGCCATGAATGCAGCCTCACCATGGCCATGAATGCAGCCCCACCATGGCCATGAATGCAGCCTCACCATGGTCATGAATGCAGCCTCACCATGGTCATGAATGCAGCCTTACTATTGCCATGAATGCAGCCTCATCATTGCAACCAATGCAGCCTCACATGTGTCATAAATGCAGCCTCACATGTGCCATCGATGCCCATCTGCAGCATCGGAGGGCAGAGGGAGAAGGACGGGACAAGTGCCGACATAATGCAAACAGGAGAATCTCTTTTTTACTCTGTGGCCGCTTTAATACAAAGTCCCGCCTCATATGATAGACAAAACAGTCGTCCAATGGCATCCCAGGAGACTGACTTCTAATACAGACGCTGCTGAGTAAACAGGAGATTCTCCATGTAATCTGACGGTGCTCATCCTGTCCCCTCCAAGGCAGCGCCAATAAATACGGTATATATCTTTTGTGGCCCAGGGGGCCACAAACAATATATATATATATATATATATATATATATATATATATATATATATATATATATAAAAATCCCAGGGGGGCAGTATTAAATCAATAGGGGGGCCGCATTTGGCCCATGGGCCGGACTTTGGACATGCCTGCTCTAGCTTATCCCTTTTTAAATGGCTGTATACCCGCACATGTAAAAAAAAAAAAAAACCTGTAAAGTAAAGGCATAATGAGCCTTTATACTAGCCTTTATGCACCGCATACTAGCGCATTATGAAATACCTTAGAACAAGGTCACTGTATCACAGCCTGATCCACGCCGAGGGAGCTTACATTTTGCTCTCGCTGGTTCTACCGTGCCGTACCGGAGCCGTAATGACATGCATGCAGGAGTCTTCCTACCAGCAAGGTCTGGCAGTGTCTGCTGGACCTTCACCCAGGCATTCACATGCGTCGTATACATCAGCGGCTGCATGCAAAGTCAATATCTCCTAAACTGTAAAGATTTTAGGATATTCATTTACCTACAGGTAAGCCTTATTATAGGTGTACCTGTAGGTAAAAATTAAAATAAGGGTATACAACCACTTTAACTGCATTATAATGTGGTATTCTCATGTCTGTGGATTTGTTGTATTGGAGTTTACTACCACTTGAAGGAGTTACGGTATTTGCATAACTCCTCATAAGTGCTTCATAAGTGCCAGCCCATTGCCTGAATCAGGTCTGAGGAAAATCTGCCGAACGATCGTCCCAATTTGCTCGTTGTTTCAAAGCAAATCGAAACCGAAAATTCAAACAAAAATTCTCGTACGCAAAGGCTTTTTTTTGTTGTCGTTTATTATATCTGATCATGCGCAATCTTTCTTTTCAGATTTTTCGTGTATGAAAATGGTACACATTAAACAAAAATCGTTCGTTCTGTTTCTATACGGTATTGGTGTTTGTCCCTACTGGAATTTTAATATGAAAAAATGGAGTTACTTACCGGTAACATCCTTTTCCAGGAGTCTTTCAGGACAGCACCTTAGAGAGATCCCGGCTCCTCCCCTTCTAGGAAACACCGCCTTCTTTAGATCTTTAAAGCCTCATCCTCCCACTGGCCCTTCAGTTCTTACAGAGTACCTCCGGCCAACTGGGGAGACACAAGACAACGTTATACAAGAATACTTTATCTTACCTGACGTCCTCATGTGATGAGTCTTCCAATCTTCAGACCCTGGGTGGGTAGCGGTGCTGTCCTGAAAGACTCCTGGAAAAGGATGTTACCGGTAAGTAACTCCATTTTTCCCTAGTTCGTCTTTCAGGACAGCACCTTAGAGAGGATAAGCGAGTACCTTACCTTAGGGTGGGACTACTGCCTGTAGCACCTTACGACCAAAGGCTTGGTCCTGTGCTGACAGCAGGTCTAGTCTGTAGTGCTTTACGAAGGTAGCAAAACTCGACCAAGTCGCTGCTCTACAGATCTGCTCCAGAGAAGCACCAGCCCATTCTGCTTGTGACGTCGCCACTGCTCTAGTAGAATGTGCCCTGATTCCCACTGGAGGCTCCATCCCTTTTAACACATAAGCTTGGCTAATAGCTGCCCTAATCCAGCTCACTATAGTACGCCTGGAGGCTCTAGAACCTTTCCTAGCCCCTGAAAATAAAACAAAAAGGGAATCTGATTTTCTAAACTGTTTGGTGCATTCCAAATACTGAAGGACGCACCTCCTTACATCTAGGTTGTGAAAAATAAATTATTTTTCCCTCACCGGGTTTGAACAAAATGTTGGCAGAATAATTTCCTGGCCTCTGTGAAACTTCGAAGCCACCTTTGGCAAAAAGGCCGGATCAGTCTTAAAAACAATACGATCCGGAAAAACTTGAAAAAAAGGAGTTTTAATTGAGAGGGCCTCGAGTTCACTTACTCGACGTGCCGTCGTAATCGCTACCAAAAAAACTGTTTTGAGAGTGATTAACCTCAAAGAGCATGACCCCAATGGTTCAAAAGGATCTCCTGTAAGGGCCTGCAAAACTAAGGAAAGATCCCACACGGGAAAAGGGGTCACACCAACTGGCCTCTGCCTACTCAAAGATTTAAAAAATCTTACTATCCAGGGATCCCCTGCTAGATTCTTCTCTAAAAATACACTCAGGGCTGACACCTGTCCCTTCAAAGTGCTGAGAGCCAATCCCTTATCTGCCCCCGCCTGTAGGAACTCTAGTACTGCTACGGAACTGCGTACACTGAAGGAGCTTTCAGAGCACCATGAATTGAAACGTCTCCACACTTTGTGGTAGATGGTTTGCGTTTCCTTTTTCCTACAATTTAGGAGGGTCGCAACCAAGCGATCTGAAAACCCTTTTCCCCTTAGCAACTCCTCCTCAGAAACCAGGCTGCAAGGTTCCACCTGTCCACGTGAGGGCAGCAGACTGGACCTTGAGTGAGAAGGTTGTCCCGAGCTGGTAGAAGCCAGGGGGGCTCTACAGCCAGGTTCTTTAGGATTGAAAACGACGGTCTCCTGGGCCAATACGGGGCAATTAGAATTAAGGTTGTGCTCTCTTGTTGAAATTTCCTCAACACCGCAGGGATCAGAACCGGAGGGGGGAAGGCATAACAACCTGGAAAATTCCCATTTCTGAGCTAGTGCATCTATCCCTAAAGCTCCATCGTATCTGCTTAGAGAAAAGAACCTGTCCGCCTTGGCGTTCTGCCTGGAGGCAAAGAGGTCCACGCATGGCGGCCCCCATCTCTGGGCTATCATCCTGAAGACCTCCTGACTCAGAGACCAATCGCCCTCCCTCAGCGTTGTTCTGCTGAGGAAGTCTGCTAAGCAGTTCTGATCCCCCTTCAGATGTAAGGCTGACAGGGACAGGACATTGATCTCGGGCCCATCTGAAAATGGCCTCTGTCAACAGCCAGAGGGGGCCGCACCTTGTGCCCCCCTGCTTGTTGATATAAGCCACTGCCGACGAGTTGTCTGTTCGAACTCGAACATGGTGACCCCGCAGATCTTCTTGGAATGAGACAAGGGCCAGTAACACTGCCCGCAATTCCCTCCAATTGGAGGACTTTGCTGCATCCACTAACGCCCAGGTGCCCTGTACCCAGCGAGAACCCAAATGTGCTCCCCAACCTGTGTTGCTGGCGTCGGTTGTGACTGTCCTGGATATGGGCAGGACCCACTCTAGGCCTTGAGACAAGTTTGCCCCCCTTCTCCACCACCAGAGGGACCGTTTGACTTGACTTGGGACAGAGACTAGAGAATCCAATGACCCCTGGCTGTGGTCCCACACCTTCAAGATGAAGAGTTGAAGGGGACGGAAATGAAGGCCCGCCCACTGTACTGCTGGAAGGGTGGAGGTCAGCAACCCCAGAGCGGACATGGCCTTTCTTATAGAGACCTGGCCACTGCCCTGCAGAAACAGCATGGCCTTGTCCACCTTTTGCACCTTCTCTGGGGGAAGGAAGACCCTTTGAACTGTTGAGTCCAGAATAAACCCCAGGAAGGACACCCTCTGTGATGGGATTAGGTTGGACTTTTCTGGATTTATGAGCCAACCCAGGCTTTCCAAAATGTCTCTGGCTGACTGTAAGTCCCGATTCAATTGTTCCGGGGAGGGGGCGAACAATAGAAGGTCGTCCAGGTATGCGACTATCAGAATTCCCCTGAGTCGCAGGAAAGCCAAGACCTCTGCCATTACCTTTGTGAATATGCGGGGGGAAGATGACAGGCCGAAAGGAAGGGCTCTGAATTGTAGGTGCAGTACCTGATCCCCGGTGTTTATTGCTAGCCTCAGGAACTTCTGATGTTCCTCCGCTATGGGGATATGTAGGTAAGCGTCCTTTAGATCGATCAAAGCCATAAAGCAATTTGGCGGGAGAAGGGCTTTTACAGAATGTATCGAATCCATTCTGAACCTCTTGTACCTGACCGAGGTATTTAAAGGTTTTAGGTTGAGGATAAGCCTGAACTTTCCTGACGGCTTGCGGACCACAAAGATGTGGGAGTAAAAACCCCCACCTATCTCCCTGGTCGGGACCTGAACAACAACCCGCTGCTCCTCCAATTCCTGAAGTGAGGATAGGAGGGCACAAGACCTTTCCACACACTTCGGAAGGTTTGTAATTAACCGTCTGAGGGGGGGAGGGGTTGAGAATTCTAGCCTGTACCCCCTTCGGATGATCTCCAAGATGTAATGGTTGGAGGTAATCCTCTCCCACTGTGGGAGGAAGACCCCCAATCTTCCTCCCACTGTTTTGGAGTCAATTGGTCTTTCTGGGGGGTTCAGGAGGGCGAAAAATTGCTCCCCCTCGACCCTTCCCCTTCTGTCCCCAACCTCCTTCAGTAGCATGGGGAAAGAGGAGAGGATTGTCTCCTTTGCTGTACCTGCCTCGATATGGGATTTAATCTGAGTCAGCCAGTACTCCAAGTTGCGGGCTACCACTGTAGCCGCCATTGCTGGCCTAAGATTACCCTGGGAGGAATCCCAGGTTTTCTTTAACAGGGAATCCATCCTTTTATCCATGGGATCAGAGAGTACCCCCATGTCCTCAAAGGCTAGGTCTGTGTGTCTAGAAACTTGGGAAAAAGCCGCGTCAAGTTTTGGCGTCTTATTCCAAACTAAGTTTTCTCCCTCCTCAAAAGGAAATCTTCTTTTCAGCGCCCTTGAGAGAAAAGGTTTCCTTTCCGGATCCTGCCATTCTCTTTTGATGGCATCGACCAGAACGTCATGGACTGGGAAAACTTTCCTTTTCTGTTCCCCTAAGCCTCTGTACATTTGGTCGTGCAGGGACAGCGGCTTCCTCTCCTCCTGAATCCCTAGGGTGGTGTGGATAGCCCCTAAAAGCTCCTCAACCTCCTCTAGAGAGAGTTTGTAACGTGAGGGTTTAGTGGACTCCCCGTCCAAGCCCTCTTCATCAGATTCTCCTTGAGAATCAGAGGGAGTGCTGCCTGCTTCTACCTCAATTTCCTCTGCCGATCCTACCGGTCTCTCTGCACCAATAGCGAGGGGTACCGGTGGATCAGGTGAAACCGCCTGTTGTACTGGGGGAGGGGTGCTCTGGGCCTGGGGCAACTGAAAGTTAGCAAACAGCGTTTTAAATGATTGGAAGGTGCTTGAAAGCTCCTTAACAGATGCTGCCAGATCTACCCCCCGACCACCACCAGGGACCCACTCCTCTCCTACCGACCACCTGGTAGGGAAAACACACCCGTGGAGCTAACAGGGGTTTTGTGAGTCAGGGAACACCACCCCAGGGTTCCACTGACCTTTGCTTGGCTGGTGTCCTTCTCTCCGGGAGCGGTTTTAGAAGCCTCTGCCTCCGACATCCTCCCGCACGGTAACGGTGGCCTCTGGTCCCAAAAATGCTGTCTCTACAGCTGAGTAGGTGACCGCACCAGCCAAGTGCTGGTTCCGCCTTTCTAGGCCGCGTCCGGAACCGGAAGACGCGGCCTCGTGTATCGAATCCGCCCCTTCCGCCGGAACTGACGTCACCCGCCGTCCGACGCAGCCACTGAGTCTCCAGGCTGAAGGGTGGAGGGGAAGTGGATTTGATACACAGCGCCACCCTAGGCGCGCGAAAGAGCAGACCTCCCAGCTGCCATCCTTTCGCCAAGGAGCGCTTGAGATGCACGGCGCCCATATAGGTAAGTTAAAACGTGCTCGTTTTTACCTGGCGCCAAATACAAAATAGAAAGAGCACAAAAACACCAGGCAACTCCCGGGTCCTGCCCTTCTCTGAAACATAAGCCTTAGCCTCCCCAGCTAACAGCCCTGGTTCCACAGCAGTGTCTCCCCACCGGAGGAAACACCATAACTGAAGGGCCAGTGGGAGGATGAGGCTTTAAAGAGCTAAAGAAGGCGGTGTTTCCTAGAAGGGGAGGAGCCGGGATCTCTCTAAGGTGCTGTCCTGAAAGACGAACTAGGGAAAGTTGGAATTGAATGTCGAAAGTCGTGTTGTGTACACATTATACGAAAATCGTACGAAAGTTTCTTGGACAAAAATCTTCGCCCAATTTTCTTATAGTGTGTACAAGCTTTTACTGGGGCAAGGTGCTGTGATGTTTTTAGAAAGCTATGTACAGGATTCTACCTGCCCCTCCCACCAGCCATAATCTGCCTGCATTGTTTCAAAGGGTTGTAAAGGTTTGTTTTTTATTTTCAAAATAGGTTCCTTTAAGCTAGTGCATTGTTGGTTTACTTACCTTTTCCTTTGATTTCCCTTCTAAATGTTTTTTTTTTGTTTGTCTGAATTTCTCACTTCCTGTTCGTCCTCCGTAAGCTGTTCTGGCTGACTAACCCCCAGCCAGAACGGCTCGGATGATGGGGGCAAGCTTATGGAGAAAAAACAGGTAATAAATTCAGACAAAGAAAAAAACAAGGGAATTCGAAGGAAAAGGTAAGTGAACCAACAATGCACTAGCTTTAGGGGACCTATTTAGAAAATAAAAAACAAACCTTTACCACCCATTTAAAACTGCTTTAAAATATGGCACAGCAGATCCCCGTCTCAGGGGCCAGCACACAGGAGCAACATACATATGCCTACAGGGAGTGGTAAATAGCAAGCTTTAGCTGCGGGAGGCTGATTGATAACAGTCTCACGTCACCAAAAAATTCTGAATGGAACTGCTACGTAACCATCAGACGTCATCTTTGACACTGGAATCACTATTGACGTTAAAGCCCGTTGTGTCCTGGGCTAGACAGAAGCACAGTCGGGGCACTGAACACCTTTCTTGATGAGAAAGAAAATAATTTCTATATGGATTTTTTCTTCTCTGCATGTTCTTATGACCCAGGTAATGTGTTCAGCCTCTGCAATACATCAGAGTTCATGTAACCAGAATATTACAATCTGCTCTGATTTTATATTTTCTTCTCTTTTAAAGTGGTTGTCTTGCCAACCATAATTAGTACCCACTTGGATGTTCTTTACAAACAAATACACCTCTGCAAAAACAATATTAGATTCTAGCTGGAAGCTGCTAAGAAACAGAGCAAACTTGCCTCCCCATAAACAATTATGTGGATTGCAAACCTATAGCATCACAGACAGATCAGGATTTCACCTGTTTAAACCAAATGTATCTCTTTTATTAATTTCCCTTTTTTTTACCAGTGTTGTTTAACCACTTGCTACCCAGGCCAATTGTGACATTTCTCTCCTACATGTAAAAATCATCATATTTGTGCTCGAAAGTTACACAAAAAGTAAAAGTGACAGAGAAGCAGTTCCTAGGTGGACCCAGACGTAGCCCCAAAAAAGGAAATATAGTAGGGCTTAAATTTCTATTTTGCAATATAAAACAACAAGGTAGCGCAGTACTCAATTTAAATGTCCGACTTTAGCAAAGTTATGACCCTTACAGAAGATGCTGCAGACATGCATTCCAGGCAAACAGCCCAACATACAGGCAACCTACACATTAGGGAGCTGTTTTACTCACCAGTAATGTGCACATCAGTTTAGTTTTAAAAACAAACACTGCCCTGTATTGGCTCTGTCTCTCTGTCCTTCACAGAAGCATGAAACTAGATGAAAAACGAAACTGAAACTGCAGGCACATTCTATGATTGATTTTTATCAATTTTTCATCTTTATTTTTATCTTTATCTTTTTCCTTTACAACCCCTTTAAGCGAGGGCACGATCTGGGAATGTCACAAAGCAGCGATAAGGGGAGAGCTTATAGCCCTTGGCACCAAATTAAAAAGGGAA
Organism: Rana kukunoris; assembly: GCA_029574335.1. NCBI lineage: Eukaryota > Metazoa > Chordata > Amphibia > Anura > Ranidae > Rana > Rana kukunoris. The sequence goes on from CM056054.1 coordinate 65,752,864, forward strand.
CGATAGGCAGACTACCATAGAGTCTTTTCCGCACTTCAGCAGGTGGAACTCAAACACAAATCAGGGGGGACCCCGAGGCCCTACGGGAACTAACAGAGCTTAGGGAACTGTTCTCGCGTTTACTAGAACATCAAGCGTGGAGAAAACTGAGGTACCTATCACATAAGTACTACAAACATGGTAACAATTGCGGCCGCATGTTGGGGAGAGCCTTGTGAGCGAAACGGGCCCAGTTGCAAATACATAAGCTCCGCTCCTCCACGGGGGAACTGACGTTTCAGTCCACCAAGATAGCTGCGTGGTTCAGAAATTATTACGCTGACCTTTACAACCTAGACACCAACATGACCCCTGATGTTAGAATAGCCAGACTGCCAAAAATTTGCCACTACCTATTCGTTAATGGGCTGCCACTCCTGACTGAAGACCAACAAACTGACTTAAAAACCCCTATCACTACTGAGGAGATCCAATCCACCATCAAATCACTGCCCAATGGGAAAAGCCCAGGCCCAGATAGGTTTACTAAAGTGTACTATGCAAAATTCTCCCCGACACTCACAAGTCATATGAGCAGATACTTTAATTCCCTAGCGAGAGGTAGAAACATCCCCCCTGAGGCCCTTCCTAGCATACATATTGGTTATACAGAAAGAGGGTAAAGACCCTAGAGCCCCACAGAGTTACCGCCCCATATCCCTTCTGAACACTGACGTAAAGATACTGGTGAAAATCCTGGCAAACTGATTGAAACACCTTATACCCCACGTAATACACCCAGACCAAACAGGTTTTATCAGAGGACATGAGGCTAGAGAACTCAATAAGAGCGATCCAGCTCATACACTGGGTCAGGAATAGAGAAGATTCCCTTCCCTACCTAATACTTTTCACTGATGCCAAGAAGGCATTCGATCGTATTGACTGGTCCTACCTACCACAAGTCCTGTCTACGTTAAAGGTTAGGCACAACCATGTTAGCCTAGATACTAGCCCTCTATTCAGAGCTTAGTGTACAGGTTAAACTCAACAGCATTTTTCATCCAGGTTCTCTATCAGGAATGGCACGAGACAGGAGTGTCCCCTCTCGCTCCTCCTCTTCGCACTGGCTCTTGAACCACTACTGCCCAGAGTGAGAGCGAATACAGATATCAAGGGCGTGACAGTGGGCACCGTAGAACACAAACTTTCGGCCTACGCAGACTATGTGTTGTTCCACTTGTCAAATGCCCTGATATCGCTGCCAGTCCTGATGCAGGAACTTCAATTCTCTGGGACGCTCTCAAATTTTAAGATTAACTACTGTATAATAAATCCAAAATCCTGCCCATACAACCATCTCCGTTCATGACAGACAGCTTAAAACACGCATCCCCTTTCACATGGACTTAGACCTCATTACGCTACTTAGGTATACAACTAACAGATTTTGACACGGTATATGCAACAAAACTACCCCAGGTTACTAACTGCAGTCCGACATGACTTACACAAAAACCGCCTTCACATGGTTGGGAAGGGTGAACATAATAAAAATGAACGTCCTCCCTAGGATATTGTTCTATATGCAAATGCTCCCTAAATCCCTTCCCAAGACCTTTTTTGCACAAGTGTCCAACATGTTCACTATTTTCATATGGAACTCACGGAAAACATGAATAGTTATGAAGGTTCTACAGCGCCCTAAGCGCTACGGGGGTTTGATGGCCCAGATTTGCAAAGGTACTCCCAGGCCATTGCTCTCCAGAAGATCCTGAATTGGTGCTTCCATCACCGGTCTAAATTATGGGCGACTAAGGAGAAATACATGGCAGGGAGGAACCGGTCATACGCCCCGTGGCTTACGTGGGAACACAGGGGGTTGTCCCCTCTGACAAATTCTAAGCTCAGAACGTGGGATCAAATCAACCGAGCACTGAGCTTGACTCCCGTTGACACTGCAGGGAGGATTCCTCTGGTTCCCACTGGGGAAACATGCAAATTTCTTTGGACCTTTGGTGGCAGGCAAGAATGCCAGCTGCGGTAAACTGCTGAGAGACAGCAAAATGATACCCTTTGAGTCTCTGAAGGGTAGGCCTGGGAGACCTAAGTTGAACTTCTGGAGATACAGACAGTTGCACCACTTTTTTAAAGTACACGGTAGCTCCATAAGAGATATTACATTGCTTACACCTTTTAAAGAGACTGTTCGTAGTGGAAAAACCAAACCCGCAAATGATTTTGGAGCTTTACGTGCAGCTGGGATCCTCGGTCTAGGCCTGCAAACCCATATGTATACAGGCCTGGGAAAGAGATCTAGAGATGGAATTCACTCGGTCTCAGCTAACACGCCTTTACCAGCCTACCCACTCCAGCTCAGCAGACTCTAAGATGCAGGAGACAAACTATAAACTATTGACATGCTGGTATAGGGTCCCCTCTGACCTAGCACAGATATACCCAGCCACCTCTGATGTCTGCTTGCGGGAATGTGGAGGCGGAGGAACCCTGATGCACCTGTGATGGGAATGCCCCCAGATAGAGGACTACTTCCAAGATGTTAGGGACCAGGTCAAAGAAGTTCTTGGGATAGATGTCCACCTCTCCCCGGTTCATTTCCTCTTGCATATCTCTCGCATGCCAATGATCTGCTACAAAAAGAGCGTGCTGCCCCACTTACTAAACGCTGCTAAATGGCTACTTCCTTTTTACTGCAAGGAGGCTCAGGTACCGAGCAAGGAGGAGTGGATATGCAAGGTAAATGAGATAAGAGAAGCGAGGGAATGGATTGCAACATGTAAACAGGACGAAAGAAAAGCATACCGCCATATGGTCACTATGGACGGAACACTTTTCTGATCTTACCCATGTGCCTTCTAGCCTAGATGTGTCCTTACTAAGGCTAGATGATAACCACCAGTATACACCCCCAGACCGGAGCATAGACTGCATTGCACATTCACTTTTTAAAGGAGGGGTGGCTGCTTGGTGGTGGACTGTCCGGAGCGGGCCATGCGAGATCCTCAAACTCAAGGTGAAAGCCTGTCTTCCCCCCCCCCCACCCCAATCTTTTCTACCCCTTTACGATGACCACTCTCTGTCCCCCTCTTTCTCTCTTTTCAATAGTTGCTGCCGCCAGAGGGTTCTGACGTTAAAAGGCCTGACACCAGGCACCCTAAGATGGTTAGGATAACTTGAAGCTGCAAAGATCATTGATCAACATCTCTGTCACATGGTGGGTGAAGATAGAGCTGTACACAACCTGAGGTCGGGTGAAGCTCTGGAGGAGATTAGCAGGAGGCTTTGTTTGCCCCCTCTTCTGGTGTGGAGCCCAGGCAGGGGTGTTCCCGGGCTGACCCTGGACCACTTTCCACTCAGTGGAAGGGATCAACAGCGTGGGTGACGGGTTAAACAGGTAGGGAGCTGGCCCAGTTGGCCACTGCACCAATGGTAGCCGAGACCTTATGCCAGCCACAACTAGATGACAGGCGCACTAGGGCCCAGAACTGTAAATGTATGCATAGCCTTCATAATGTCATAATCTATGCTTCTCCTTCTATTATTATTGTTGAATAGAGATAATGTTTGTCACTATTAAGCACATATTGTGCCATGTTTGTAAAGCTGTGACTGTAGCTAATAAACAAAGTTTATGCAAAAAAAAAAAAAATCAATTCTTCAAGGTACAATTGCACTTGAGGTTATCTAAACATATTGGAGAACAAACTACAGATCTTCTATGGACGTAGGCTGCCTCAAATTCTTCTGTCTCTTCATATTATCCCAGACAGATGTTGAGAATAGGGCTATGTGGGGGCCAAACCATTACTTCCAGGACTCCTTGTCCTTTACGCTGATGAAGTCACATGACTCGTGATGTAACGCCGTAGGGAGTCGTGACCATGAGACATCCGCACTAGCCGGAGGCCAACAGACACCAGGCGGTAAACGACCGCTCTATCTCATCGTTTTGCCACATCTTTCTACCTTTGTTTATCAGTCTGTATCGACTGTTTTTAGCAATAAAACGTCAGTTTTTTACCTACTACACCATTGGAGGCATTTTTCTCTTTTTTCATTTCACTCATCTCCCCGTGTGGATCGCTGAGTCTGAGTCTGGACCAGCCCTGCAGCGCCCAGCAGAGAGAAAGTATTCATTTGAAAAAAGCCTGACCACGGACCCCAGATGTACTGCACTATATGCCTGCATATAGCACCCTTGAGGTAAGGGAACTACATGACCTGTGCTGACATCCAGAAGCTTCAATCATTATTCCAGTGAAGCCATCCACCTGTCTACCATTCAATCCATCACCCTAATACCTGAAAGAGACTGTCTTTCCATTTCACACACTTTTATTCACATTTAGCACTTGGATGCACATTGTGTATAGGACTTGCTCACTGCATAGTGTTCCCATTTTTGTCCTATTATTATCATTTTGAATTTTGCCACTTCGGTAGTCACTTTGCTTTATTTGAATTTATTTACTTCATTGCATGTTTGTGTTGAGGTGCAGCAGTTTTGCATCATCTCTTTGAAGCGCTGATCATCCTTTTGTTTATATTCAGTTTGGTGTATTTGTGGACACACTAGATCTAGCTGCCTCAAGGTAATTGATGCCATCCGATCACTTTTATTTGTTACTCACAGTAGCGCATTAGATTACTAATCCTTTCAGTTCCACCTCACCACCAAAGTGGGGGGGGGGGGGGTTGTAGTGCCGTAACATAGACATCAGGAGCCTGGTCATATGTGCTCCCGCGAGACCCACCTCAGTCCAGGATGAGGCATGTCGCAGCCGACCCAAGGTCTGCATGTGCTCGCTGTCCAGGCTATATTATCCAGCACGTTGCCCAGCCCGGCTGTTGATTAAACATCTCTGCAAAAAAAAAATCATGAAAAAAACAAAACGTATGGAACCAGAGGTGCCCGCAAGGAACTAGGTCCTTACTCCTCTTGACTCTAGCCAGAAAGAACTGGATTGCCTATAGAAGAGAGGGGGTTTTATACGAGCTAGGATGCCCATAGGTCATGCTGTATATCTTTTCTGCCTAGTATCCTACTCCTGTAGGTTGCGCTATAACCGTACAAAGATTCACAGAGCTGTGTCTGTCAATGAACGCAAGATTAAAATGTCCAACATGCCTAAATGTGTGTAAACGTATCTAAATGTGTCTAAATGTTAGAATAAAAAAAATTGTGGCCAATTAAATAAATGTCTAGCTGCGCCTAAACGTACTTGATGTGTTTTTACTGTTGCTTTTCTACTGTCAGGAAAAAAGCGTTCAGAACAGCCTAGTGTGCATTAGGCCTTAGGAGTATTATTTTATTGATGGTTTCAAATGAATTGATCTGAAGCATTGTTTTACAGATTTAAAAAGATTGCCAAACCACAAAACAATATCAGTGTGGAGAACATAAAGCCCACATAAAAAAATGGTAGGAACACACTCTATTTTCTACTTTCCTGAGAAATGAATCCAGGCTGCTGTATTTGATCTGTGGCCAGTGCAATAATTACAAAGAAACAGCAGTAAACAAAGATAAAGTTAGTGTGTCATTTATGTTTACACTGAAAGAACAAAAGAGCACATATCTTCACGGATCATAAATACTGTGTTGTATTCTGAATATTTTTCTAACTTCGGTCTAAAGAAATTAGACCGAAGTTAGATGAAAGCATTAGCACAGTTCAAATAGGCAACTGATTTTGAAAATAAAACACAATATGTAAAGAGTAGAACAAAATTTGTCTGGTTGAGCAGGAACCAGCTGAATTTCGATCCATGTATGGGTTGCTGGTTGTATACTATTTGATCTATTGAGGGGGCTCAAAAGCTGTTTGCCATAATTAACCATGTCTGTATGTGCAGACAGATATTATCCCATCATTTGTACTAGATTTGAACACTGTCTAAACTAAAGCCAGCCATTGACAGTTCAAATTTCGGCCAGTTGAACAGGGACCATCCAAGATTCAAACTAGGGTTGTCCCGATACCAGTATCGGTATCGGGACCGATACTGAGCATTTGTGGGAGTACTTGTACTCGCGCAAATGCTCCCGATGCCAGATCCGATACTCCCCTAGTTAATCAGCGCGGGGAACATCACAGCTTTCATTTGAATAGCTGTGTGTTCCCCGCCGCGCCACGTATAGACACTCCCCCTTGCTCGGGCACTTTGATAGACAGATCACCTGTCCCCAGGACTGGACGGGTGATCTGGCATTGCTGCATATACGGTATGGGGAGACATGGCTGCTTTTATGGGGGGACATGGCTGCTTTTATGGGGGGACATGGCTGCATTTATGGGGGGAACATGGCTGCATTTATGGGGGGAACATGGCTGCATTTATGGGGGGAACATGGCTGCATATATGGGGGGAACATGGCTGCATATATGGGGGGAACATGGCTGCATATATGGGGGGAACATGGCTGCATATATGGGGGGAACATGGCTGCATTTGTGGGGGGAACATGGCTGCATTTGTGGGGGGACATGGCTGCATTTGTGGGGGGACATGGCTGCATTTGTGGGGGGACATGGCTGCATTTGTGGGGGGACATTTAAAAAAAAAGTATCGGTAATCAGTATCGGCGAGTACATGAAAAAAAGTATCGGTAATTGTACTCTGTCCTAAAAAAGTGGTATCGGGACAACCCTAATTCAAACCATGTATGCACAGGCTGACTGTACCCAAGTTGATCGACTTGTCAATCGATATAACCAGCATTTCAGATTTTTAGGATGTGATTATAGCCGCTAGCAATAATCACTGTGTTCTCCCAACAGGGACGGTTCCCCAGGCTGCTACCCTCTCAGGCCGGGAGAACACAATTACTCCATGGTTGGGATTCACCCATCAACACGGTTTAATATCATATTTCTGGAATTTCACTTCCTGGCTGATACATTACAACTTGGGGCCATCTGCCTGTAACAAGTTAATTCGAAGTAAAGAAAACAAGCTGCGCAAAATAAAGTGATCATTCAAACAAAAAAAAACAACTAGCATAAATAATTAAAATCATTGTGCTATTGTTGTGTTGAGATCACTGTAAAGCCTCATACACACGGTCAGACATCCAACAAATTTTCCCTTGGATTTTTGTCCGAAGGGAGTTGTCCAGTCACACCCATAGCATACACACGCTCAGACTTTTCCGCAAACTTTTCTAAAACTTTCCCAACATCACATGGTTTTTATGCTCTTTACTGCCACCCTTTGGTTAACTTCTGCTATTGTTGGTTGATTTTAACATTGGTTCTGCGTATTTGAACTTTGTACAAAAGTCTGCCGGCTTGCTGTACACACGGTCAGACAAGGTACGATCAGGCTTTTGTTGCCGAAAAGTTTGTCAGTTTGCAGACCGAACTTTTTGTCCGATGAAACCCGAAAAAGTTGGTCCGATGGAGCGTACACACAATCGGACAAAAAATCTCAAAAGTGAACTTATCCTTTAAGCTGTGTCAGAATGCACAAATTGTGGTGAACAGGTAAAGTAGATGTAAGAATACCGAAGGCAGTCATGCATTTAGGAGCATTGCAGATAGCAACCAGTTAATTTTTTTTTCTAGAAGAAAGTTAACAAAAAGCATTAGTGTTTGATTTTATTTGTGGACAGCAGATTGTTTTATTTGTTCTGGATTTCATAAATGAGCCCCAATTGACAGGGATTACCAAACAGTTATGTTTAAAGCAGAACTCCAGCAGCAGAATAGTGATAAGCTAATTTCTCTACCCACTATACTTCTTGTTAGCACATGACCTGATCATTTCCTTGCACTGCTTCTTCCTTTCACACTCAATCTTCTAAAAAGGTACTACAGGGGTGACTACAAATTCAGGTACTTACAATGCTTATATTTAAAAATAAATGTAACCACTCAAGAACCAAGCCTCTTTCTGAGATTTGGTGTTTACAAGTTAAAAAAATGTTTTGCTAGAAAATTACTTAGAACCCCCAAACATTATATATTTTTTCCCAACACCCTAGAGAATAAAATGGCAGTTGTTGCAATACTTTTTCTCACACCGTATTTGTGCAGCGGTCTTACAAGCGCACTTTTTTTTTTAGGAAGAAATTCACTTTTTTAAATTGAAAAAATAAGACACCAGTAAAGGTAGCCCAATTGTTTTTATATTGTGAAAGATAATGTTACTCTAAGTGAATTGATACCCAACATGTCACGCTTCAAAGTTACGCCCGCTAGTGGAATGGCGACAAACTTTTACCCTTAAAAATCTCCATAGACGACATCTAAAAAATTCTACAGGTTGCATGTTTTGGAGTTACAGAGGGGGTCCAGGGTTAGAATTATTGCTCTCGCTCTAACGATTGTGGCGATACCTCACATGTGTGGTTTGAACACCGTTTTCATATGGGGGCAGCACTCACTCATGCGTTCGCTTCTGCGTGCAAGCTCGACGGAACAGGACGCGTGTAAAAATGTATTTATTTTTTCCTTATTTATTTGACCTTTTATTTACCTTTGTTAAAGCGGAGGTTCACCCAAAAATCAACTATCTGCCATTAGATCCAGCATACTGCTGACATCTGCAGTATGCTGTTTTTTTTTTTTGTACTTATCGTTTTATCAGGCTTTGTTATCCGGCTCCTAGCGAGGATTCCTTCCGGGTATAGGCATTCCTAAGACAAGCGGAGTTGATTGACGGGCTGGTAAAGCGCGTCACGCCTTTCCGAAAATACCTGAAGTGACACTCGGCAATTTCCAGCACCTGCGCAGTCAGCTCTACACGGCAGGCGCAGGCGCCGTATAGCTCCGTAAACACCCGAGTGTCACTTTGGGTATTTTCGGAAGGCGTGAAGCGCTTTACCAGCCCGTCAATCAACTCCGCTCGTCTTAAAAACGCCTATTCCCTGCAGGAATCCCCGCTCGGAGCCGGATAACAAAGCCTGATAAAACGATAAGTACAAAAAAAAAACCAGCATACTGCAGATGTCAGCAGTATGCTGGATCTAATAGCAGATAGTTGATTTTTGGGTGAACCTCCAGGTTAAACTGTTCTTTAAAAAAAAATTGTGTCACCTTTATTCCCATTACTAGGAATGTAAACATCACTTGTGAAAGAAAAAAAAGCATGACAGAACCTCTTAAATATTTTCTTTTAATGTCATTTAAAAAAAAAAAAAAATTTAAGAGCATTGGGCGGAAGTGACGTTTTGACGTCACTTTCGCCCTGCAATGATATGGAGGCAGGTGAGGGTCCTCTCCCACCGCCGATAAAAGTGATCTTGTGGTGAATCCGCTGCAGAGATCACTTTCATCTTGAAGCAGACCGACCTCTGAGGAAGAGGATAGATACCGGGGTTATGGCAGCTAGGTCCTGCCGTAACAACGGTATTCCTCTTTAAAGTACCAACGTAAAAAAGACAGCAGGTAGTCCAAAAGTGGTTAATAACGTAGTAATGATTGCAAGGAAGCATTCTTTTTTTTACCTATTATATCTGCCTAGAGCTTAAAGCGGATCTCCACCCTAAAGTGAAGATCCGCTGATCGGAACCCTCCCCCCCCTCCGGTGTCACATTTGACACCTTTCAGGGGGGAGGGGGGTGCAGATACCTGTCTAAAGACAGGTATCCGCACCCACTTCCGGCCCGCAGTCTCGGGCAAAAGACGGGCTTTTCCCGTTGTATGCTGGGAACTCTCGGCTCCCAGCACACAGCGGGAGCCAATCGCGGGCGCAGCGCGACTCGCGCATGCGCCGTAGGGAACCGGGCAGTGAAGCCGCAGCGCTTCACTTCCTGGTTCCCTCACCATGGATGGAGGGGGGAGCAGCAGGGTGACGAGCGATCGCTCATCCTCTGCTGCGGACGCCGCTGGACTCCAGGACAGGTAAGTGTCCTAATATTAAAAGTCAGCAGCTGCAGTATTTGTTGCTGCTGGCTTTTAATATTTGTTTTTGGTGAACCATCCGCTTTAAATTCAAAACACAAGTTCAAGTCTTAAAGCAAAATGTGAGAAGAAACCTACTTACCTTAAAAGCACTAAGAGAGGTTTACTAAAACTGGAGCACTCAGAATCAGCTTTTAACTTCAGCTTGTTCAAATAACCCCCTATGTGTCCTAAAAAAATAATTATATATACAGTTTTGCTCATAAGTTTACATACCCTGGCAGAATGTATAATTTCTTGGCCATTTTTCAGAGAATATTAAATTATAACACAAAAACTTTTCTTTCACTCCTGGTTAGTGTTTGGCTGAAGCCATCTATTAGCAATCAACTGTTTTTACTCTTTTTAAATCATAATGACAACAGAAACTACCGAAATGACCCTGATCAAAAGTTTACACACCCCAGGTCTTAATGCAGTGTATTGTCCACTTTAACATGACACCTTGAAGTCTTTTGTGGATGAGGCTCTTTATCTTCTCAGATGGTAAAGCTGCTCATTCCACTTGGAAAAAAGCCTCTGAATTCGTGTAAATTCTTGGGCTGTCTTGCATGAACTGCATGTTTGAGATCTCCCCAGAGTGGCCCAATGATATTGAGGACAGGAGACTGAGATGGCCACTTCCAGAACCTTCACTTTATTCTGCTGTAGCCAATGACAGGTCGACATGGCCTTGTGTTTTGGATCATTGTCATGTTGGAATGTCAAAGTACGCCCCATGCGCAGCTTCCTGGCTGATGAATGCAAATGTTCCTCCAGTATTTTTGGTAACATACTGCATTCATCTTGCCAACAATTTAGACCAAATTTCCTGTGTCTTTGTAGCTCAGACATCCCCAAAACATCAGCGATCCACCTCTGTACCTTTCATCATAGGCCTCTCCAAATGTAGCGTTTGTGGCCAAAAAGACAAATTTTGGTCTCATCAATCTAAATTACTTTGTGCCAGAAGGTTTGAGGCTTGTGCATCTTAAAACAACCCCACCACATGTTTTCAGAGAGTCCTGTATTTCACCTGAAGTTATTTGTGGGTTTTTCTTTGCATTCCAAACAATTTTCCTGGCAGTTGTGGCTGAAATTTTATTTGGTCTACCTGACCATGGTTTGGTTTCAACTAGGGTTGTCCCGATACCGATACTAGTATCGGTATCGGGACCGATACCGAGTATTTGCGGGAGTACTTGTACTACCGCAAATACCCCCGATACTGAAATAGAATACTCCCCCCCCATATTGCAGCGTTGCGTCCCTCATACCTTTTTAGATATGCTGACGCCGCCTCTCTCTGCTGCATACCGCCGTATCCCCCTGCACAATTGCATAGCTTACATTACAAGCATTCATTCTGAATACTTGTAAATGGCCGTGTATTGACACTCCCCTTCTCCGGATTGGAGGGATCCCTCCAATCCCGAGCAAGGGGGAGTGTCTATGCACGAATCCGCGTATAGACACTCCCCCTTGCGTGGGATTGGACGGATCCCTCCATTCGGAGAAGGGGAGTTTTAATACACGGAGCGCGGCCATTTACAAGTTTTTAGAATGAAAGCTTGTAATGCGCTACGCGATTGTGCAGGGGATACGGCGGTATGCGGCAGAGGCAGCATCAGCATATCTAAAAGGTATGAGGGACGCATCGCTGCAATATGGGGGACATACATGGCTGCATATGGGGGACATACATGGCTGCATACATGGCTGCATATGGGGGACATACATGGCTGCATATGGGGGACATACATGGCTGCATATGGGGGACATACATGGCTGCATACATGGCTGCATATGGGGGACATACATGGCTGCATATGGGGGACATACATGGCTGCATATGGGGGACATACATGGCTGCATATGGGGGACATACATGGCTGCATATGGGGGACATACATGACTGCATATGGGGGACATACATGGCTGCATATGGGGGACATACATGGCTGCATATGGGGGACATACATGGCTGCATATGGGGGACATACATGGCTGCATATGGGGGACATACATGGCTGCATATGGGGGACATACATGACTGCATATGGGGGACATACATGGCTGCATATGGGGGACATACATGGCTGCATATGGGGGACATACATGACTGCATATGGGGGACATACATGGCTGCATATGTGGGGGACATACATGGCTGCATATGTGGGGGACATACATGGCTGCATATGTGGGGGACATACATGGCTGCATATGTGGGGGACATACATGGCTGCATATGTGGGGGACATACATGGCTGCATATGTGGGGGACATACATGGCTGCATATGTGGGGGACATACATGGCTGCATATGTGGGGGGACATACATGACTGCATATGTGGGGGGACATACATGACTGCATGTGGGGGACATGACATGGCTGCAATATGTGGGGGACATGGCTGCATTTGTGGGGGGACACGGCTGCATTTAGGGACACATTTAAAAAAAGTATCGGTATTTGGTATCGGCGACTACTTGAAAAAAAGTATCCGTACTTGTACTCGGTCCTAAAAAAGTGGTATCGGGACAACCCTAGTTTCAACAGAACCCCTAATTTTCCATTTCTTGATTAGTTTGAACACTGCAGATTGGTATTCTCAGTTCCTTGGATATCTTTTTATATTAATTTCCTGTTTTATACAGTTCAGCCACCTTTTCTCGCAGATCCTTTGACAATTCTTTTGCTTTCCCCATGACTCAGAATACAGAAACTTCAGTGCAGCACTGGATTAAAGATGCAAGGGTCTATCAGGAGTCTAGAAACTCATTGACCTTTTATATACACACACACGAACTACAAGCAAACCGATCACAGGTGAGGATGGTTACCTTTAATAGCCATTCAAACCCCTTTGTGTCATCTTGTGTGCATGTTATCAGGCCATAATCACCAGGGTATGTAAACTTTTTATCTGGGTCCTTTGGGTAATTTCTGTTGCTATTATGATTTAAAAAGAGTAAACACAGTTGGTCGATAATAAATGGCTTCAGCCAAACACTGACCATGAGTGAAAAAAATGTATTTGTGTTATCATCCATATTCTCTGAAAAAGGACCAAGAAATCATAAATTCTGCGAGGGTATGTAAACTTATGAGCAAAACTGTAAATATATATATATATATATATATATATATATATATATATACACTAAATAAGAAATAAGCTGTAAGTTATAAAAGTTAACCTTATTATTTTATTGCTCCATTTTTAAACAGCATGCCTTATGTTTAAAGTGGTGTTCCGGCCTTAAAAAAAATAATTAAAAGCCAGCAGTTACACATACTGCAGCTGTTGGCTTTTAATAAATGGACACTCTACCTGTCCTGGAGTCCAGAGATGTCGGCACCTGCAGCTGATGTTTACATCAGCTGTCGGGTGCTCCGCCGCCATTGCGGGTAGGGGAACCCGACAATGTAGCCTTTCGGCTTCACGCCAGGAACTCAACTGCGCATGTGCAAGGCCCCGCTTCTCTCTCCTATTGGCCCATGGGCCAGGGGAGAAGGAGGGAGCCCTGCGGTGATGTCACAGCTCCGTGGCAGAGACTTCCGGAAGTGGGATAGGATACTTTTCATAGACAGGTATCATGTCTCCCTCCCCCGAAAGGTGCCAATTGTGGCACCGGAGGGGGAGAGGAATAAGATGAGCAGAAGTTCCACTTTTGGATGGAACTCTGCTTTAAGCCTCAGTCTTATGCATCTTGAAAACATGTTTGTTTTATGCATTTCTTATACAGTAATTATTTATGTATATATGATACAATGTTTTTTAGATGCATTTAAATAGGTATGCGTTTATTTTTTTAGCGACAGCAAAAAGCTTTTGTTTAAAAGTACATAATACTACAATATACAATATTCAAAAAAACTATTCATAACACAAACCTATGACCCTATAAAAAGTTTCATCAGAATTCAATAAAACATGATGGCTTTTATTCAAATTAATCTTTAAGTAACATAATTACAACACACCCTTGATATCTGCAGTGTAACAGCTGGAATTTGTTTAAATAAATATGGAAATACTTACTATTTTATTTGTAAAAAACCTACCATTTTGTAATTTTTTTACTCAATAACCTAAGCTCTGCAAAATAATTCAGCATATCGTAATTATAAGAACTCTGCTAATATAAATCATTCTCTCAAATGCACTTATCAGGGTCCACAAATATGTCCTTGAGAGATGATTCTGCATGAATACAAACTATCCGATTTATTATAATTGCATCCCTGTCATCTGTACTGCCCCTGTCAAATTTATGTTAGAAAAAGCTCTGCAAAGGAGCGACCCCATCCATTTAAACATTTTAGTTGTTTATGGTCAGATACATAATCCTTGAAACGCATTACCACCCACACAAAATATATTAGTGTTTCACAGTGATCGAGAAAACCACAAAGACAGGAAAATAAAACTTCACAGCAAGCAGATAAAGACACATGCATGTATGTCTGCAGTTTCTAGGCACATACTGTACAGGACTTACACCAACACACAGATATACAGCAACAAATCTCATTTCACACCCTTTCACTTTACAACCTTTAGAACTATGTGTTAAATTGTTTTTTGGGGTTATGTTAGTATTAATATCATTCTGATAGTGAGCCATTGGTCAAAAACAGAACACAGTGTGGATGCAGTAGGTCTGTTCTCAATCTTAAGAAAAACAGAAATGGAAGGCGGGCACAGCAAGTGCATAGTTACCAGAGTCCGGTACAGTGGGAGAGGAGAGGGGAAGAGATCCTTTGCAGCAGCGTTGTGGGCACTATAGATCCAGCCTGCTCAGTGCCTATTCCAAGCATGCCAATACTCATGCGTCCATCCATACTCTGCAATACTCATCCATCCATACTCAGCCATCCCACCCAGCCTTCCACAGCTCATCCATGCCACATTAGTTCGCATCCATGCAACTACAGTGCCTCAAAGCGTAATTAGATAGTCAAATTAGACTTAAAATGTATGCCCCAAGAACACCTGCCGGTGCTCCCTGCTTGTTGGGCCTCTGTATGTGGCCACACTGTGCAAAAAAGTCTCACATGTGGTATCACCATACTCAAGAGGAGTAGTAGAATGTATTTTGGGGTGTAATTTGTGGTATGCACATGCGGTGTGGAATAAACTGATAATCACAATTTTGTGAAAAAAGAAAAAAAAATCTTGATTTTGCAAAGAATTGTGGGAAAAAATTACAACTTCAAAAACCTCACCATGCCTCTTTTTAAATACTTTGGAGTGTCTACTTTACAAAAAGGGGTCATTTGTACTTTGCTGTTATGTAAGGCTCTCAAGAAACGAGATAGGCCGTCAGTACTGTACATTTTTAGAGATTGGCATCACAGCTTGTGGACTCTAACTTTCCCACCGACCAAATAATATACGCCAATTTTGATTATTTTTACCAAAGATATGCAGCAGTATACATTTTGGGCAAAATTTATGAAGAAAAAATACTAATTTGCTAAATTTTAACAGAAACAACGACAATTTTTTTTTTTACAGCATTTTCAGTAATTTTTGATTTATAGCGCAAACAATTTAAAACCCAGCGGTGATTAAATACCACCAAAAGAAAGCTCTATTTGTGTAAAAAAAAGGACAAACATTTCATATGGGTACACTGTTGTATGACTGAGTAATTGTCATTCAAAATGTGAGAGCACCGAAAGCTAAAAATTGGTCTGGTTAGGAAGGGGGTTTAAGTGCCCAGTGTTCAAATGGTTAAAAAGCTTTTTAAATAGACTGGCTGTCTGACATCCAAGTGGACCCGAACTCAAAAGGCAAACAATTGCTATGTTTTAGGGAACATTAAGAATTATTATATCTAAGGCATCAAAGTTATTTTTCAGAAGTAATTTAAGAGGAAAATAAACTCAGTGGTATGTAGTTGTGCCTAGGCACACATATGCTTACAGAATCATAGCTGTATATCTGCAGTGGGATATGTAAGTTGCTTCTCTCTCTGTTAGCTAGTGTCAGAAAATTTGGAATGAGATTTAGTAATGTCACTACTGTGCCACTTAGTTACCGCCCTCTAACTGGGGGCTCTGACATGAGGAACCCAAATACTTCCTCTAAGAAAAGCGCACAGAGAAGCAGTGCAGAACAATAGATTGTAAACTAGTCATGGAGAAACATTATCTGCTAGGGTCCCACAGGTAATACAGGTGACAAATGCTTTGCTGTTTGACTGCTTTATTTGGGCACAGCTTTGGCTCTCACACTCAATTGCTCTTCAGGGGGATGATGAGCTATCAATTTGTCAGGTTAACCACTGAAGGACCTTGGGTGTTTTTCAGATTTGGTGTTTGCAAGACTAAAACATTTTTTTTGCTAGAAAATTACTTAAAACAAGATATCCATCTTTAAAAAAAGGACGTATGAGCGGGTCCTTAAGTGGTTAAGATTAAGAAACATGTCCCAATGCTCTTATTGTTTTTCGACATACTCTCTAAAAATCTATGGGACAGTTGTCTCTCGTTTATGGTTTTGGTTTCCAAACCATACTCATAACTAATTTATCTGAGCCAGTGCTCTATCCCGGTGTGGCTGATAACAAGGTATGTACTGATGTGTGTTATATTCTTACACACACTCAGGGATTTGTTCACAATCCTTGTTTTTCTATATGTAATACTAGCTCTTATCAGCCATCTATAGTTTAGGTTTAAATTGACTTGTTTTTCTTGTCTTTTTTTTCCCCTATTATGGATTATTGTCCTTGATAGACGCACTTCCATTTTCAACATTCAGGAGTCTCTCTGAAAAATTCTGAGTATACCTTACAAATCATTATAATTTCACTTTCGTCAAAGTCTATCTACATTTTGAAAATTCTATCCAATATATTGTATGGTAGGCAATTTCTCAATTACCTTGTTTCTACTTTAACTTTGGTGTTATTGTCACTCTTTCTGCTAAAGTGCACACCTTCTCTCTTCCATTTAACATTCTGGCATTTATGGCTTTTTGGGATGAAGAAAAAACTGGATTGAATTATTCAACCAATGTATACCCCAATACCCTTTATATATATAATATTATAACACCTTTGTGTGTTTACCCTTCCCTTGTTTCCTATGCTTCCCGACATCTCTCTCCTGCTGGATCTTCAACAGTGAAGGAGTGAAATCAAAAATTTACACCCTCAGAAAGCCTGAAGGCGGTGATTGGTTTTTGGGGTCCCGTACGCGGCTAGGCTCCCAAAAAGTCTCACACATGTGGTATCCCCGTACTCAGGAGAAGCAGCAGAATGTATTTTGGGTGTAATTCCACATATGGGGGGTGTATGCTTTGCACGTGGGTGTAAGCGTTACTGGCACTAACTAGCTACCTAGCGGCACTAGCGACACTAATACAGTGATCAGATAAACGATCGCTTAGTGACGCTGGCAATAGGGGGTGAAAGGGTTAACTCTGGGGGCAATCAGGGGTTAAAACCTTTATTAGAAAATGTATGGGGGTACCTATAGCTATAAAAACCTAGCGGGCGAACCTCAAAAAATAACTAGCTACCTAGCGGCACTAATAAAGTGATCAGAAAAAATGATCGCTTAGCGACGCTGGTAATAGGGGGTAAAAGGGTTAACTCTAGGGGCAATCAGGGGTTAAAACCTTTATTAAAAAATGTATGGGGGGTACCTAACGCTATAAAAACCTGGCAGGCGAACCTCAAAAAAAAACTAGGTACCTAGCGGCACTAGCGACACTAATACAGTGATCAGAAAAACGATCGCTTAGTGACGCTGGCAATAGGGGGTGAAAGGGTTAACTCTAGGGGCAATCAGGGGTTAAAACCTTTATTAGAAAATGTATGGGGGTACCTAACGTTACTGGCACTAACTAGCTACCTAGCGGCACTAGCGACACTAATACAGCGATCATAAAAACGATCGCTTAGTGACGCTGGCAATAGGGGGTGAAAGGGTTAACTCTAGGAGCAATCGGGGGTTAAAACCTTTATTAGAAAATGTATGGGGGTACCTAACGTTACTGGCACTAACTAGCTACCTAGCGGCACTAGCGACACTAATACAGTGATCAGAAAAACGATCGCTTAGTGACGCTGGCAATAGGGGGTGAAAGGGTTAACTCTGGGGGCAATCAGGGGTTAAAACCTTTATTAGAAAATGTATGGGGGTACCTATAGCTATAAAAACCTAGCGGGCGAACCTCAAAAAATAACTAGCTACCTAGCGGCACTAATAAAGTGATCAGAAAAAATGATCGCTTAGCGACGCTGGTAATAGGGGGTAAAAGGGTTAACTCTAGGGGCAATCAGGGGTTAAAACCTTTATTAAAAAATGTATGGGGGGTACCTAACGCTATAAAAACCTGGCAGGCGAACCTCAAAAAAAAACTAGGTACCTAGCGGCACTAGCGACACTAATACAGTGATCAGAAAAACGATCGCTTAGTGACGCTGGCAATAGGGGGTGAAAGGGTTAACTCTAGGGGCAATCAGGGGTTAAAACCTTTATTAGAAAATGTATGGGGGTACCTAACGTTACTGGCACTAACTAGCTACCTAGCGGCACTAGCGACACTAATACAGCGATCATAAAAACGATCGCTTAGTGACGCTGGCAATAGGGGGTGAAAGGGTTAACTCTAGGGGCAATCAGGGGTTAAAACCTTTATTAGAAAAAGTTTTGGGGTACCTAACGCTATAAAAACCTGGTGGGCGAACCTTAAAAAATAACTAGCTACCTAGCGGCACTAGCAACACTAATACAGCTTTTAGAAAAACGATCGCTTAGTGACGCTGGCAATAGGGGGTGAAAGGGTTAACTCTAGGGCCAATCAGGGGTTAAAACCTTTATTAGAAAATGTATGGGGGTACCTAATAAAGGTTTTAACCCCTGATTGCCGCTAGAGTTAACCCTTTCACCCCCTATTGCCAGCATCACTAAGCGATCGTTTTTCTGATCGCTGTATTAGTGTCGCTAGTGCCGCTAGGTAGCTAGTTATTTTTGAGGTTCGCCGCCATGTTTTTATAGCGTTAGGTACCCCAATACATTTTCTAACGCTATAAAAACATAGCGGCGAACCTTAAAAAAGAACTAGCTACCTAGCGGCACTAATACAGCGATCAGAAAAAACGATTGCTTAGTGACGCTGGCAAAAGGGGGGTGAAAGGGTTAACTAGGGGGTGATCAAGGGGTTAAAACCTTTATTGGGGGGTAGGGGGGCTATCCTGGACCTAACACTAACTGCCTGACACTAACTGTCTGTCACACTGACACTAAATGCAGTGATCAGTAAATGATCACTGCTATTTAGTGACAGTGTGACAAGGGGGGTGATCAGGGGGGGGATTTGTGTGCCTATGTGTCCTGGTGTCAGTGTAGTGCTTGTGTACTCACTGTTGTGATGTCTCCTCTCCTCCGCCGGATGAAAATACCGGCGGGAGGAGCGGTGACATCACTTCCTCCTCTGCCTGTGTTTACAACGAAAAACGAATAGCCGCCCCCTCATCATGGATCGCTCCCAGAACCACGGGAATCGCCGCATGTACCGATCGGACCCCCGACCCGTGTCTAGGCAGGCACGTACACGGTGGTGACAGCAACAAAAAAAAGGTCTAAGAGTATAAGTATGGAAAAATGGTTGTTGGTTTTAGCCATTAGTAGGTGATTAGTACGTTTTCGTAGGGCAGTTTCAGTGGAATGCTGCAGGTGGAAGCCAGACTTTAGGGGGTCAAGAAGGCTGTTATCAGTTAGGCAGCAACTCATACAGCTGCGCACAAAGCATTCAAGAAGCTTGGAAGCAAATAGGAGCAGAGAGGTGGGTCTTGGTTGTTCAGGCAGATAGGGTCCTGTGAAGGTTTTCTAAATAAAGTAAAAGATAAATAAAATGTGGGTTGAACTATTATTTATCGGCACCTGTTGGGCATTGGTGTTCCCCTTGAGAAGTTGGATCATGCATGTACGATGCACATGTAGTTTGCACATCACAGTGTAGGCAAACCCGACTCTACTCTTAGGCTGCATTCACATCTAGGCGTCGGCGGCAGCAGGCGTATTCGGGCGACATGCAATAGGCGTTTTGTCCCCGCGATTTGCGGCGACAAAACGCCTATTGCTTTTTTGCTGGAGGGCAGAATTTACACTGTCGGCTATGGCCGAACGCCCGATACGCCTGAAAAAAAGGGTCCGGGACTTGTTTCAGGCTTCACGCTTCAGGCGTATCGGCGTTCGGCGTAGAGATGTGAACCATCTCCATAGCCGACAATGTAAATTCCCCCCTCCAGCGTATGTCAGGCTGCTTCAGCGTCGGGCTTCAGGCGACAAAATGCCTAGATGTGAATTATCCCATGATGACACGAAGCTTTCAAGCTAATAAAAACAACATGACCTAGACATTTCTCTTAAAATGTGTTCGCTGAAGAATGTGGTAGCTAATGATACAGTGATCATCATTTAGTCTTAGGCTCTGTTCACATCTTGTCATTCCGACTCTGCCTGTGATTCAAAAAAGCGACAAATCGCAGGAAGCCCGTGCGATCCCTGTTACTTCCAATGGCACCCGATTGAGGTGCGATTTTGGCATAATTTGTCGGGCGAAAATCACGGTAAAATCACGCAAACAGAATCGCGGGACGCCCATCACCCAAAAGAAGCTCTTGTACCGTGATTGGTGGGCCATTGGAAGTGACGGGGATCGCACGGGCGTCACACGATTTGATGCCATTTCGAATCACAGGCAGAATCGTGCCGATTCCGCCCACGATTGGGAACCCCAAGATTGGAAAAGAGCGTTATTAAATCTTTGGGAGTAAGTATTGCAGACTCTGTTCAGGAGTACTGCTCTTCATGTCAGGAAGAGTTCTGAATGCAGAAAGCAACACCTTTTCACAGTGGCACTAAATGCTGTCCTGTATCCAGATCATATGTACACAAACTAAAAACAGAACAGGCTATTAAAGTAATTAGCAGATGTAATGTGATTTTTAGCTTCAAGAATTGCTTAATAAAGGGAGCCATGCCCTACCAATGAACATGAAGGGTGGAATAAGGATAATGCTTTCTAAGTACAGCAATAAACTTAGAGCTAATAAAGTATTGGGGATGTCTCGGATGCCATTCAGCCTATTTCATTGCATTGCTAAAACTAGAAACACATTGCCAGCAGCTGAAAAGATTTTTGTATTGCTCAATATCTTTCAACGAGGCCATGGTCAATTTATTGCTTGTGGCTGAATTACAGTAAACTCTTTACTACCTAAATATATGATAGATATGTTCACTTTAGTTACTTTATATACTCATGAAAGATACTTTCCACAACCAATGATACAATCGTGCATTAGTACACATATAGGTATTTAGATGTTTGCCGGGTCCACATTGCTCCTATCATGCATTGATATTTACAATTATACATCAGACAGGAGGCTCATATCTTATGCATGATCCTTCTTTATTCATGCCCATAGCAGAAACATTTTTCTATTCAGTTGTGTAAGAAAACAGAAAACTTGTAAAGACTACAGTTCCCAGCAGTCTCTAGGTCACTATAACCACTCCCATCTGTAGCCCTATATAAGGCTTGCTTCCTTCTAGATCCTCCTCTTTCTTTCTGCTCATAGCGATAGATAAGTATACTATTTTATAACCTATATCTCGGTATATCTTGTTGTTGTTAATTACAAGGGACTTGTTTTCTGTTGTTATAAATGTCCCCACAAAATGCTTGCTAGGTATCTCTAGTGTATTTCCCGACTGCGTCTGGCTTTTAGCCCCCCAAGGGACACCCCACCCTCAACTCTTATATCCCTTGTGTGCGTTTTGTCATTCCCTCACCACTGTGTGTTCCGTCTCGCGCTGCGCACTGCGCGCTTCACCCCCACCTCTCTCCTCCTCCCCCCTCCTCCCCCCCCTTCCCCGTGTGTCCTCCTCACCTTGCTGAGGTGATCGCCGCCATATTGGCAAGTCTTGACCCAATATTTCGCGCGCGCGGGGTCGGAGAGGGGCGGAGCCTTCTACGAGTGCTCAACTCTCATCTTCCCCACCCAATGGGAACTCTGGAGGCCGTAATCTTGCGAGATTTCGCGCCGGAAATTCGTCTCTGTTGCAGGCTCTCCTCCCACCGCAACACTATCAGCGCTGGCAGTGTTGGAGGTAGGAGCCTGGTACCATTAGCTAGTTAGACGCTATAATTGCCTAATAGTCAGACAGGAGAAATTACCTGGGAAGGAATTTATTCCCTCCCTTTACATTACCACCTATCAACAGCTGCATAGTGGGTCCCAAATAGATACAGAACTTCAACTGTCTGCATTTAACCCTGTACATCCCTTCCTCGAAACCATACACATAATGGCTGAGGAGAGGTCTGCCCCCACCAATGAGGAGGAGGTATCGCTGGATACAGCGCAATTTCTGAGTACATCTCAGATTCAAGACCTCATTACTAAATCAGTGCAGGCCGCCCTGGCTTCAGCAGTCATGCCACCGGGATCACAACAGACCCTGCCCCTCACCCCTGTTCCGATACCCCATAACGGTGAACCTCCTAAGAAGGGCAAATCCTCTTTTAAGAGGAAACATCTTGTGGCAACCCATGACTCCCCGGCAGGGGAAGCAAATAATATGCACAAGGCAATTCCCCACACGGACTGCCGCCCCATGCATTCCTCGGACTCCTTTCAACCCCCGGGCCTCGGGGAGTCACCAAAGAGGCATAGATCCGCTAAGCGGACAAAACCAGACTCATACGTAGTTTTTTCTGGAGAGGATTCTTCCTCTGAGTCCGGTGAGACTGAAGTCTCAGAGTCCGAATGTGAAGATGAGGAGGATGCTGGGACAATGGCGTTCAACCAAGACGCCACCCCTGAAACTCAGGGCACAACCATACTAGACGCAATGGGCGAACCACTATTCCACCCAGATGCCATCTCCCACCCCCGCTCTGGAGATTGGTCCCCTTTGCCTCACGTATCTCAATACGTTGAATTTTGGGCACGTAGGCCCATTGAGAGAACTAACCGTAACAAATTACGGGCAGAATGTCCTCGGCCATTTATTCCTAAAAAGGTGGCCCTTACACCAGAGATAGATCCTATCCTATCTAAATACTTGCTAAAAACAGGGAAATTCCCCAAAAAGGGGATAGACCGCTCTTTTAGGACCATCCAGGACAGGGTCCTTGATCTCCTTGGCCCGCTGACAAAAATTCTAAATTTGTCAGAACAAGCGGCAACATCCAACCAGACAGTCGACGTAACCCAGTTACGTGGGTGGGCCCAAAGGGCCATTTGTCTGGTGGGCAGCGCAAACACCGCCTGCTCTGTCGAACGCCGACGTTCTATTTTGATGCGGCTTGACCCACAATTGGCACATCTGGCGGAAACCGAACCAGGTCCAACAGCAGAAGGAATGCTGTTCGGTGAGTCCCTAGTCAAGGACATTAACAAATTTGTGGGGCTCTTTAATAGCCTCGACAAGGCTCAAAATTCACTTAAAAAGACAGGAACGAATAGGGTTTTTCCCCGGGCCGGCAGAAGTAGGGGCCGTTCTGCCGGCCGCAGCAGACCATTCCACAGGGCGGCTGCCCAACACCAATACACCCAGGCTCCCCCTCCATACACCACAGTGGCACAACCAGCGCCGTTTTTCCCGCCCCGTGGTAGACCGTGGAGAGGACGTGGAAGCAGAGGATACCCCCGCTCACGCCCATACACCGGTGAGTACTACCTTCACTCCACTTTATCACACACCTGTGGGGGGACGAATAAGACATTTTACCCACGCTTGGTCTGCGATTACGGCAGACTCGTGGATACTGAACACCGTAACAGGTTTTCACATAGACCTTCTGTCACCCCCGACGCTGAACGTCATCCCGCGCCCTATTCAATTTACGAAACAAAACGTTGCTCTTATAGACAACGAACTACAAGACCTGATCTCCAAACAGGCAGTGATCGAAGTCGACCCGTCATCCC
This sequence comes from Rana kukunoris, assembly GCA_029574335.1. Classification (NCBI taxonomy): domain Eukaryota; kingdom Metazoa; phylum Chordata; class Amphibia; order Anura; family Ranidae; genus Rana; species Rana kukunoris. Next base: position 65,776,726 of record CM056054.1, read on the forward strand.
CGGGGTTTCTCAGCAATCTTTTCCTGGTCAAAAAGAAAGGGGGAGGCTACCGCCCAGTGATAAACCTTCGGGACTTGAATCAACATGTCGTATATCGACATTTCAAGATGGAGGGTATCCACTGCCTCCGGGACCTTCTGCAACCGGGAGATTGGTTAGTGAAAGTAGACTTGAAAGACGCCTACCTCACCGTCCCTATGCACCCAGACTCCCAACATCTGCTCCGCTTCCTATGGAGAGGACGCACTTGGCAGTTTACGTCCCTCCCGTTCGGACTCTCCTCCGCTCCGTGGTGCTTCACCAAACTATTGAAACCGGTCGTAGCATCATTGAGGAGCAGGGGTGTACGTCTGATCATTTACTTAGACGACATCCTCATTATAGCTTGCTCCAAGACACAGGCTCATCGCCATATGGTTTGGACGATCTCCCTGCTACAAAAACTAGGTTTCTTGATCAACCGGGAAAAGTCAGTTCTTTCCCCGGCTCAAGAACTGAACTTCCTGGGTTTCCTGGTGGACACCAATCAGGCTGTCCTGCGCTTGCCCCAAGCGAAACTAGCCCTGATTCGCAAGGAGATCAGAGCAGTGCTATGCAAAAACTGTATATCATTACGCATACTGGCCCGCCTGGTAGGCCTACTCACGGCTTCCATACAAGCCATATTTCCGGCCCCTCTTCACTACAGGGCACTCCAACGTCTCAAAATACTTCATATACGTCAGGGTCTCAGATACGCAGACGTAGTACCTCTCTCTACAGAAGCCATGGTAGAATTGCAGTGGTGGCTTCGACATGCCGTCGAGTGGAACGGCAAGACAATATTCAACTCGTGTCCGGACGTCATCATAGAATCGGACGCGAGTCGTCGGGGCTGGGGCGCTCGCTTAGGCGAGGCCTCGACGGGAGGGACCTGGTCCAACACAGAGTCTCTCCTACACATCAATGCATTGGAACTTCTGGCGGCCTCGTTCGCCATCCAGAGTTTCCTTCCGGGAAGATCCAATTGCTGCGTATTATTGCGCATGGACAATATTGCAGCGGTGCAATACATCAACCGCTTAGGGGGCACCAGATCCAAAGTTCTGGCGGACATCGCCAAAGAGTTTTGGCTCTTCTGTCTATCCCGCAATATCATTCCGATGGCAGAGTACATTCCGGGAATTTCCAACACCATTGCAGACTGGAACTCCCGCTACCTGGTCGATTCCAGCTATTGGCAGCTGGACCGGTCGATATTCACTCATCTGAATCTCCTTTGGGGTCCTTTAGGCATAGATCTTTTCGCCTCTCGCCTCAATCATCAACTGCCCCGATTCTTCAGCTGGAGACCGGATCCCGGGGCCTCAGCAGTGGACGCTTTCCGCCACTCTTGGACGGGGGAGACACATTATGCGTTTCCCCCATTCTCGTTGATCCCCAGAGCGCTGCTCCAGATAGCGAATCAGAAGGCGACGGTGGTATTGGTCACCCCATGGTGGCCAACACAACCGTGGTTCCCTCTCCTGTTGGAGATGGTCATCGACTACCCCAGACTTCTACCTTCTTCCCCACACATTCTCTCTCATCCAACCAAGGGCATTCACCCTCTGGTAGCGGAGGGATCTTTAACCCTTCTGGCGTGGCTAGTTTCGGGGAACCAACCGCTGACAGCGACCTTTCTAAAGCAGCTAGAGATCTTATCGCCCTGGCCTGGGCCCCCGGGACTCGATCGGCATATCGATCAGCCTGGGGACTCTGGGTGCATTGGTGTGATCAACGGCAGATTGATCCAGTACAAGCTCCTGTTCCAGTAGTCATAAACTACCTGGCGGATTCTTTTGAATCTGGTAAGTCATACAGCTCCATAAACGTATACAGATCGGCTATATCAGCCTACCACTGCCCAGTGTATTCTCTGCCAATCGGTAAACATCCTCTAATATGTAGACTGTTGCGGGGCATCAAATTCAAACGGCCTCCCCGTCCGAAGTATCAATCCACCTGGGACGTCTCCAAAGTGCTGGACATGTTCTCTAGTTGGGAAGACAACGATACATTACCTCTCAGACTACTATCTTTCAAACTCACGGTTCTTTTGTGTCTTGTCTCGATCAAACGAGTTTCCGACGTTAAAGCATTGGACATCTCCAGACGTCAATTTTCACCTCAAGGGGTAAAATTCTCGGTGGTCCGTAGGACCAAGACAGACCTTCACTCAGTATGCTACCCTTATTTTCCTACACATCCGAAGCTCTGTGTAGTTAGATGCCTTCAATCCTATGAAGCGCGTACTACCGATTTACGCTCTAATGCCTTCTCACAACTACTGATATCTTACGTCAAACCTCATCATCCGGTCACTTCCGCCACTCTGGCACGTTGGGTTAGATCAACCATGGAGATGGCGGGCATTGATATAACCCTGTTCGGAGCACACTCTTCCAGGGGAGCTATGGCTACCAAGGTCGTTACGGCGGGAGGGTCTCTCGCAGACCTTCTACTAGCAGCCGACTGGTCCTCTGAGACCACATTTCGCCATTTTTATTTCAGACCGGAAGATCACGTATCCATGTCTGTCTTATAGTACTCATGTTACATATATGTGTAGAGGGTGTGTACAACGTATAGTATCATTGTTCTTATCAACATTTACTGTATTAAGCTTTGAACCTGCATAAGATATGAGCCTCCTGTCTGATGTATAATTCGGGATTTTCCTAGCTTGTGACGGAAAATAATAATTATATGAAGACAGGAGGCGAGTATCTTCCCTCCCTACCCATCCCTATGACGACTCTGTATTTTCTTTCAGGCTATTGATCACATCCGCACTTTCTATGTGCAGACGACCCGTTGATCTGGAGAAAGTGTTTTTTTTCCTGCGTACGGATAAAAATGTTCAACAAGGACGTTCCTTGGCTAGTCCCCGTTGGGACCTGTTCCAGTTACTCAGGTGTCCCCAGAAGCTGAGACATCAGGCCGGCTGGCCGAAGATCCCGGCAATTATACTGTTCTATGTTGGCTCCTGGTTCTTGTTTTGGGAAGGCCACGCATAAAGAAAGAGGAGGATCTAGAAGGAAGCAAGCCTTATATAGGGCTACAGATGGGAGTGGTTATAGTGACCTAGAGACTGCTGGGAACTGTAGTCTTTACAAGTTTTCTGTTTTCTTACACAACTGAATAGAAAAATGTTTCTGCTATGGGCATGAATAAAGAAGGATCATGCATAAGATACTCGCCTCCTGTCTTCATATAATTATTATTTTCCGTCACAAGCTAGGAAAATCCCGAATTACTCAACTAAGCAAAACTACACTGGACATTGAACTGAAGGAAAATATGATTTTTTTTTACCTTTCTTGGTTGCTTGAGATGTTCATTTGGAATTCCATGCTTATATTGGACGATCGATATTCAGAGATTCAAAATATTGGATTTCTAATCCTTCTCTACTTCCAAAACCACTTTACCCTTTTTTTTTTACACCTGTTGATCAGCAATATTGTTATCTTTTTAAATTCCATTAACAGATCAACCTGTACAACAAAAGTGTAATTTAGAGGGTTGTGACAAACCATGGTGCTTTTATTTAGGGGGAAAAAAAACGTTACTGTTTTTGATGAAATGTTTAACCAATAGTTGCGCTTCAATTTGTAAGTCAATTAATTCTAAATCAGCTAGTGCAGGCATGTCCAAAGTCAAGCCCGCGGGCCAATTGCGGCCCTCATTCCAGTTTAATGCAGCCCCACTGGTAATTTGGATATATATATATATCTTTTGTGGCCCCCAATGAATCCCTGAGCGCCACTGGGATTTGTTGGGGGGCCACACAAGCTATATACCGTATTTATTGCTCTGGCAGCCTCGGAGGGGACAGGGAGGGGGCTGGACGAGTCCTGTCAGAATACATACCGGAGAATCTGTAATAGGAAGTCCCGTCTCCTGGCGTGACTTTGTATTAAAAAGGCCACTGAGCAAACAGGAGATTCTCCTGTATGTAATGTGTTTGCGCTCGTCCCGCCCCCTTCCTGCCCCCTCAGAGGCTGCAGACGGCCATGAATCAGGCTGCACTGATGGCAATGGTGAGGCTGCATTCATGGCAATGGTGAGGCTGCATTGATGGGCAGTGAACCTTATTTTGCTTCACAGTTCTTTATTTTAAAAAAAATCTCTCTTAAAGTGAAGGTGTGCGTTATACACTGATATATATGGTATATCCAAATAACACGCCCGAGCTTATCCTTAGTATTTTCACCACACAGAGGCAAGAGAATTCTTGTTGGGCAGTGTATTTGTTAATTTGCATTTCATTTTAATGGTTCAAAGAATGGTCAGGCAAAATGGTCGGCCCTCACACATGTTCACTTCATCAAATCTGGCCCTCTTTGAAAAAAGTTTAGATACCCCTGTTATAAATGATCTATGTAATTGAAGAACTCTGGCAGAAATGCAATTTCCTGGTTGTAGGATTGACCCTTACTGTTCCCCGACGATTACTGTTACTATAACACTGGGACTGATGTGAATATAGGCCTTCCCACTCAGCATTCAGAAAGCAGGAAGCAAGTGAAATCTAACAAATGCCAGCAGATATGACTTTGCAATGAAGTTTTATAAAATCATTGTAATCTATGTAATTGACCAGAAAAAAATGTTTTAATCCTCAAAACTGGAGATACATTTTGAAGAAAATGTCTTCATATGAAAACACGAAGGATGCCATTGACAATATCATCTTATTTATGTGCGAGTTACTTAGTTGCCATACTGACCCTCTTGATTCAATACTTTGAATCACTGGCCTGGAATAAGGATTCAGAAAAGCACTTAGGACTAACACAATCCTTAACTGCATACTTGTTCCAGATCATGAACAAAGCCAGTGGGTGAGCCCAACAACCAGCCAACTACCATTTTCAGTCTTATAGAACTCAATATGGTCGGGATCTTTCTTGAGCCTGGACCGGCCAAGTAATGTCAGCCGACCCAGCTGTTGGCTGAAAACAGGTCACAGGAGTGCAGAATAAATTGCCCGTGGAGGCACGCAGCGCGGCGATCACTGATGCGGGGTGTCAGTCTGACACCCTGCATCACCGATCTCGGTAACGAGTCTCCGGCGGAGGCTCGCTACCACGTGATCAGCCGTGTCCAATCACGGCTGATCACGATGTAAACAGGAAGAGCCGCCGACGGCTCTTCCTCACTCGCGTCTGACAGACACGAGTACAGGAGAGCAGGTCGGCGGCTCTCCTGACAGGGGGGGGTTACGCTGATTGTTTATCAGCGCAGCCCCCCCTCGTATGCCCACACTAGACCACCAGGGATGCCCACACTGGCAGGGCAAAAAAAAAAACGTAAAAAAAAAAAAACACAGGATAAAAGAAAAAAAAAAATACAGGTAAAAAAAAAAGAAAGATGCCAGTCAGTGCCCACACATGGGCACTGACTGGCAACATATACATCAGTGCCACCCCTCGGTGCCAATCCATGCCCAGTGCCCATCTGTGCCACCCATAAGTACCCATCAGTGCCACCCATAAGTGCCACCCACGAGTGCCATTCTGTGCCGCCTATGAGTTCCCAGTGCTGCCCATAAGTGCCGCCTATGAGTGCCCATCAGTGCCACCTATGAGTGCCCATCAGTGCCTCATACCAGCGCCGCCTATCAGTGCCAAATCATCGGTGCCCATCAGTACTACCTCATCAGTGCCCATTAGTGCCGCCATACAAGTGCCCGTAATTGAAAGAGAAAACATACTTATTTACAAAAAAGTTAACAGAAAAAAAAAAAAAATTCTAAATTTTCAGTATTTTATTAGTTGTTGCACAAAAAATAAAAACCGCAGAGGTGATCAAATACCACCAAAAGAAAGCTCTATTTGTGGGGAAAAAAGGACGCCAATTTTGTTTGGGTACAGTGTAGCATGACTGCGCAATTGTCATTCAAAGTGCGACAGTGCTGAAAGCTGAAAATTGGCTTGGGCGGGAAGGTGCGTAAGTGCCTGGTATGGAAGTGGTTAAAGGGATTGTAAAGGTTTTTTTTTTTTCTAAATAGGTTCCTTTAAGCTAGTGCTAGTGCATTGTTGGTATATTTACCTTTTTCTTCGATTTTCCATTCAGGTCCGCCTGTCCTATTTTTAGGCGAACCTGAACGGGCGCTCCATAGAGGTCTATGGAGCCACGGATATCAGTGGTGACATGCCTGCTGACATCCAACCCGCCAAAGTGTGACGGAGGAAAACCCTATTTTTCCATCTGTCTGCAGATCGGATGACAATGGACTCTACGATCCATCTTCATCAGATACCCCGTAGGGGAGAGCAGTGCTCTGACAGGTTTGGTCTCTGCACAGTGTGCAGAGACCGGCCTGTCATCTGCCGGCTGAGCAAAGCGGAGCACGGACGCGGACCGTGTGAAAGGGCCCTAAATGTTTTTTTCTTTCTCGTACATCACGGGACACAGAGCGGCATATTCATTACTATATGGGTTATATGGAGTACCTTCAGGTGTGGACACTGGCAATCTCAAACAAACAGGAAGTCCCTCCCTATATAACCCCCTCCCCTAGAGGGAGTCCCTCAGTTTTTTCGCCAGTGTCTTAGGTGTTGGTCACGGAATAGCTTTGCTCCACATCCTTGGGATTAAGGGCGGGCTAACCGGATCTGTCCAAGGAGCCTCAGTGCCAAAGTGGACAGTACCCGGGCCCCAAACCGTGGGGTTTTGCCTATAATGCTCCTCTTTGGAGGGCTGGACCCTGGGCCCAGGACTTGGAGTTCGTAAAGACCATAAGTTCCTGTTTGCCAGGGTGCTATATAGGTCCAGGACAGTGGGTACCTTCATAGGACCCCAGGGCCTGAAGGTCTACTACGCTACCCACGGAGATGGGAGAAGATTGGACCGTTTTGCAAAACGTCCTGCGGCATGGAGCAGGTAAGAGGGGAGCCTGCGGGACTTGGTTCGACAGCAGGCTCTCCAGGGGAGATCTTAAGGGGGGTAGCCTGAGTATGCTCTGCATTGGCACCATGGTCACTATGTCTGATGGACAGGATGCCCTGAAATGTTTCCCCCCATCACTTGATCCCCCTACCTATCTATGTATGTTTGCTAGCTACCTGCTGCTCGCTGGTTGAAGATCTTTTTAAAAAAAAAAAAAAAACAGATCTGTCTCTAGGCTAAAGGGACTCCTTAGGGGCCTGTTTTAGCCTTACCTTGCCGGGATTCAAAATCTGCCGCCTGATGCGTCCTCCAACCTGCATTCCTGGGCTCCAGAGTGCGTCTCCTCCTGGGCTCTCCTCCCCCGACAGTCGCACGCGCGCATGCATATAGAAAATTTTCGCGCCGTTCGGGAGGGGGGGGGGGGGGCGGGGAGCGTGACTGCAGTGTAGAGTGGGCGTGCCTTCAATTGCAGTTATACACAGCAGGCGCGTTCTTAGCTCAGTTCAGAGCTGAGCTGGAGAGAGAGGACGTAGAGCTGGCAGCACAGTGACTCCCGGTGGCGAGAAGGGGTACTACATGCTGGAGTCAGCTCCAATACTTTTTGTTAAGCCAAAATCCCCTTGGCAACAGGTTGAATGCTGGCAAACATGTTGGGGGTGGGGCTGTATGTGGTGAATAATATTATAAAAGAAAACATACTGAGCCCCACCGTTTTTGGGGCATTAGTGATCCTATTGTCCCCTAAACCTTATTTTTTTGTACTCCTGGCTATAACAGTCTGTGGTTGTAAGCGGAGTCCTTCGGTTTTGTATTATGGCTTCCAAGGGATCAAAACACAAAAAAAAATAAAAAAAAATAAAAAGAAAAGAAAAGGCAAAGACAAAGGGGGTTCCTCCTCTGGGTCTGATGATATGCCAATACTTTCCCCACAGGTTATTCCTATAGGGGTCACCCTGGATAAGCCATTAAGGGGGTCTGGTGCTGAGGCTGGCCCAGGTCGGCCCAACCCTGTGTTATCACAGAGGAGATGCTAGCCGTCACCCTAGGGGGGCTAGAGAAAAAAGGTTAACAGCTATGATCGCTGGCTCTTTTTCTGGCAAGAAGCGGACTAGATCCCCATCGCCAAAAGGGACAGAACCTAGAGGATCTACCACTGAAGAATCGTTTTCAGTCTCCCAGGCGGAGAGTCTGTGGGTCCAGTCTTTGACAGACATGGTCCGCTTGGCATTTAATTTGCCATTTCCAGAGCCTCAGGTTCCTGCGGTATCCTCTTTGGGTTCTTTTAAAAGCGCCTTTAAGCAACGCAACTTTTCCGGTCCATCCTCTGTTAGAGGAATTGGTTTTTCCAGGATTGGGACGACCGGACAGAATTTTTTCTGCCGCCTAAAGCTGACGAGAGGGTAGTCTTTATGCACGTCTGCCAGGAAATATTTGTGCTTGCAGGCACTCTTTCCCCTGACCAAGTGCTCTTTAAAAGGGGCCCGGATGGCTCAGTTGGTAGAGCATCGGACTTTTGGTCTGAGGGTCCAGGGTTCAGGTCCCGGTTCGGGCACTGCTTTTCAACTACCCGTGAGGTCCTTGAGGCGCATCTCCCGGAAAGCGCCCGATCTCGTCTGATCTCGGAGGCTAAGCAGGGTCGGGCCTGGTTAGTGCCTGGATGGGAGACCACCTGGAAGGTTTTCTGTTATTTACCCTATGGAAAAGACATTTTTCTAAGAAAGGGGGCGCTCCCAACTGTGGACGCAGCCATCTCATGGGTGAATAAATCATTAACTGGCCTAAGGGGAAACATACAAATGTTTAAGGTCCCGGTCGATAAACGTTTAGAGACACTTTTTCCAGCATCCCTGGCTACAGCCAGCAGTGGCTGCAATTGGAGTTTTTTTCAGGCATTAAGGAACCAGACAAAACAGATGCTTAAGACATCCCTGCCCAATAGGCAGAGGAGTTATTGGATATTCCCAGAGCTCTGTGCTTTGCGGTAGAGGCTATAAAAAGACTCCATCCAGCAGGCGTCTCGTTGTCACTATTTTTAGTGCATATGAGAAAGCTCTTATGGTTGAAGAACTGGGCGGCCGAGCCCCATGTAAAAGACTGCTGGCAGGTTTGCCCTTCCATGGAAAGATCTGGATAAATACATTCAGACTGTTTCAAGTGGCAAAAGTACCCTTTTACCAGTCAAAAGAAGTTCCGGGGTCCTGCGTTTAAAAGGGCAGCTCCCCCCGGTTCCAGGGCCCTCAAATTTCAGGCAGTACGGACCTCCTGCGCGATCAAACTTTTATCAATGGATCGCAAGGACAGGCCTCTGGGGATCGGTCCCCGACAGAGGGGGTCCGATCATCTGTGGCCGCAGGCTACAGATTAGAATTTCTAAAATTTCCTCCACAAGGAAGGCCTCAATGCGGGCAGCATTGGATCACCTGCTTTACCAGGGCATAATGGTAGAGGTACCAGCCCAAGAACAGGGGCTAGGTTTCTATTCCAATCTGTTTGTCATACCAAGGCTCATCGGCAATGTCAGACCAATTTTGGACCTAAAAGGTTTAAATGCTTACCTAAGGGTTCGCTCTTTCCGGATAGAATCCGTTTGGTCAGCAGCCGCCACACTCCAGAAGGATCTGGCTTCTATAGACATAAAGGATGGTTACCTTCATGTACCAGGTCTTTCAGCCACATCAAATATTTTTGTTTTTACGCTTCGCAGTGATACAGCGTCACTTCCAATTCGTGGCGCCCCCCTTCGGGCTGGCTACGGCCCCCGGGTATTCACGAAGGTCCTAGCTCCTATTCTAGTCAGTCTAAAGGATCCAAGGGATCTCGGTCGGTCCTAGCATACCTGGACGACCTCTTAATCATAAGATCACTCGCTTCCTTGGTGGAATGCGTAGTAGCCCTCATGGTTCAGTACCTCGAGAGGTTCGGCTGAGTCCTAAACCGGGGAAAGATCAGCATTTCAACCTACAAAGCAGTTGGAATATCTCGGCACGAGATTAGACGCAGAACAGAAGATGGATGTTCCTGCCCCTGGTAAAGGTCGAGGCTATCAAAAGATTGATTCAGTTGGTTCTAAGCAAAAAAGAGCCAACTATTCGCCTATGTATGCGATGGCCATGTTCGAGGCAATACCACACGCTTCCACACTCGTGTCCTACAGGCAGCAATTCTAGCAGCTTGGTTCTGCCCAGTGGTCTGGAAGGCTGGAGAGCGGTCTTGAACAAGTTCACTCGCCAAGGAACTTGGGCAGAGGCGGAGAGGCAGCTGCCCATCAAGGTCTGGGAGTTCTGAGCGGCTCGGCTAGCCCTCCTGGCATAGACATCCAGATTACAGGGGTCCTCGGTGAGAAGTCATTCAGACAATGCCACAGCGGTGGCATATAGGTGAACCACCAAGGGGGAACCAAGAGTCAAGCCACTCAGAGTGAGAGGATCTTGGTTTTTCGGTGGGCAGAGGTTTATGTACCCTGCATATCGGCGACATTCATTCCCGAGGTGGACAACCTGCAGGCGTACTTCCTAAGTCGCCAAACCCTGTCGCCGGGGGAGTGGTCTCTGTATCCACAAGTTTTTTTCAGACAATCTGCCAGAAGTGGGGAGTGCCAGACGTGGAGGTCATGACATCAGGATTCAACAAGAAGCTAGACAGGTTCATGTCTCGAACGAGGGACCCTATGGCCTGCGGAACCGATGTGTTGGTTTGCCCTTGGCATCAATCATAACTTCTATTTGCATTTCCCCCACTGCAGTTACTACCCCGCCTGTGGCGCAGGATCATAGCACAGGCCGGTTATCCTGGTAGCCCCAGCTTGGTACCGGAGGGCATGGTACTCACTAGTCCTGAAATTGGCAGGGGGAGGCCCTTGGACTCTTCCTCTAGGGCCAGACCTACTCTCACAAGGCCCGATCCTCCACCCTGCATTACGGCGTCTAAATTTGATGGCCTGTCGGCTGAATCCCTGATTCTCAGGGGTAGAGGTCTGTCTAGGCAGGTAATCCCTACCCTCATTAAGGCTAGAAAGCCGGCCTCCAGGGTAATTTTGTTACAGGGTTTGGAGGGCCTACGTAGGCTGGTGTGAGGCTAAGAGATGGGTTTCCCGCAAGTATACCATTGATAGAGTATTACGTTTTCTCCAGCTAGGAGTGGATAAAGGCCTGGCATTAAGCACGATCTAGGGACAGATTTCAGCCTTATCAGTGTGGTTTCAGAGGCCGCTGGCCGCCCACTCGCTGGTTAAGATCTTCGTACAGGGAGTCTTACGTGTTAATCCTCCAGTCAAATCACCACTTTGTCCATGGGACTTAAATCTTGTTCTGTCAACTCTACAGAAACAACCCCTTGAGCCGTTGGCTGAGGTACCTTTGGTTTTACTGACTGGAAAGTCGGTATTTCTGATCACCATAGTTTCGGCCAGGAGAGTATCGGAATTGGCAGCCTTATCTTGTAAGGAACCATATCTCATTTTACATAAGGATAGGGCGGGGTTCCGTCCTCATTCTTCCTTTCTACCAAAGGTTATAGCCAGTTTCCACCTGAACCAGGATGTGGTACTTCCATCCTTCTTCCAAAACCCACCTCTAGAAAGGAGGGGTTGCTGCATACGTTGGATATTGTCAGGGCCATAAAGGCCTATCTTAAAGCTACAGAGAAGGTTCGGAAAACAGATGTGGTGTTCGTTTTACCGGAAGGGCCCAAGATGGGTCAGGCAGCTGCTTGATCCACCATCGCAAGATGGATTAAACAATTAATCGTTCAGGCCTGCGGTTTGAAGAGGTTGCCTCCTCCTTTGTCAGCAAAGGCCCATTCTACCAGGGCCATGGGCACCTCCTGGGCAGCACATCATCAGATCTCTATGGCTCGAATATGCAAGGCAGCAACGTGGTCGTCAGTCCACATGTTTACAAAATTTTATCAATTGGACGTAAGAAGGAATGCGGATACAGCCTTTGGGCAGTCAGTACTACAGGCCGCGATTCAAGCTCCTCAGGATCTGAGGGGGCTCCCTTGATTTGATTTGAGATTTACATTTCTTGTTTAAGTTGGATTTACTAGTATTTGAGTATACCTCTAAATTAAATCCTTCTTTGGAAGATGTCTCCCTCCCCTCATTAAAGCATTGCTTTCGGACATCCCATATAGTAATGAATATGCCGCTCTGTGTCCCGTGATGTACGAGAAAGAAAAAGGGATTTTTAAATACAGCTTACCTGTAAAATCCTTTTCTTGGAGTACATCACGGGACACAGAGCTCCCACCCCTCTTTTTGGGAACATTTTGGGAGGCATACTGCTTGCTACAAAACTGAGGGACTCCCTCTAGGGGAGGGGGTTATATAGGGAGGGACTTCCTGTTTGTTTGAGATTGCCAGTGTCCACACCTGAAGGTACTCCATATAACCCATATAGTAATGAATATGCCGCTCTGTGTCCCGTGATGTACTCCAAGAAAAGGATTTTACAGGCAAGCTGTATTTAAAAATACCTTTTTTTCTTTGTCTGAATTTCTCACTTCCTGTTTCTCCTCGGTAAGCTTGCCCCCATCATCAGAGCTGTTCTGGCTGGGGATTAGTCAGCCAGAATAGCTTACTGAGGAGGAACAGGAAGTGAGAAATTCAGACAAGGAAAACAAAGAAGAAAAACATTTAGAAGGGAAATCAAAAGAAAAAGGTTAGTGAACCAACAATGCACTAGCTTAAAGGAACCTATTTCGAAAATAAAAAAACACCTACTTACCCTTATTGCTGCATTAAATATGCATTCCAAGAGTGCAGACATCAAAAAAAAAAAAAAGAAGTGTAACTAGTTATAAAATTATTCTGCTAGATCACTTCAGGCTGGCCCCTTCTGCAGGTATATGTAAAACAGTAAAAGTAAGTGCCTATAAGTAATACACCATCTCATCCTGCTCTGCACGTGCTCAGTTGCTCCATTTTTAGGCACTGCCGTGTTTGTAGAAGCCGATCTGTTGACAGCCTTAGGCCGCGTACACACGATGGAACATGTCCGCTGAAACTGGTCTGCGGACCAGTTTCAGCAGACATGTTCGATCGTGTGTACGGCCTGTCGGACCGTTTTCCAGCGGACAAAAGTTTCTAAACATGCTTAGAAACCTGTCCGTCGGACATGTTTGATGGTTAGTACACGAAATCAGCGGACAAAAATCCCGCGCATGCTCAGAATCAAGTCGACCCATGCCTGGAAGCATTGAACTTTATTTTTTCATCACGTCGTTGTGTTCTACGTCACCGCGTTTTGGTCCGGGGGGATTGTGGTCGGATGGTGTGTACGCACATCAGACCAACAGACCACTTCAGCCTGGTCCGATGAAAACGGTCCGTCGGACAGGTTTCCTCGGACTTGTCTCATCGTGTGTACGTGGCCTTAAAGTGGAATTAACTTTTTTTGGACAGCTGAAGAGTTGAAGCTGTTATAGCCGCACAGTGTGGGCTAACTCAATATTGAACCCTACGGATACAAGACTGGGATTCCATTAAAGTTCATGTGCGTGTAAAGGTAGGTGTCCCAATACTTTTGGTAATATAGTGTATGCAAGCCTTGTTTATAAAGTAAATGAAAAGTAGGCAGTAATAGATGAGGAGATAATTATATTAATTAGGAGTGTTTATAACCAGCAGCTGAATGATGACACCTTTCATGGTCCTGCCACAGTCTGTGCTTCACAGAAAAACGCAAAAAAGAAAAGCATTTTCTCTTATGTAACATTATATCTATATATACAGTACATGTCTTAATAGAACTACTATAGTATGGCTAAGTGATGGTCCTCTGGCTTGTGCCCACAGTACATATACATCATTACTTTGATATTTAATACTGAGGTTATGGCAGCAGCTAGCTGTGGGTGATTCAGCATCTGCTAAAAGTGATCCCAGCAGCCGATTTGCTACGGGATAGGGGTGGCAGGAGAGGGGTCCTTCCCCCCAGCCACTTTTTGGTTGTTTCTGTGTTTACCGGAGCCATCTGTAAACCCGGAAACTATCCGATTGCTAGATAGGCAAGATGGCCCCCACTTGGCTCTGCTGCTCAGCCTTCCCACTCCATAAGGACTTGTGCACATATTTCCTGTGCGCACTGTAAACTGTAGGCATGTTTCCACACCGAGGATACATAGCCAACGCATACAGCTGAGCATTATATTGAATGGCTATACATGGGCTTATGCTGTGGTGTAAACGTGGCCATGTGTATGAGCAAACAACCCTGGACAGAGCTAGTTTGCATCCTGGAGCGTATAGCTTTAAATATGTATGAGTTTACAGGAGGAATACCTTGAAGAAAAAAAAATTTAGGTTTGAAAACAGGAGGAATAACTTACTGAACTATTGCAAAGGGTACTGTAGAACCCAAGGTTAGGCTCAATGAGAAGTGGAGAAACTATAAATTTACATTTACTCATATGAGGGCGCCAACCTCTCCTTTCATTGTTAATCTACCCTAAGTGATATCTAAGGCTGCTGCCCCTTTAAAAGTGCAAAAAACACTATACAATGTAAAATTCAAGACAACAAGTAAGGCGCTACACTAATAACCCAGCTCCAAGTGTATGAATCAATTAAACTATGAAAAAAACGAAATGTCCATAAACAATTATAACTTACAGATGAATCAATTCACAAGTCCCTATCAGATGACAGATGATCAGTCACCATGCTCTTCAAAAAAAGATATAACTTGTGCATAAATCTTCAAAATATAGTGTTCCACCAGGTGTTTAAAATAAATATGCGCTCACCACAACCATTCAGCCAACAAAGTGACCATCGGGCATACAAATATCCAGATCCGCCTCTCAGGGGACCAAAACAGAATCTTCCAGCAAACTCCTCTTTCCTTGTTCTCACTTAAAAATGCTCCAGGACAGACCACAAGAAGTGAGTATATGTTGTAGTACGTTTTATTTAAAAGCGACACTAAAACAAAGTGAAATGTAAGCACTCACATTTCCTTAAAGAAATGCATGCATTCTACATGTGCAGCTTTCCAGCTGTACCAATGTATCCCGCAACGCCATTCGTGGCTTCCAAAAAAAAAAACGGCGTGCGTTCCACTGTTCTGAGGCGGCGAGGGGTTGACTCTAGAAATCATGGATAGGCTAAAACGCCAATGCATTTTGCGCATTCGTGCGTAATCAGAAGTGAAAGAAAGGATTACCGATAACATTAACAATGCAGAAAACGTCATAAGAACACATTTTAAAAACAAATATTAGAAACTAAGCAAATTATATAAACAGGTCCAGTCTGATTCTATTTCTATCTGCAGGAAGACAAAGGCTATCCTAAAAAAATTAACAGTATGAAACACAGTTCTAAAACAAATGCAGGCTGTCATGACCTTGTACTATATATATCTCATGAAGTAAAAAGTTCCAGCAAAGATTAGGCACGTGCTTATAAATCAGAAAAAAAACTGTGATGATGGAAGACAAACCCTTCAAACAAACGCACCTTCTTCACAACCATAGCTAAGTTTTCTTTATTATTACTTACTACAATATAGAAGCAGGGGTCCTATAATCTCATACTAATCGATTATGAAATTAATTGATTACTATTTTCGTAATCAATTAATCAGCCAGTAACATAATAGGGTTCAAAAAATAAAAAAATAGCCCTTTATAGTACAAAAAGAGCAAATAATCGCTACTGTAAATATTACTTTCACTGTTCCACAGTAAAAAAAAAAAAAATGATCCCCTTACAGTAGTGATTATTTGCTCTTTTAGTACTATAAAGAAATAATTTTTGTTTTTTTAACTCCGTTATGTCACCAAACGTCTTAGGCATAGTTCACACCTATGGGTTTTTTGCAGAAATGCACTACAATTCATTTACCATGGTTTCCTATGGGACACGTTCACATCTATGCTTTTTTTAGCTGCTGCTTTATTTGGAAAGGGTCAAGGACTTTTTTCAATGCAAAACTGTGCTTTTATTGTTAAAAATACTTCAGTGGAAAAGCTGCAGAAAAGCATGTAATGTGTTTTTGCAGCAACTTATGTTTTTTTTAATCTGCCCAACAACAAATTAGCCTAAAAAAAAAAAAAAGCATAAAAAAAATGCAAATTCGCATGCGCAAAAATCGAAACGCACAGCAAAACACACTGCAGAATCAGATCAAAAGCAAACTGCATAGGTGTGTACTGAGCCTTATGCTTGCCACACTGATCTATTTTAAAACAAGAATATTAATGGGGAAAATCTTTGTACATTCGCTGAATGAAAGAATGTTGTTTGAAATTTTCACTTGCTTTTAACATTCAGTTTTAAAATGAAAAAGTTAATTTCTGAACGAAAACCACTTACACTGTCTGGAAATTCCTTTGACCAAGACATTTTCTATTATTTCTACTAATGATATTTACCAGATTCACCCTCTAATAGTATATACAGTATATCTAATCTGTCAATTATTCTCAGAGTGGTCTCGAGATTTTGCTCCCTAAAATATAGTTGGTTATTTATATTTACCACTGCATAAAGATATTAACCACTTAAGACCCGGACCAAAATGCAGGTAAAGGACCTTGCCCCTTTTTGCGATTCGGCACTGCTTAGTTTTAACTGACAATTGCGCGGTCGTACGACGTGGCTCCCAAACAAAATTGGCGTCCTTTTTTCCCCACAAATAGAGCTTTCTTTTGGTGGTATTTGATCACCTCTGCGGTTTTTATTTTTTGCGCTATTAACAAAAATAGAGCGACAATTTAAAAAAAAATTCAATATTTTTTACTTTTTGCTATAATAAATATCCCCCAAAAATATATAAAAAAATTTTTTTTTTTCCTCAGTTTAGGCCGATACGTATTCTTCTACGTATTTTTGGTAAAAAAAATCGCAATAAGCGTTTATCGGTTGGTTTTCGCAAAATTTATAGCGTTTACAAAATAAGGGATAGTTTTATTGCATTTTTATTAATTTTTTTTTTTTACTACTAATAGCGGCAATCAGCGTTTTTTTTCGTGACTGCGACAATATGGCAGACACTTCGGACAATTTTGACAAATTTTTGGGACAATTGTCATTTTCACAGCAAAAAATGCATTTAAAATGCATTGTTTACTGTGGAAATGACAGTTGCAGTTTGGGAGTTAACCACAGGTGGCGCTGTAGGGGATGTGTGACCTAATGTGTGTGTTTACAACTGTAGGGGGGTGTGGCTGTAGGTGTGACGTCATCGATCGCGTCCCCTTATTACAGGGATGACGCGATCGATGCTGCGGCCACAGAGAAGCACGGGGAAGCCGTGTGTACACACGGCTCTCCCCGTTCTTCCGCTCCAGGGACGGATCGCCGCACTCCAGCGGCGATCGGGTCCACGAATCCCGCGGTCCCGGTCCTGGAGCTTCGGACCGGCCCGCGACCCACGGCTGGGTACTAAAATCAACGTATATATACCTTGATGTGCCCAGCCGTGCCATTCTGCCGACGTAAATGTGCAGTAGGCGGTCCTTAAGTGGTTAAAGAATAAATTGCCTTTTTTTAAACTTGACATATTAAACTAAAATTATACACCACACTTTTTTAAAGGAAATTAACCGATTAATCAAAACAATAATCAATAATAACTTATCGATTATGAAAATAATTGTTAGTTGCAGCTCTAAATCTCATCATACAAACTAGCCCATAGCAGTGCTGTGTCTTTTTTTGCAAAGGAGGCTACTTTGGGCGATAGCACGAATTTGTGGGACCAATGAGATCTGTAGCTGCAACCAGACCTGCCAATACAAACTTCACTTCACATTATACATTCTGCACCTTACATCACACATAACACAGACAGTAACCAGTACAACAAGTAACTGCATTCTTACACTATGTACAGTGTTTACCTCATTATGCCTAAAGTTCAACTATGCCAAAGAAAATCTCCACTTCTTGCCAGCACTAGTAGGATGCAACCCACCTTATAGCCTTCCCACTCCCCTCCAAAAACAATAACTGATAGTTGGCCAAAAAAGTTATATGTGCTTTACAGCATTTTTGTATAAGTGGTCAAAATTTTCCAAACTACTGTAACATGCTTTCAAAATCTGTAATAATTCCAATAGTTATGTTTGGTCTCTAGGAATAGATGAAGGAGTTCCAAGAATGCTTAAAATAATTGTGTGGCTAAACTTGACTACAAATTAATGTGCCAACCCCTCACATTTGATTGGAGTGGCAGGGGGCTGGTAGCTGTACTTTGAATTTTACCAGAATATAGCAGAGCTCAATTGTTCCTAATTGTTTCTAAAAAAGTTTCTTAACTACTTAAAGACAAAGCCTATTTTCCAATATATAAATACACAGTGGCTTGTGAAAGTATTCGGCCCCCTTGAACTTTGCAACCTTTTGCCACATTTCAGGCTTCAAACATAAAGATATAAAACTGTATTTTTTTGTGAAGAATCAACAAGTGGGACACAATCATGAAGTGGAACGAAATTTATTGGATATTTTAAACTTTTTTAACAAATAAAAAACTGAAAAATTGGGCGTGCAAAATTATTCAGCCCCCTTAAGTTAAAAAATATAGGTAGATGGCGCACGACTAAAAAGTGCAATCAGAAAATCAATAATACAATTAATAGTTAATAAATCATAAGGTCCATGTCAATATCAAAGGAAAATGATCAAAGGAGAATAAACAAATGGATAAATAAATGACCATATAATGATAGTCCAATGAGTGACCATACAAATATGGTCAAAAAAGACCCAAAAGTTCAGTGTTAGTCCAACAACACTAGTGGCAGCACAATCCTGAAGCAGAAGCAGACTCTGAAAGGTATATGTAAACAAAAAGGACATGCACCAAACTAAGTGCAGTAAATAAGGATTTAATGAAGTAAATTAATAAACAGTAAATTGGCTACTCACAAGACAATGAGAGCATAGGCACATAGGGGGTTAATGACTGGTCCGGTGTCACACCTATCGTCCACAGCTGCAAAGGTCCAGGCAGGCTGACTTGGCCAAGTCATGGGAGATGTAAGAGCCCATCCTGGGGAAGCCTAGGAGAAGCAACAGGGGGTCCAGGAGCCGTGTATCCTAGTTAGGACGCGCTGTGCGTTCCAGCATGAAGCGCAATCCGTCGCCGTACGACCGGAAGTGACGTCGAACCTCGGGCAAACCAATGGGATGACGCGTTTCTCAGCATCCGCTGGTTCATCAGATCCATAACGTCCAATAGGAGCGGACGTACTATATATGCAGTGGATTATCGTGATTGGTCAGCGGAGCTTAATAAACAAAGTGCACACAGGAAGTTCTGGGAAATACTGACATAGATAATAAAAGACACTAAAAATATATTAGCAAAATACGGAAGGTAGAGGTATTTTTGCAAAAATTATATAAAATATATAAAAATGTTAAAGATGATATATAAAATTATAAAAATGTATATATATATAAATAAATATATATATATAAAAAGGTATATGACAACATTTCTGGAAAAGCTATAATACTTTGTAGCGCCACCTTTTGCTGCGATTACAGCTGTAAGTCGCTTGAGGTATGTCTCCATCAGTTTTGCACATCGAGAGGCTGAAATTTTTGCCCATTCCTTCTTGCAAAACAGCTTGAGCTCAGTGAGGTTGGATGGAGAGCGTTTGTGAACAGCAGTTTTCAGTTCTTTCCACAGATTCTCGATTGGATTCGGGTCTGGACTTTGACTTGGCCATTCTAACACCTGGATATGTTTATTTGTGAACCATTCCATTGTAGATTTTGCTTTATGTTTTGGATCATTGTCTTGTTGGAAGACAAATCTCCATCCCAGTCTCAGGTCTTCTTCCAGAATGGTCCTGTATTTGGCTCCATCCATCTTCCCATCAATTTTAACCATCCTTCCTGTCCCTGCTGAAGAAAAGCAGGCGCAAACCATGACGCTGCCACCACCATGTTTGACAGTGGGGATGGTGTGTTCGGGGTGATGAGCTGTGTTGCTTTTACACCAAACATAACGTTTTGCATTGTTGCCAAAAAGTTTGATTTTGGTTTCATCTGACCAGAGAACCTTCTTCCACATGTTTGGTGTGTCTCCAGGTGGCTTGTGGCAAACTTTAAACTACACTTTTTATGGATATCTTTAAGAAATGTCTTTCTTCTTGCCACTCTTCCATAAAGGCCAGATTTGTGCAGTATACGACTGATTGTTGTCCTATGAAAATAGTCTCCCACCTCAGCTGTAGATCTCTGCAGTTCATCCAGAGTGATCATGGGCCTCTTGGCTGCATCTCTGATCAGTCTTCTCCTTGTATGAGCTGAAAGTTTAGAGGGACGGCCAGGTCTTCATAGATTTGCAGTGGTCTGATTCTCCTTCCATTTCAATATTATCGCTTGCACAGTGCTCCTTGGGATGTTTAAAGCTTGGGAAATCTTTTTGTTAACAGTATCTCGGACCTGCCAGGTGTGTTCCTTGTTCTTCATGATGCTCTCTGCGCTTTAAACGGACCTCTGAGACTATCACAGTGCAGGTGCATTTATACAGAGACTTGATTACACACAGGTGGATTCTATTTATCATCATTAGTCATGTAGGTCAACATTGGATCATTCAGAGATCCTCACTGAACTTCTGGAGAGAGTTTGCTGCACTGAAAGTAAAGGGGCTGAATAATTTTGCACGCCCAATTTTTCAGTTTTTTATTTGTTAAAAAAGTTTGAAATATCCAATAAATTTCGTTCCACTTCATGATTGTGTCTCACTCATGGCACTGTGTATGTATATATATATATACACACACATACATACACACATACATACACACACACAGTGCCTTGCAAAAGTATTTGGCCCTCTTGAACTTTGCGACCTTTTGCCACATTTCAGGCTTCAAACATAAAGATATAAAACTGTAATTTTTTGTGAAGAATCAACAACAAGTGAGACACAATCATGAAGTGGAACGAAATTTATTGGATATGTCAAACTTTTTTAACCACTTGACCACTGGGCACTTAAACCCCCTTCCTAACCAGACCAATTTTCAGCTTTCGGTGCTCTCACAATTTGAATGACAATTACTCAGTCATACAACATTGTACCCATTTGAAATTGTTGTCCTTTTTTGTTCCGTTTCATATAGTCCCGTCTGTTTGTTTCCGTTCGTTTTTCGTTAGACGCCCGTTTTCCCGTTCGTTCCCGTTCGTTTGTCGTACGACGCAATTTTTTCGTATTCCGATAGTTTCGTATTTCCGTTACCGTTTTATTTTCGTACATGCGGGATGGTTCGTTATTCTGTTTAATTCATGTTCGTTACTTGTTAGACAATAATTATCATGAATTTTCATAAATTTGCATTCTGTGTATCTTAAATGCTTTTCTTTTGTTAGTGTCAGTTGTATGTTCATTGTTCAATGACATCTATAACAAAAGAATTTCATTATGTATATTGAATGAATTCCTTTTTCTGTTTGTATTGTGTATTCAAAATACTGAAGGCAAATCTTTTGTTTATAGGTGTCATATCAACATACGAAAATAACAAAAGAAACAGGTTCAAATGCAAATCTTTTGTTTATCGTTTGGCCATACATGATACAATTTTCTGTGCAATTTTCTTTAGATTTACCTTCAACTATGTAGTGTAATTGTATTGTTAAGCCCCATACACTTGGTCAGACTGTTTTAACAACAAGCATAAAAACGATTGTTTTCCGATCGTTCTCAGAAAATTTGTTTGTTTTTAAACTGCATCAGAAAACCATTTTTGGGTTCAAAAGTCTGGCCAACTGAACTTCCTTTCAGATGAAAATCCGCAGAAAAATTTTACTGTACAAGTGTACTCACTACTCAGCACAAAAGAGAAGCTGCTTTCAGTCACTGAGGCTGGCCATACATGTTCAATTTTCTTTTAGATTTACCAAAAACCATATAATATGAGGTCAAACTAAACAACACTTTCAATTGTATGCAATCAGGCAGGCCCTTGCAATACATAGTTGAAGGTAAATCTAAAGAGAATTGTACAGAAAATTGCACAGAAAATTGTATCATGTATGGCCAGCCTAACTCTCTGGCCATTCAAAAAAACGATAAACAAAAGATTTGCATTTGAACCCGTTTCTTTTGTTATTTTCGTATGTTGATATGACACCTATAAACAAAAGATTTGCCTTCAGTATTTTGAATACACAATACAAACAGAAAAAGGAATTCATTCAATATACATAATGAAATTCTTTTGTTATAGATGTCATTGAACAATGAACATACAACTGACACTAACAAAAGAAAAGCATTCAAGATACACAGAATGCAAATTTAAGAAAATTCACGATAATTATTGTCTAACAAGTAACGAACATGAATTAAACAGAATAACGAACCATCCCGCATGTACGAAAATAAAACTGTAACGGAAATACGAAACGATCGGAATACGAAAAAATTGCGTCGTACGACAAACGAATGGGAACGAACGGGAAAACGGGCGTCTTACGAAAAACGAACGGAAACAAAACAGACGTGACCATACGAAACGGAACAAAAAAAAATGATTTTTTTTTCTGTGCACATGTCTAATGGATGGCTGGATCTGTGACTGCATTTGTCACAGATCCATTCACAGCGCTGCTGCTGACACCCTACTCCCCCCCCCTCTCCTCGCACACTGTACCGAACGGTACAGAGAGGAGAGGAAGGAACCGGCGTCATCAAATGAAGCCGGTTTGTTTACAAGTGATCGCGCCGTCATTCGACGGCGCGATCACGTGGTAAACGGCCGCTATCAGCGGCAATTTACCGTAATGCGCCGGGTCGAGCACGGACACTTCCGCGAGCGCGTCCCAGGGGACGCGCAATCGCGGAAGTGAAGGACGACGTCCCAGGGACGTCGTGTCACAGTAACTCGACCACGCTGTAGCAGTATTTTTGCTATAGCACGGTCGGCAAGTGGTTAACAAATAAAAAACTGAAAAATTGGGCGTGCAAATTTATTCAGCCCCTTTACTTTCAGTGCAGCAAACTCTCTCCAGAAGTTCAGTGAGGATCTCTGGATGATCCAATGTTGACCTAAAACCTGATGGAGTCTGCAAAAGTCCTGA
The DNA here is from genome assembly GCA_029574335.1 of Rana kukunoris. Lineage (NCBI taxonomy): Eukaryota > Metazoa > Chordata > Amphibia > Anura > Ranidae > Rana > Rana kukunoris. The sequence goes on from CM056054.1 coordinate 65,799,698, forward strand.
GACTGGGATGGAGATTTGTCTTCCAACAAAACAATGATCCAAAACAAAGCAAAATCTAAAATGGAATGGTTCACAAATAAACATATCCAGGTGTTAGAATGGACAAGTCAAAGTCCAGACCTGAAAACTGCTGTTCACAAATGCTCTCCATCCAACCTCACTGAGCTCGAGCTGTTTTGCAAGGAGGAATGGGCAAAAATGTCAGTCTCTCGATGTGCAAAACTGATAGAGACATACCAAGCGACTTACAGCTGTAATCGCAGCAAAAGGTGGCGCTACAAAGTATTAACTTAAGGGGGCTGAATAATTTTGCACGCCCAATTTTTCAGTTTTTTATTTGTTAAAAAAGTTTAAACTATCCAATAAATTTCATTCCACTTCATGATTGTGTCCCACTTGTTGTTGATTCTTCACCAAAAATTACAGTTTTATATCTTTATATATCCACTTAAGACCCGGACCAATACGCTGGTAAATGACCCAAGGTGTTTTTGCGATTCGGCACTGCGTCGCTTTAACAGACAATTGCGCGGTCGTGCGACGTGGCTCCCAAACAAAATTTGCGTCCTTTTCTTCCCACAAATAGAGCTTTCTTTTGGTGGTATTTGATCACCTCTGCGATTTTTATTTTTTGCGCTATATACAAAAATAGAGCGACATTTTTGAAAAAAAACCCACTATTTTTTACTTTTTGTTAAAAAAAAAAATCAAATACACTAAATTTTAGTCAAACATTTAGGCCAAAATTTATTTAGCCACATGTCTTTAGTAAAAAAAAAAAATCGCAATAAAAAAAAATAGCTACCTAGCGGGAACAGCGACACTAATACAGCGATCAGAAAAATGATCGCTTAGTGACGCTGGCAATAGGGAGTGAAGAGGTTAACTAGGGCAGTGATCAGGGGGTTAAAACTTTATTAGGGGGGGTGGGGGGGCTATCCTGAACCTAACACTAACTGTTTTTTACACTGCCTGTCACACTGACACTAAATGCAGTGATTAGATCACTGCATTCAGTGACACTGTGACAGGGGGGTGGGGGGGGGCGATCACAAGGGGTTAATATGCCTATGTGAGTGTGTGTCAGTGTTGTGTTGGTGCACACTTACTTGTGATGTCTTCTCTCATCAGCAGCGCTGGGAAACAGCGCTGCGATGAGAGAATACATCATTTCCTCCTTCCTGTGTAAACACAGGAGGAGGAAGTGACAGGCTGGGAGCACGCTCCCATTGGCTGGGAGCGATCGCGGGGGGGCGGGTATTCGCCGACATCCGCCCCCAGATCCCGGATCGCTCCCAGGGCCAGGGGGACCCCCGCACGCCGCGGAGGGGGTCCCGATGGGACCCCCGAACCGCACTTAGGCGGGGACGTAAATTTACGCCCTTGTGCCTGTACGTGCCATTCTGTGGCCGTATATGTGCGTGCGGGGGTCCTTAAGTGGTTAAATATAAAAATATATATTTTTAGACACCCTAGAGAATAAAAAAAAAATTTTAAATAAAAAAATAAAGACAGTAGTATAGTTAGCCCAATTTTTTTTTATATTGTAAAAGATGATGTTACGCCGAGTAAAACTGATACCCAACATGTCACCCTTCCAAATTGCGCCTGCTTGTGGAATGACGACAAACTTTGACCCTTAAAAATCTCCATAGGCGACATTTAAAAAAATTCTACAGGTTGCATGTTTTGAGTTACAGAGGAGGTCTATGGCTAGAATTATTTCTCTCGCTCTACCGATCGCTGCGATACCTCAAATATGTGGTTTAAACAACTATTTCATATGCAGGTGCTGCTCACGTCAGTTTTATTCCTATTACAAGAAATGTAAACATCCCTTGTAATAGAAAAGACCTCAGATCTCATATTTAGACTTAAATGCAATAAAATATATATTTTTAAAAAGACCCTTTAAGAGCTATGGGAGGAAGTGAAGCTTCCACCACTGCAGACGGCTCCGGTAAGCGGCACAGAGCACAGTAAAGTGCCTGGAGGGGGGCCCACTATTATCGTAAACTAGACCGCCGCCTAAAGACGAGAGTTAGCTGCTGCCATAACAGAGATATCCCTCTTCAAACTGCCGACGTACATAGTTGCTTGCAAGACCGCTGCGCAAATACAGTGTGACAAAGTATTGCAATGACTGCCATTTTATTCTCTAGGGTGTTAGAATTTGTTTTTATAATGTTTGGGGGTTCTAAGTAATTTTCTATCAAAAAATTTTTTTTTTACTTTTAAACAAATCTCAGAGAGAGGTTAGGTCCTTAAGTGGTTAAACCAGCATAAATTGACTGTATTTATAGCTTAAATGTACCAATATATGAAGATACATAGGCAAGTACTTCATATATTAGATTCAGCTAAAGCACACTGACTTTTAGCTCCCTTAAGAAAAAAACATCAGATGAAATGCAAATGACAAAACAATCCTATAAATAAGAAATGTTTAGTTTGAATGTAGTGTCCTCTCACCCTCCCAGTCCTCTGTACAACATACACTTGTGTTAATCAGCAAGCACTATAAAGAGACAGTCATAGGAGTAAAGTTCATTTAGGAGTGCCAGCATGTTAAGCATATGAATGAGACTATCAGATTCTTCTACAAGTTATTGTGGGTTTCTGCCTAGAATTACCAGCGGTCTTGAAAATCTGGCAAATCGTCTTCTTCCAAATCATATAAAGTCAAAAAGTAATCTATGAAATATTTTAAAAGTACCTTAACCACTTGCCAACTGCCGCATGCCGATATACGTCGGCAGAATGGCGCAGGCAGGCAAATGGGCGTACCTGTACGTCTCTTTGAATTCGCCTTGCCTCGTGAGTGTGAGCCCACACTAGATGTTCCTGGGCGGCACGCGATTCTGGTCGGCAAAGGTAGAACAGGTATATGCCTTTGTAAACAAGGCATTCCCTGTTCTGCCTAGTGACCAATAAAGAGTTAATCCCCCTGCATTACAGCGCGCAATACAAGCTTTCGTTTGAATACTTGTAATGGCCGCCGCGCCATGTATAGACACTCCCCCTTGCTCGGGATTGGACGGATCCGTCCAATCCCGAGAAGGGGAGTGTCTATACATGGCGCGGCGGCCATTAGAAGTATTCAAACGAAAGCTTGTATTGCGCGCTGTAATGCAGGGGGATTAACGCGGCGGTATCATATCTACTACTACAGGTATGGGGGACATGGCTGCATCTGTGGGGGACATACATGGCTGAAATATGTGGGGGACATACATGGCTGAAATATGTGGGGGACATACATGGCTGCAATATGTGGGGGACATACATGGCTGCAATATGTGGGGGACATACATGGCTGCAATATGTGGGGGACATACATGGCTGCATCTGTGGGGGACATACATGGCTGCATCTGTGGGGGGGGGGGACATGGCTGCATTTGGGGACACATTTAAAAAAAGTATCGGTATTGGCGACTACTTGAAAAAAAGTATCGGTACTTGTACTCGGTCCTAAAAAAGTGGTATCGGGACAACCCTACTGAAGACCATACATGATGATCCCAGGGATTGTGACTGTGCAGAGACTGGGGGGGGGGGGGAGGAGGAGGGCAGTTTAGTATAGCAATCAGGTAGGTCAGTGTAGTGGTCAGTTTAGGAATCAGGTAGGTCAGTGTAGTGGTCAGTATAGCAATCAGATAGGTCAGTTTAGTGGTCAGTGTAGGATCAGGTATGTCGGTGTAGGACTCAGGTTGGTCAGTACTACTGTACTAGTGGAAGGGAGTGCTAAAAAAATCCACGGGGTAGGGGCGCAAATTTCTTGCCCTGCCCCGGGCGTTGACAACCCACTGGCCACATGCAAAACTTATCTGAAGGTATGACTGGAATGTTGAAAACATATAGGGCCTCACCACCTCAACTGATTACTTATTGATTAAAAGACAAGAGGCACAGTTATAAAGTATGAGGATTACTTGTCCATATGACACTGAAGCTGCTATTCTATGACCTCAAATTGAGTTTATATTATATATTCATAAATAGTTCACAACACGCTTTTTGGTATACAGAAAAAAAATGAAACAGCACTGACACAACAGGCCTAAATAACTAGGTCTGCTTATAGACATGGGAGTTTAAGGTTTTATAATATTCGAGGACAGCAAAAGTCAAGTGCCAGCCACACACTGCTCATGATATAATTAGTCAACACCATCTGCTTCCCATTTGTGCCAGTGCACCAAAAATAACGTTCATTGACCCCTTCTTAGATTGCATTTGACAGACAATTGATTCATCTGTGTTATTGTAAAATGTGTACTGTATGTATGCAAGCATCTGTACTTTTACTGCTTGGTTTGCTTGTGTATCGCTTTCCTTGCTGGTAAATGTAAAGTTGAACTAAAAAGGCATAACTTTTTTTTTCATTTTGGATAGAGTAAGGGAGTTACATTCCCTGTCATTTTTTTTTTTTTTACCATATGTGTCACGCTGTGGAGATTTCACTAAACTTCCTGTCCCATAGACAAAACAGGAAGTGAGAGACTCACTAGAACGTGAGGGAATCCTTGGTTGTCACCATCCATGATCACTAGAATTAGTATCCTCTTCGGAAGATTTCCCCTGGTAAACAGGATAAACAGTAAAGATGTGTAACCCCAACAGGGGCACAGAAAGCAATATAAAAGCTGCCTGGAGTTCTAGTCCCACTTTATCCATAAAAAAATAAAAATAAACTTTCCCCTTCCTTTTACTTTAACAAATTCAATACTAGCCACTTTCACCCTCTTCCTGCCCAGGTCAATTTTCAGCTTTCAGTGCTGTCGCACTTTGAATGACAAGTGCGCGGTCATGCAACGCTGTACCCAAATTAACTTTTTATAATGTATTATGATTTTGTTGTGTTTTTTTTAAACGGATAGAGCTTTATTTTAGTGGTATTTAATCACCGCTGTTTTTTTGTTTGTTTTTTTGCAAAATAAAACTAAATAAGACCAAAAATTTAGAAAAAATAAAATAAAAGATTTTCTTAAGCTGGCCAAACACCATAAAATGTTCTTATTCAATATTCTTTACATTTACCCTCAACTATGTAGTGCAAGGGACTGCCTGATTGCATACATATACAATTGTATAACGTATGACCAGCCCTAGTTTCTGTTAGAGAATTTGGAAAAAAAGTAATTTCTCTCCTTCACTGATGTGCGCTGATGAGGCTGAATCAAAGGGGCGCTGATGAGGTGGCACTTATATGCAGAACTCATGAGCAGCACAAATAGGCAGCACTGACAGGTGGCAGTGATGAGCACTGAAAGGCAGCACTGTATGGCATCACTGATGGGCTAAACTGATAATCAGTGCAGGTCTCCCCTGTGAGAAAATGCAGCTGATTGGCACTCGTCACGCAGTCAGAGAGGAAATCTGATAATCAGCATTCCCTTGTTTATATGTGATCAGCTTTGATTGGACACAATTGATCACATGCGTAAAGAGCCTTGTTATCCGCTTTTTACTGTGATCGGAGATGCTCCATGTCCCAGGAACTTACCCCCCACCCGAGTGGTATGACTTCATATGATGACATTTGTCTATATGGCGAGCGGGAGGTGGTTAAAGTAGATCCAAACCCAATTACAAGAATATTATAAATGCTTTAACCCTTTTTCTGCCAGGCCCTGCACTCCACTTTTAAACTTATATGGCCAGACCGTTTTTTCAATTTTTACATTGCTTTTTTATTTTTCCCTTAAAGTTTTCAGAGTTTGTAAAAGACTTCCTAACCAACCATACATTTTCTGAAAGCACACGACCAGTAGAACATAAGGAAGTTGCTACTGATTTTTAAGGTCTCGTGATATTTGCACAAATGTTTATCAAAACATTATTTTTGCTAAACCTGCACATAAAATCATAATTAGCAGATACAAACACAGCAAATTTTACAAAATTCCAGCTAAATTCCTACAAAATCTAAAAGATTAATCTGTATTGAGTAAATAAACAACAAATCTATGTAAATTTAAAAAAATCACCTTTTCCTGTAAACTGTAAATAACCAAATATTTCTAAAAAGCTCAAGTTTATTTTCCACCTACAGCTTTCAGAGTTTGTAAAAGACGCCCCCCAACCATATATTTTCTGAAAGCACATGACCAGTAGAATAAAAGGAAGGTTACTATTTTTTTAGGCCTTGTAATATTTGCACAAATGTTTATTAAAACAATATTTTCACTAAAATAACACTAATATCCTTATTAGCCAGGGTAGATATAAATCACAGCATGAGGCTATATATTCTACAATATTTTAATTTTTCTGTAAACTCTTTAAATGAATCCAAGCTCTGCAAGCTGAGATAACATGCACTGCATTGACGCATTCACACAATTTCACAGTAATCATGAGATAAAACAAAGTTTAGGAATATTTCTTTATCCCATCGTTTTGCTAATCTATGTACACTACAAACTGTATGATTGAATCGGTTCTGAATAATAAACTTTCATTTTGTTTGCAAATATAACTACATGCCGATATATGTCAGCAAAGTGGCAATTTACACAGTAAACAGTGCATTTTTACAGCACTGATCGCTGTATAAATGCCAATGGTCCCAAAATAATGTCAAAAGGGTCTGATCTGTCCGCCGCAATCACAATAAAAATTGCCGACATTACTAATAAAAAAAATTATAATAAAAATGCCATAAATCTATCCCCTATTTTGCAGATGCGATAACTTTTGTGCAAACCAATCAATATACGCTTATTGCGTGTAGAAGAGTACATACTGGCCATTTTTTTTTATATATATATAAATATTACAATTTACAAAGAGAAGAGTCATCAAGGCTCTTGATAAGATAACTTAAAGCGGACTCTACAGGGCAGGCAGCTATAGACATCATTTGATGGTCATCCAGAGCCATCCTTGGCTCAGTCACAGCCAAAGGTGCACTGGGGCAAAATCCTGGACGGCTGGCCCATCCTCAAAGCAGAATTGCTGTAAACTGCCTTTTGATGGGAAGGCGCTGTTTTGCCTAAAATACTGGAAACCATCTTCTTCAGGGTTATAGGAGGAAAATCAGATCTTCTACCCTAAGATCGAAGAGCCAGAGGGGGAAATCATTCAGAGGAGCACCAAACAGGTACTGCGATTTTGGAGGCTTTCGCCCATCCAAGGGCGTCAGAAGGCGTTAGAGGGGTACATATTCAACCTTCGTAAGATCGCAGGAGGCCAAGACCCATGCGGCTCCCCAAGATGCTCAGAAGCCCATTTTAAACGCCAGGCCTGCCCAGGAGGCAGTTGGAACCAAGTGGTTTAAAGTGACCTAGTTCCGATAAGACCACTACCGAAGAATGGTGGTTTCAGCCCTCGGTGGCACAAGGCCATGTAAGAAAAGAAATGGCTGCGCATCCATGAATTTTGATTTTTCCTTTTATTGTTTAACCACTTCAGCCCCGGACCATATTGCTGTCCAAAGACCAGAGCACTTTTTGCGATTCGGCACTGCGTCGCTTTAACTGACAATTGCGCGGTCGTGCGACGTGGCTCCCAAACAAAATTGGCGTCCTTTTTTTCCCACAAATAGAGCTTTCTTTTGGTGGTATTTGATCATCTCTGCGGTTTTTATTTTTTGCGCTATAAACAAAAACAGAGCGACTATTTTGAAAAAAATGCAATATTTTTTACTTTTTTCTATAATAAATATCCCCAAAAATATATAAAAAAATAATATTTTTTCCTCAGTTTAGGCCGATACGTATTCTTCTACATATTTTTCGTAAAAAAAAATCGCAATTAGCGTTTATTGATTGGTTTGCGCAAAAGTTATAGCGTTTACAAAATAGGGGGTAGTTTTATGGCATTTTTATTATTATTTTTTTTTTACTAGTAATGGCGGCGATCAGCGTTTTTTTTCGGTACTGCGATATTATGGCGGACACTTCGGACACTTTTGACACATTTTTGGGACCATTGGCATTTTTTTAGCGATCAATGCTATAAAAATGCATTGGATTACTATAAAAATGCCATTGGCAGTGAAGGGGTTAACACTAGGGGGCAGGGAAGGGGTTAAGTGTGTTCCTATTTGTGTTCTAACTGTATGGGGGGGGTGGACTCACTAGGGGGAATCACTGATCTTCCGTTCATACATTGTATGAACAGAAAATCAGCGTTTCCCCCGCTGACAGGAACGAGCGCTGTGTGTTTTCACACACAGCTCCCGTTCCCCGCTCTGTAACGAGCGATCGCGTGTGCCCGGCGGCGATCGCGCCCGCCGGGCACACGCACGGGACTCGGGGGCGAGCGGGGGGCGCGCGCGCGGGCCGCCGGCGGCGCGCACGCGCCCCCTAGTGGCCGCGAAAGGCGCGACGTAGAGCTACGGGCTCTAGCGCACCCGTGCCGACCTGCCGCCGTATAACTGCGGCGGCTGGTCGGCAAGTGGTTAAAGTAATGACACCAAAGACACCAACACAAGGTCACATAGACGCATTTCACACATTAATTTTGTGCTTAATCATTACCTATGGCAAGGCCGTTATTGGTTGTTCAATCGGCAGCCTCCAGAACTACGTCAAGAGGCTGAATCAATTTATACGGATAGACTCAAGAGGGAGTCTCTCCATACCATAAATCCAGTTCAGTCAACAAGGTTACGGGAGGATTTCAGTGGACCTGCAGTATATCTATCAGCATGTCCTGATCCTTAAGCCATACCAACCGTTTCGAGTTGAGGGGCAAGCATTGCCAAAACTAGCTGGTGCCTATGCAGAATATGCTCTACCTAGGGGCCCGATTTAATACTCAGGCAGCCTTAGTTTCTTGCCATCTCAAACTCCCCAAAGTCAGGGAGATTTTCCAACAGGCGTTGGCTGCACCAGTGATGTCAGCATCTCAGTGCATGAGTCCTCTCGGGACAATGGCTTCTTGTATTCCGATGATCCTCTGGGCTCACTGGAAACTCAGTTTTCCAACAAGGCTTCCTGATGCAGTGGAAGCGTTTGTCTAGCCGGAGGCACCAGAGTTCAGGTGATTTAAAAAAAGAAAAAGAAAAGAAAACTGCTAAATGGCCTAGTCCATTAGGGCTGCAGCCATGGATCATTGTTGCTACAGATGCCAGCACAGCAGGGTGGGGCTCCACCTGCGAGCATCTCAGGATCCAGGGCAGGTGGGAATTTCCAATATTCTGGAACTCCTACCAGCATTGACATTGAACACTTTACTGCCACACATATAGGGTCTGCCAGTCCTACTCCATCTGGACCACATGGCAGCAGTCCTATATACAGCGACAAGGTGACATGCACAGCCATTCCCTCTTGAGAGAGGTGGAACCAATCATGACTTTGGCCCAGCAATATCTCCCAGATTTGAGGGCCATATATCTTCCAGCCTATCAGAATTTGGAAGCTGATTGTCTATCTGGGCGATTCAAGGATCCCAACGAATGATCCCTTCACCCCAAAGTGTTCCAAAGGATCATCCACGAGTGGTGGTTACCACAACTGGATCTGTTTCGCCTCATCGGCCTACTACAAGGGGAACCAGTTCCTCTCGCGCTACACTCATCCATTAGTGGAGGGGACAGATGCCTTTACCAATCCTTGGGTTGGGCAACTGGCCTATATCTTCCCTCAAGGAGTTTTAGTAGTAAAGAAATTGATGAGATTTGACAGTCATCACAGGTTTTCCTTACTAACCTCACAGACCATGGGTCTCTCTGGCAATGGGCATCAGCGTGTGCACACCAATCACTCTGCCAGTGACTCCTCATCTCCTCGTATCTGAGGGAGATGCACTACATCGGCAACCATCACGAGTAACTTTAGCAGCCTGGAAATTTATAAGGCAGAAGTTACAAGAGTTCCCCAGATGTTTTCCAGAGGGGATTAGAACTTTGCAGAGTTCTTTGAAGGGTCAATCAATGCCATCTACTCCAGAATATGGATTAGGTTCACAAGCTTGCAGCTGGGCATCAGTTTGACCCTCAGGACCCAAATTTATCTCAAATCCTGTATTTTTTTTCTACAATCTGAATCGGATTTGGAGCTCAGTTTGCTTAAGGGGAAAATTTCCGTCATCTTGGCTTTTACCCAAAAGAAATGGGCAGCAAACCTGCTGATGGATCACTTCATGGGAGGTACTTGGACTACGCCCTCCCAAAATAAATAGGTTCCCTTAATGGGACCTGGCAGTAGTCCTCAATTTTCTAGCAAACCCTCATTGTACTCTTGACAGAACACTGTTCTTTATGGGAGATCTCCTTGAAATCGGCTTCTCTATTAGCCATGATTTCGGGGGAAAGTGCGTCGACTCCAAAATTTGGGGCGGTTGAGCCTTATTCCATGTTCTTCCCAGACAGGGTTGGGCTAAAATCATTTTGTTCCAAAGCATGACATCCATGTTTTGTCTTTCCAGTGAATGGGTGCTTACAGCCTTCCCAGCACAATCAGATGCCGATCTGCACAAGTTGGACATTCCAAAGTCTCCAAAGTCCTCAAAGCCTATCTCAGGCTACGTCTACATTCAGAATGTTTAAGATTTAAAGAGTAAGTGGCTTCGGCCCAAACAATCTCGGCCTAAATCGTGAAAATACTCTCTGGGCATGTGGAGCCGGTAAGGATCCTCCAGAGATGGTTAGAGCCCATCGCTCAACCAGGGTGATGTCATCTTCTTGGATAGCACAGGCAGGGTTGTCTCTGTAGACAGTCTGCAAAGAGGCTAGCTGGTCATCACATTATATGTTCTTAATACACCACAGGGTGGATCTAGCAGCTCTTACTACAGTAGAGTTTGGGTGGAAGTTTATTCAAGCTTCTTTGTCTTTAAGTTTACGGCATTAAACCCTCCCTCTAGAAAGCTCTTCATGTATCATAGGTATGCTGCCATGTCCAGCGTCAGGAAAATGGAAAATTGTATCAAATACTTACCGTAATTTTCTTTTCCTGATGCCAAGACATGGCAGCATACGAACCCTCCCTCTGATCTTTGTACTTTATACGGAGAATGGGGGAGGTAGCTCTCAGTCAGAGTTTTATAGAGAGTTATCACGTGTCCTGTGGGTGGATATAGGGGCAGGGCTATATCATATGTCTTGGCATCAGGAAAGGAAAATTACGGTAAGTATTTGATACAATTTTCCATTTCTTTAGACAGTGTGGGAAGGATTAAAGTGTCTCGTAGGTTTTTTACTGTTGAATCGGTGGCCACTAAGGAGATTTTCCCTCACTTCCTATAAATACTGAGACTGCATAATAAAAGAATATATTGGATAATTTGAGCAGCAGCATGATTATTTGTGCACATATAGTGGGAATGTTGCAGGAGTAGCATTGTGTACATACAGTTCCTATAAAATGTATCCAATCTAAAGGTCGACCGATATATCGGCCGATATTTGGTGTTTTTTAATCAATCGGCATCGGCCGATTTTGCTGGGAAAGAAAGACGATATTTCAGTGTGATTAAACCTTGGCGCGACTTGCTAAAACGCTTCTGTAATAGAAGTCAATGCAAGTTGCCTGAGAAGTTTACTTCTCCCTCCTGGGCAACCTGCCAAGTTTTGAGAAAAGATATACAATGTTGCTACTTATCAATTAAGGCCCCTTTCACATGTGCGGACCGTTCGTCCGTTTTTTACAAGTCCGTTTACGGACTTGTAATGCTCCCCTATGGGATCGCGTCCGTTAGCGGATGATGCATCCGCTAACGTCCACAAAGATCCGGTTTTCGGACGGGAGAAAACCCTATTTTTCTTCAGTCCCGCGGATCGGATCAGATGAATACGGACAGACGGTCCGTATTCATCCGATTCCCCATAGGGGAGAGCGGAGAAAAGACAGAGCGGTCCCCGCACACTGTGCAAGGACCACCCTGTCAGCCGACAGCTCAGCGGGGATTACGGATGATCCCCGCTGAGCCGACGGACACACACGGAGCGGACAGAAAAACGGTCCGCTCCGTGTGAAAGGACCCTAACTGAATTCAGTGAAGAAGAAGTTCTCAGTTTAACCATTTAAAGACTAAATCTTTTTTGACACTTGTTGCTTACAAGTAAAAATCCTGTATTTTCCGCTAGAACCCCCAAACATTATAGATATTTTTTAGCAGAGACCCTAGGAAATAAAATAGCAATATTTTATGTCACACGGCATTCGCACAGCACGGTATTCGTATTCGTTTTTCAAACACATTTTTTGGGGAAAAAATACACTTTAATGAATAATAAAAAAATAAACAGTAAAGTTAGCCCATCACTTTCTGATTCCCTTACCGAAGATGGCGGCAGCAGCACCCGAGGGAGAGATCGACTTTGGGTGCCGACATCGCATGCGCCCAGGACAGGTAAGTGTCCATATATTAAAAGCCAACAGCTACAGTATTTTTTTTTCAGTGGAACTCCGCTGCTTTCACACTGGACTGTCATTCTAGTGGCACTATTTGGCTGCTAGCGGGGCACTTATATCCCAGCTAGCGGGCCGATGAAGGGGTTAAATGCTCTTGTGTAGCGCCACTGCAGATGCGCTTTGCAGCCTCTTCGGCAGCGGTGCCATTCATTTCAATGGGCAGGAGTGGTGGAGGAGCGGTATACACTGCTCCAAAGATGCTGCTTGCAGGACTTTTTTTTAACATCCTGCCAGCGCACCGCCTCAGTGTGAAAGCACTTGGGCTTTCACACCGAGACTGCAGGGGAGCCATTTTTGCAGGCACTTTATAGGCGCTATTTTTAGCCCAAAAGCGCCTGAAAAACGAACCGGTGTGAAAGGGGTCTAACGGTTAGATTTTATGAGATTAAGGGGGGGGAATTAAAAATCGGCCTAACATATCGGCCCAAAAAAATCGGCATCATAAATCTGCCATCGGCCGCCGCGCTTTCTAAATATCGGCATTGGCCAGAGAAAAACCCATATCGGTCGACCTCTAATTCAATCCCTTGTTGTTTTTTTTGCAATAAGCACAATCAGGGTTTTATATTGGCTTTCAGTTCCACTTTAATGCACCTGCATATTAAATTCTAAAGCTGGGGAATGCCTAACAATCCAAAATACAAACTGAGAAAAAAAGAAAACTGCTACAGTTGACCTTCAACAAAAAATAAATAAATGCACATCTTTTTGCGGGAGTGACGTCACGTGACTTCGGCAAGTCACAGAGCCGGAGTCCGAGGCCCCGGAAGAAAGAGGGCTGAAGTTGGACACTTACAGCCAGCGGGGACATCGCAGGCTTCGGTTTCAGGTAAGTGACACAATGGGCTACTAAGCGATGCATAATAGCCCATTATGCTTTACCTTTGCAGGGAAATAAAGAGAAAGTAAAACCCATCGGGTTGGGGACATCTTGTGACATCATGACTCGGCCCACCGAGCTCCGGCAAATAGACCCACCTATCGATTTCAGAGTTTTGCTGTATTTGGCGCTGTATTATACACTCCCCAAACGCCCTGCCCATTCAGGCTTTCAAAGTGCCTGAAAAGTGCTTTCAAAGTGCAGCAAAACAGGAGTTTTGCTAGCGACCAAAAAGCAGCACAAAATCACTGCCTAAACGGCATTAAAGCGCCACTAAAACAAGGGGTGCTATAGCTCTAATGGCCAGCGTTTTCAGTGTAAAAACACTTTAAATGATCCAGTTGTTAAAGGAACACTAAAGGTTCGTTTTTTTATTAGATCAATTGATTGCTGTAAGCTAGAGCATTTAAATATCACTTACCTCGTTTTTCCTTTTGATTTTCAAAATACAGTAATCCAGGTTTGAAAATGCCATTTCCTGTCTCTCCTCTTCTTGCTTTCCTCCAGCACCTGAGCTGTTTTGCATGGTGAAAAGCAGAATGTGCTCACCCCCTCCCTATGACTATAGCCCTGCACGAAGATGCTCTCTTATCCCTCACAGGCATGGAGGCTAAGCCTAATGGGAACTGTAGTTCCCATTAGGCCGTGATGTAGCAAGAATGAATGCGCACTGCAAACCAGGAAGTCAGTGAGAATAATGATTCGGGAGTGACGGAGGTGAATAAAACAGCTCGATTTCAACAGGTATCAAACTAGTTATGCAAAACATTACTTTATCAGCTACTGTCAGACTTTAAGAGGAAAATATTTTTGTCTTTACAACCCCTTTAAGATAGCTTAATTTATAGTCTCAGTAGCTTGGCAGACAATGACCCCATTCAAATGACATCTTGCAGATCATAGAAAGCTTTAATCCTAAACTTGCAGATAATAACAGATGAATATTCAAAAAAATCGTAGTGTATCTAGCTCCAGCAGATTACAGTACATGTGGGGAATGGTGGCTAAAGCATGAAGAAGAAGGGTGGGACTAGCTACATACAGCATCTCCATCTAGATACAAAAGTATTTAAAGCCAAAAAAAAACAAAAAACAACGCATGTATAACATGATATAATGGATGTGGGTTTTTTTTTTATTTGCACTGCCATACACTTTATATTTAGTAAGTGCAACAAAGAAAAAAAGAAAATAAATGGGGATGCACTTCCTTGAGGTCGCCTGTAAAGTTGTTTTCTCCTTTCCATACTGCATATTTCTTCCTCCTTCGCATCAACTGTGTATAGTATTTATCTCTGAACCTGAACTTGAACTGACATCGCTGCTAGTACACTGTCACTGTTGAAAATGACAGCACGGGATCCCTAGTTCTGTTGGCGTGCACAGTGAGACATTTTTGGACTTAAGGGATTGTGGTGGACAGTTGATTTCCCTGCTGCTGTTAAAATCCTAGCATCGGGCAGGACATGAATATTTTCAGCACTAATGTCAATTTAACAAAAGGCCTATAGATTACTTGCATCAAACCTTTGTTAAAGCGGAACTCCAGGCAAAACGATAAATACATATTTAAAATGACACATGAACTAACTTACCGGATCTACTAAAGGATTTATACCTTTGCCAGACAGCACAACCAAGAGTATGACACCCCCTTTGTCAGTGAAAGTTAAAGGACAAGGACACTTTTGTGTAGACTGCCATGATATATTCAAACCGTTTTCTTCTTTCCAGTGATCGTCACTACACAAATAGTTTAAGTACGAGACTGTATCAATGCCTCTGGTAAAACAGAACTCAAACTGGGAGAGTCAACACTAGAGGCCATTTATGTATGAGACATTACATATGTTCACAAGGAACATTCTGACCAGAAGAGAGACATAACCTTATCATTCTGCTGCAGCTTCTTCATGAATGTCACACTGGTGGCAGAGGTGAGAAGGCTGCATAACATCAGCACAGAAAATCAGGCCACCTACCTGGCAGTCTAGGAAAGCTGTGTAAATTCCAGGATTGGGTGGACAGAAATAGAAATCCTTTAGTAAATAGGGCAGCTCCAATATATGTATTTATAAAGTACCAAAAACACACAATGTAAAAAAAAGTTTCAAATCTTTTTCTATCCAAGAAAAAAGGGATTTTTAAATACAGCTTACCTGTAAAATCCTTTTCTTGGAGTACATCACGGGACACAGAGCGGCATATTCATTACTATGTGGGTTATATGGAGTACCTTCAGGTGTGGACACTGGCAATCTTCAAACAGGAAGTCCCCTCCCTATATAACCCCCTCCCCTAGAGGGAGTCCCTCAGTTTTGTAGCAAGCAGTATGCCTCCCAAAATGGTCACCCAAAAGAGGGGTGGGAGCTCTGTGTCCCGTGATGTACTCCAAGAAAAGGATTTTACAGGTAAGCTGTATTTAAAAATCCCTTTTTCTTTCTCGTACATCACGGGACACAGAGCGGCATATTCATTACTATGTGGGATGTCCGAAAGCAATGCTTTAATGAGGGGAGGGAGACATCTTCCAAAGAAGGATTCAATTTTAGAGCTAAACTCAAATCATAATAATATTTCCAAATTAGTCAAGAAAGAAGAACCTTTTTCTTTTTTTTTTTTTTTTTTTTTTTTATATAACCAAGGGTGTTTCTGATCCCGAGGATTTCAAACTGCAGCCTGTAGTACTGCCTGACCAAAGGCAGTATCCGCATTTCTTCTCACGTCTAGTTGATAAAACCTTGTAAACGTGTGGACTGATGACCACGTTGCCGCCTTGCATATCTGAGCCCTAGAGATCTGATGGTGTGCTGCCCAAGAGGCGCCCATGGCCCTGGTAGAATGGGCCTTTACCGACAACGGAGGGGGCAACCTCTTCAATCCGTAGGCTTGAATGATTAATTGTCTAATCCATCTCGAGATGGTGGATTTTGCAGCTGCCTGCCCCTTCTTGGGGCCATCTGGTAGAACGAATAACACCTCTGTTTTCCGGATCTTTTCCGTAGCTTTAAGATAGGCCTTCATGGCCCGGACAATATCCAAGGTATGCAGCAACCCCTCCTTTCTAGATGTAGGTTTTGGAAAGAAGGATGGAAGTACCAAATCCTGGTTTAAGTGAAATTTGGATATAACCTTTGGTAGAAAGGAAGGATGGGGCCGGAGAACTGCCCTGTCCTTATGCAGAACAAGATATGGTTCCTTACACGATAAGGCTGCTAATTCTGACACTCTCCTGGCCGAAACTATGGCGACCAAGAAAACCAATTTTCTTGTCAGTAAGAGTAAAGGAATCTCAGCCAAAGGCTCAAAAGGCTGTTTCTGTAGAGTGGACAGGACAAGATTTAGGTCCCAAGGACAAACTGGTGACTTGACAGGAGGATTAATACGCAAGACCCCCTGTAAGAAGGTCTTTACCAGCGAGTGGGTGGCCAGCGGCCTCTGAAACCACACTGACAGAGCTGAGATCTGTCCTTTGATTGTGCTTAGTGCCAGGCCTTTATCCACTCCTAGCTGGAGAAAACTTAACACCCTATCAATAGTATATTTGCGGCAATTCCATCTTTTGGATTCACACCAGCCTATATAGTTCCTCCACACCCTGTAATAAATTACCCTGGAGACCGGCTTTCTAGCCTTAATCAGGGTAGGGATTACCTGCCTAGACAGACCCCTACCCCTGAGAATCAGGGATTCAGCCTCCAGGCCGTCAAATTTAGACGCTGTAATGTAGGGTGGAGGATCGGGCCTTGTGAGAGTAGGTCTGGTTGTAGAGGAAGAGTCCAAGGGTCTCCCACTGCCATATTCAGGACTAGTGAGTACCAA
Source organism: Rana kukunoris (assembly GCA_029574335.1). Classification (NCBI taxonomy): domain Eukaryota; kingdom Metazoa; phylum Chordata; class Amphibia; order Anura; family Ranidae; genus Rana; species Rana kukunoris. The sequence continues at coordinate 65,816,770 of CM056054.1, forward strand.
GCCCTCCGGGGCCAAGCTGGAGCTATTAGAATGACTGGCTTGTGCTCCACTCTGATCTTGCGCAACAGGCGGGGGAGTAACTGTAGTGGAGGGAATGCATATAGAAGTTTGAATTGATGCCAAGGGCAAACCAACGCATCGGTTCCGCAGGCCATAGGATCCCTCGCTCGCGACACGAACCTGTCTAGTTTCTTGTTGAACCTGGATGCCATTATATCTACGTCTGGCGTTCCCCACCTCTGGCAGATTGTCTGAAAGACCTGGGGATGCAGAGACCACTCCCCTGGCAACAGACTCTGGCGACTTAAGAAGTCTGCCTGCAGGTTGTCCACTCCGGGAATGAATATCGCTGAAATGCAGGGTACATGAACCTCTGCCCATTGAAAAATCAAGTTCACTTCCCTTTGAGCGGCCTGGCTCCTGGTTCCCCCTTGGTGGTTTATGTATGCCACCGCCGTGGCATTGTCTGACTGGATTCTCACCGGGAACCCCTTTAATCTGGAGGTCCACGCCAACAGGGCTAGGCGAGCAGCTCTGATTTCCAAGATATTGATGGGGAGCTGCCTCTCTGCTTTCACCCAAGTTCCCTGGCGGGAGAACCCTTCGAAGACCGCCCCCCAGCCTGCCAGGCTGGCGTCTGTGGTAACTACCTTCCAGACAACAGGGCTGAAGGATCTTCCCTTTAGAAGATTCTGAGGGTTCAACCACCAGGCCAGGCTCTGTCGGACCCTTGATGATAGCGTCAAAGGGGACTCTAAGGCATGTGCCCTCTTGCCCCAGGCTGCTAGAATGGCTGCCTGTAGGACGCGAGTGTGGATCTGAGCGTATGGTACTGCCTCGAATGTGGCCACTAGCTTGCCTAGTAATCGCATACACAGGCGAATAGTTGGTCTTTTCTTGTTTATAACCAACTGAACCAACCCCTTGATCGCCTTGATCTTTACAAGGGGCAGGAACACCTTTTGATGTTCTGTGTCTAACCTCATGCCGAGGTATTCCAACTGCTTTGTAGGCTGGAATGCTGACTTTCCCTGGTTTAGGACCCAGCCGAATTCTTCGAGGTACCGAACCGTGAGGTTTACTGCCTTTTGCAGACCCGTCCGTGAGTGATCTATGATTAAAAGGTCGTCCAAGTATGCTAGGACTGTGACTCCTTGGATCCTTAGATTGGCCAGAACTGGGGCTAGGATCTTCGTGAATACCCGGGGGGCCGTGGCCAGCCCGAAAGGGAGCGCCCTGAATTGGAAGTGTCGCTGCCCCACCGCGAAGCGTAAAAACCTTTGATGCGACTGAAAGATTGGTACATGAAGGTAAGCATCTTTTATGTCTATGGAGGCCAGAAAATCGTCTTTCTGAAGCGCGGCGGTTGCTGACCGGATGGATTCCATCCGGAAGGACCGCACCCTTAGATAAGCGTTTAACCTCTTTAGGTCCAAGATTGGCCTGACATCGCCGTTGGGCTTTGGTATGACAAAGAGATTGGAATAGAAACCTAGGCCTTGCTCTTGGGCTGGCACTTCTATAATTACGTCCTGACAAAGCAGGTGATCCAAAGCTGCCAGCATTGAGGCCTTCCTTGCTGGATCCCTTGGTAGCCTTGATTCTTGAAAATGAGGCGGAGGATATCTTAGAAACTCCAATCTGTAACCTGTGGTTACAGATGCCCGGGCCCAATTGTCGGGGATCTTGGCTTCCCAAACTTCTGAGAAGAGACGAAGCCTTCCCCCCACCCGTGAGAGTGGGGGCGCCCCTTCATAAGGCAGACTTAGGGGCTGTCTTTGACGGCTTGCGATACCACGGCTTCTTACCCCCAGGGGTCTGTCCCTGCGATCTACTGTTAACGTTGGATCGTGCAGGCGGCCGTCGATACTGCCTGGAATTAGAGGGCCCCGAGACAGGAAAAAGCTGCCTTTTAAATGTAGGAGCCCGGAATGTCTTTTTGACCGGTAAAAGGGTACTCTTGCCATTTGAAATAGTCTGAATATATTTATCCAGATCTTCTCCGAAGAGTCGTCCTCCATGGAAGGGAAATCCTGCCAGAAGCTTTTTGCATGGGGGTTCTGCCGCCCAGTTCTTCAACCATAAGAGCCTTCTCATGTGTACCAAACATAGTGATAAACGAGAAGCCTGCTGGATGGAATCTTTTATAGCATCTACCGCGAAACACAGAGCTCTGGGAATGTCAGCAAACTCTTCTGCTTGTTGGGTAGGCATGTCCTTTAACATCTCTTTTGTCTGGTCTTTTAATGCCTGACAAACTCCAATTGCAGCTACCGCTGGCTGCACCACTGCTCCTGCCGTAGCAAAGGATGCTTTTAAAAGTGTCTCTAATCTTTTATCAACCGGATCTTTAAACATATGTATGTTTTCCACCGGGCAAGTTAGTGATTTATTCACACATGAGATGGCTGCATCCACTACTGGGAGCCTCCACTTCTTGGAGAATTTTTCCTCCATGGGATAAATGACCGCAAATCTTTTCGGTGGCAGAAAAACCCTGTCCGGCCGTACCCAATCCCGAAAGATCAATTCCTCCAAGAGAGGATGGACCGGAAAAACTGCGTTGCTTAACGGGGCTTTCAAAGAGCCCAGAGAGGATACCGGAGGAACCTGAAGTTCTGGCAATGGCAAACTAAATGCCGAGCGGACCATGTCCGTCAAAGACTGTACCCACAGTCTCTCTGTCTGGGAGTCTGAAAATGGTTCCTCAGAGGTAGACCCCTCCATCCCTGAACCCTCTTGGTTCAGGTCCAGTTGATCCTCCTGTGATTCTAATTCCTCCGGAGAGAGAATCTCAGCATCTGAGGATACACCCCCTGGTGATGGGGATCTAACCCGTTTCTTACCAGGAATAGATCTGGCGATCAATGCCGCTATTCTCTCTTCTAGCCCCCCTAGGGATACGGCTAGCATCTCCTCTGTGATAAACACAGGGCTGGGCTGATCTGGGCCAGCCTCCGCACCAGATCCCCCTAATGGCTCATCCAAGGCGCTTCTTAAATTAATAAGCTGCGGGGAAAGTATCGGCATATCAGAATCAGAAAGGGACCCCTTTTGTTTTTTGGTCTTTTTTGTCCCCTTTGACCCCGAACCCTTGGAAGCCATAATACAAAATCGAGGGACTCCGCCCACACAACAGACTGTAGTGGCCAGGAGTACAAATTTCAGAGTTTAGGGGAGAATAGATCACTAGTGTCCCCAAAAACTGATGGGCCCGTATGTTGGTCTTTTCTTTTTTTTTTTTTTTTTTTAAATAATTATATATTATATATTTAAGTTTGCCAGCCTCCAACCTGCTGCAAAATAAGGGGGATTTCTTGGCTTAACAATAAAGGCATTGGAACAAAGTCCACATGTACTACCCCTCTTCCGCCACCGGGAGTCACTGTTCTGCCGCTCTGCGTCCTCTCCTTGAAAAAATCAGCCTCAGACTGAGCCCTGACAAGGCCTGCTGTCTATAACAGCACAAAGGCGCGCCCCTGTATGACGCCGCAGGCCCGCCCCCCCCCCCCTCCTGTCTGGACGGCGCGAAAAACGTCAATAAGACGTGCGCGCGCACGCGCGCGCGCGTATGCCGGATACAGGAGGAACATGGAGGAGCCGCGCTGCTGGAGATCCAGGCACGCAGAAACAGGCGGCAGATTCAAACCCCCGGCCAGGTAGGACTCTCTCAAGGCCCCTAGGGATCCTTACTAGCCCTAGGAAGAAACAGCAGGTTAGCTAGCAACACATATGGGGGGCCTAGTGATGGGGGGAGAAAGGGTGTCATCCTGTCTCTTTTAGACATAGTGATCACGGTTGCCCATGCAGAGCATACTTAGGCTATCCCCCCTTTTAGGTTACCCCGGGGAGCCTGCTGTCGAACCAAGTCCCGCAGGCTCCCCCTTACCTGCTCCATGCTGCAGGATGTTTGACCAGCAAACTGATCCAATCTTCTCCCATCTCCGTGGGTAGCGTAGTAGACCTTCAGGCCCTGGGGTCCTATGAAGGTACCCACTGTCCTGGACCTATATAGCACCCTGGCAAAACAGGAACTTTATGGTTTTTGCAAACTCCAAGTCCTGGGCCCAGGGTCCAGCCCTCCAAAGAGGAGCATTATAGGCAAAACCCCACGGTTTGGGGCCCGGGTACTGTCCACTTTGGCACTGAGGCTCCTTGGACAGATCCGGTAGCCCGCCCTTAATCCCAAGGATGTGGAGCAAAGCTATTCCGTGACCAACACCTAAGACACTGGCGAAAAAACTGAGGGACTCCCTCTAGGGGAGGGGGTTATATAGGGAGGGGACTTCCTGTTTGAAGATTGCCAGTGTCCACACCTGAAGGTACTCCATATAACCCACATAGTAATGAATATGCCGCTCTGTGTCCCGTGATGTACGAGAAAGAAAAAGGTTTTAGGTCTGGCTCACACCAGGCTTTTTGCAGAAATGCACTACAGTCAATTTAACATGGTTTCCTATGGGAAACGTTCCCATCTATGCTTTTTTCAGCTGCTACGTTTTTGCGAAAGTGTCAACTTGTGACGGGCACTAGGGCAAATAAAAAGCCTAAAAAAACAAAAGAAAATTAATGCAGGCACTACATTTAATCACTTGCTTACTGGGCACATAAACCCCCTTCGTGCCCAGGCGAAATTTCAGCTTCCTGGACTGCTTCGCTTTAACTGACATTTGCGCGGTCGTGCAACGTGGCTCCCAAACAAAATTGACGTCCTTTTTTCCCCACAAATAGAGCTTTATTTTGGTGGTATTTGATCGCCTGTGCGGTTTTTATTTTTTGCGCTATAAACAAAAAAGGGATTTTTAAATACAGCTTACCTGTAAAATCCTTTTCTTGGAGTACATCACGGGACACAGAGCGGCATATTCATTACTATATGGGTTATATGGAGTACCTTCAGGTGTGGACACTGGCAATCTCAAACAGGAAGTCCCCTCCCTATATAACCCCCTCCCCTAGAGGGAGTCCCTCAGTTTTGTAGCAAGCAGTATGCCTCCCAAAATGTTTCCCCAAAAGAGGGGTGGGAGCTCTGTGTCCCGTGATGTACTCCAAGAAAAGGATTTTACAGGTAAGCTGTATTTAAAAATCCCTTTTTCTTTCTCGTACATCACGGGACACAGAGCGGCATATTCATTACTATATGGGATGTCCGAAAGCAATGCTTTAATGAGGGGAGGGAGACATCTTCCAAAGAAGGATTCAATTTAGAGGTATACTCAAATAATAATAATAATTCCAACTTAGTCAAGAAAAAACTTTTTTTTTTTTTTTTTTCTTTTTTACAACCAAGGGTGCTTCTGATCCCGAGGATCTTAAACTGCAGCCTGTAGTACTGCCTGTCCAAAGGCAGAATCCGCATTCCTTCTCACGTCTAGTTGATAAAACTTTGTAAACGTGTGGACTGATGACCACGTCGCCGCCTTGCATATCTGAGCCATAGAGATCTGATGGTGTGCTGCCCAGGAGGCGCCCATGGCCCTGGTAGAATGGGCCTTTACCGACAAAGGAGGAGGCAACCTCTTCAAACCGTAGGCTTGAATGATTAATTGTCTAATCCATCTCGAGATGGTGGATTTTGCAGCTGCCTGCCCCTTCTTGGGGCCATCTGGTAGAACGAATAACACATCTGTCTTCCGGATCTTTTCTGTAGCTTTAAGATAGGCCTTCATGGCCCGGACAATATCCAAGGTATGCAGCAACCCCTCCTTTCTAGATGTGGGTTTTGGAAAGAATAATGGAAGTACCAAATCCTGGTTCAAGTGAAATTTGGATATAACCTTTGGTAGAAAGGAAGGATGGGGCCGGAGAACTGCCCTGTCCTTATGCAGAACGAGATATGGTTCCTTACACGATAAGGCTGCTAATTCTGACACTCTCCTGGCCGAAACTATGGCGACCAAGAAAACCAACTTTCTTGTCAGTAAGACTAAAGGAATCTCAGCCAACGGCTCAAAGGGTTGTTTCTGTAGAGTGGACAGGACAAGATTTAAGTCCCATGGACAAATTGGTGACTTGACAGGAGGATTAATACGCAAGACCCCCTGTAAGAAGGTCTTTACCAGCGAGTGGGTGGCCAGCGGCCTCTGAAACCATACTGACAGAGCTGAGATCTGTCCCTTGATTGTGCTTAGTGCCAGGCCTTTATCCACTCCTAGCTGGAGAAAACTTAACACCCTATCAATAGTATATTTGCGGGAATTCCATCTTTTGGATTCACACCAGCCTACATAGTTCCTCCACACCCTGTAATAAATCACCCTGGAGACCGGCTTTCTAGCCCTAATCAGGGTAGGAATTACCTGCCTAGACAGACCTCTACCCCTGAGAATCAGGGATTCAGCCTCCAGGCCGTCAAATTTAGACGCTGTAATGTAGGGTGGAGGATCGGGCCTTGTGAGAGTAGGTCTGGTTGTAGAGGAAGAGTCCAAGGGTCTCCCACTGCCATCTTCAGGACTACTGAGTACCAAGTCCTCCGGGGCCAAGCCGGAGCTACTAGAATGACTGGCTTGTGCTCCACTCTGATCCTGCGCAACAGGCGAGGGAGTAACTGTAGCGGAGGGAATGCATATAGAAGTTTGAATTGATGCCAAGGGCAAACCAACGCATCGGTTCCGCAGGCCATAGGATCCCTCGCTCGAGACACGAACCTGTCTAGTTTCTTGTTGAACCTGGATGCCATTATATCTACGTCCGGCATTCCCCACCTCTGACAGATTGTCTAAAAGACCTGGGGATGCAGAGACCACTCCCCTGGCAACAGACTCTGGCGACTTAAGAAGTCTGCCTGCAGGTTGTCCACTCCGGGAATGAATATCGCCGAAATGCAGGGTACATGAACCTCTGCCCACTGAAAAATCAAGCTCACCTCCCTCTGAGCGGCCTGACTCCTGGTTCCCCCTTGGTGGTATATGTATGCCACCGCCGTGGCATTGTCTGACTGGATTCTCACCGGGAACCCCTTTAATCTGGAGGTCCATGCCAGAAGGGCTAGGCGAGCAGCTCTGATCTCCAAGATATTGATGGGGAGCTGCCTCTCTGCTTTCACCCAAGTTCCCTGGCGAGAGAACCCCTCGAAGACCGCCCCCCAGCCTGCCAGGCTGGCGTCTGTGGTAACTACCTTCCAGACAACAGGGCTGAAGGATTTTCCCTTTAGAAGATTCTGGGGGTTCAACCACCAGGCCAGGCTTTGTCGGACCCTTGATGATAGCGTCAAAGGGGACTCTAAGGCATGTGCCCTCTTGCCCCAGGCTGCTAGAATGGCTGCCTGTAGGACGCGAGTGTGGATCTGAGCGTATGGTACTGCCTCGAACGTGGCCACTAGCTTGCCTAGTACTCGCATACACAGGCGAATAGTTGGTTTTTTTCTTGTTTAGAACCAACTGAACCAACCCCTTGATAGCCTCGATCTTTACAAGGGGCAGGAACACCCTTTGCTGTTCTGTGTCTAACCTCATGCCGAGGTATTCCAACTGCTTTGTAGGCTGGAACGCTGACTTTCCCCGGTTTAGGACCCAGCCGAATCCTTCGAGGTACCGAACCGTGAGGTTTACTGCCTGTTGCAGACCCGGCCGTGAGTGATCTATGATTAAAAGGTCGTCCAAGTATGCTAGGACTGTGACCCCTTGGATCCTTAAATTGGCCAGAACTGGGGCTAGGATCTTCGTGAATACCCGGGGGGCCGTGGCCAGCCCGAAGGGGAGCGCCCTGAATTGGAAGTGTCGCTGCCCCACCGCGAAGCGTAAAAATCTTTGATGCGACTGAAAGATTGGTACATGAAGGTAAGCATCCTTTATGTCTATGGAGGCCAGAAAATCGTCCCTCTGAAGCGCGGCGGCTGCTGACCGGATGGATTCCATCCGGAAGGAACGAACCCTTAGGTAACCGTTTAACCTCTTTAGGTCCAAGATTGGCCTGACATCGCCGTTGGGCTTTGGTATGACAAAGAGATTGGAATAGAAACCTAGCCCTTGCTCTTGGGCTGGCACCTCTATTATTACGTCCTGGCAAAGCAGGTGATCCAAAGCTGCCAGCAATGAGGCCTTCCTTGCTGGATCCTTTGGTAGCCTTGATTCTTGAAAATGAGGCGGAGGACACCTTAGAAACTCCAGTCTGTAGCCTGTGGTTACAGATGCCCGGACCCATTTGTCGGGGATCTTGGCTTCCCAAACTTCTGAGAAGAAACGAAGCCTTCCCCCCACCCGCGAGAGTGGGGGCGCCCCTTCATAAGGCAGACATAGGGGCTGTCTTTGTCGGCTTGCGATACCATGGCCTCTTACCCCCAGGGGCCTGTCCCTGCGATCTACTGTTAACGTTGGATCGTGCAGGCGGCCGTCGATACTGCCTGGAATTTGAGGGCCCCGAGACAGGAAAGAGCTGCCTTTTAAATGTAGGACCCCGGAATGTCTTTTTGACCGGTAAAAGGGTACTCTTGCCACTTGAAATAGTCTGAATATATTTATCCAGATCCTCTCCGAAGAGTCGTCCTCCATGGAAGGGAAACCCTGCCAGAAGCTTTTTGCATGGGGGCTCCGCCGCCCAGTTCTTCAAGCATAAGAGCCTTCTCATGTGCACCAAAAATAGTGATAAACGAGAGGCCTGCTGGATGGAATCTTTTATAGCATCTACAGCAAAACACAGAGCTCTGGGAATGTCAGAAAACTCTTCTGCTTGTTGGGTAGGCATGTCCTTTAACATTTCTTTTGTCTGGTCTTTTAACGCCTGACAAACTCCAATTGCAGCCACAGCTGGCTGTACCACTGCTCCTGCCGTAGCAAAGGATGCTTTTAAAAGTGTCTCTAACTGTTTATCAACCGGATCTTTAAACATATGTATGTTTTCCACCGGGCAAGTTAGTGATTTATTCACACATGAGATGGCTGCATCCACTACTGGGAGCCTCCACCTCTTGGAGAATTTTTCCTCCATGGGGTAAATGACCGCAAATCTTTTCGGTGGCAGAAAAATCCTGTCCGGCCGTACCCAATCCCGAAAGATCAATTCCTCCAAGAGAGGATGGACCGGAAAAACTGCGTTGCTTAACGGAGCTTTCAAAGAGCCCAGAGAGGATACCGGAGGAACCTGAGGCTCTGGCAATGGTAAACTAAATGCCGAGCGGACCATGTCCGTCAAAGACTGTACCCACAGTCTTTCTGTCTGGGAGTCTGAAAATGGTTCCTCAGAGGCAGATCCCTCAATCCCTGAACCCTCTTGGTTCAGGTCTAGTTGATCCTCCTGTGATTCCAATTCCTCTGGAGAGAGAATCTCAGCATCTGAGGATACACCTCTTGGTGATGGGGATCTAACCCGTTTCTTACCAGGAATAGCTCTAGCGATCAATGCTGCTATTCTCTCTTCTAGCCCCCCTAGGGATACGGCTAGCATCTCCTCTGTGATAAACACAGGGCTGGGCTGATCTGGGCCAGCCTCCGCACCAGATCCCCCTAATGGCTCATCCAAGGCGCCCTTTATGTTAATAAGTTGCGGGGAAAGTATCGGCATATCATCAGAATCAGAGGGGGAACCCCTTTGTTTTTTGGTCTTTTTTGTACCCTTTGACCCCGAACCTTTGGAAGCCATAATACAAAATCGAGGGACTCCGCCAACAACAACAGACTGTAGTGGCCAGGAGTACAAAACCAGAGCTTAGGGGACAATAGATCACTAATGCCCAAAAACTGATGGGGCCCCGTATGTTTTTTTTTTTTTTTTTTTAATATATATTATATATATTTTTTTTTTTTTAAACATACAGTGACCCCAAACTTAGTTTGCCAGCCTCCAACCTGCTGCAAAAAGGGGAATTTTTTGGCTTAACAAAAAAGGCATTGGAACAAAGTCCAGCATGTACTACCCCTCTTCCGCCACCGGGAGTCACTGTTCTGCCGCTCTGCGTCCTCTCCTTCTGAAATCAGCCTCAGACTGAGCACTGACAATGCCTGCTGATCTATAACAGCACAAGGCGCGCCCCTGTATGACGCCGCAGGCACACCCCCCCCCCGCCCTCCTTTATGAACGGCGCGAAAAAACGTCTATAAGACGTGCGCGCGTATGCCGGAACAGGAGGAACATGGAGGAGCCGCGCTGCTGGAGACCCAGGACTGCAGTATCAGGCGGCAGATTCAAACCCCCGGCCAGGTAGGACTCTCCAAAAGGCCCCATAGGGATCCTTACTAGTCCTAGGAAGAAAGCAGCAGGTTAGCTAGCAACACATTCTTAGACAGGGGAACCTAATGATGGGGGAAAAAAGGGGTCATCCTGTCTTTCTCAGACATAGTGAGCAAGGTTGCCAATGCAGAGCATACTTAGGCTATCCCCCCTTTTAGGTTACCCCGGAGAGCCTGCTGTCGAACCAAGTCCCGCAGGCTCCCCCTTACCTGCTCCATGCTGCAGGATGTTTGTCCAGCAAAACGATCCAATCTTCTCCCATCTCCGTGGGTAGCGTAGTAGACCTTCAGGCCCTGGGGTCCTATGAAGGTACCCACTGTCCTGGACCTATATAGCACCCTGGCAAACAGGCACTTATGGTTTTTACAAACTCCAAGTCCTGGGCCCAGGGTCCAGCCCTCCAAAGAGGAGCATTATAGGCAAAACCCCACGGTTTGGGGCCCGGGTACTGTCCACTTTGGCACTGAGGCTCCTTGGACAGATCCGGTTAGCCCGCCCTTAATCCCAAGGATGTGGAGCAAAGCTATTCCGTGACCAACACCTAAGACACTGGCGAAAAAACTGAGGGACTCCCTCTAGGGGAGGGGGTTATATAGGGAGGGGACTTCCTGTTTGAGATTGCCAGTGTCCACACCTGAAGGTACTCCATATAACCCATATAGTAATGAATATGCCGCTCTGTGTCCCGTGATGTACGAGAAAGAAAAAAGAGCGACAATTTAAAAATATATATAAGAAGGCCAGTATGGTGGCCTGAGTTTATGGGAGGAGCCCGGAGGGTATTTAACCACTTAAGGACCCCTGCACGCACATATACGGCCACAGAATGGCACGTACAGGCACAAGGGCGTAAATTTACGTCCCCGCCTGAGTGCGGTTCGGGGGTCCCATCGGGACCCCCTCCGCGGCGTGCAGGGGTCCCCCTACCTCTGGGAGCGATCCGGGATCTGCGGGCGGATGTCCGTGATATCCGCCCCCCCCGCGATCGCTCCCAGCCAATGGGAGCGCGCTCCCAGCCTGTCACTTCCTCCTCCTGTGTTTACACAGGAAGGAGGAAATGATGTATTCTCTCATCGCAGCGCTGTTTCCCAGCGCTGCTGATGAGAGAAGACATCACAAGTAAGTGTGCACCAACACAACACTGACACACACTCACATAGGCATATTAACCCCTTGTGATCGCCCCCCCCACCCCCCTGTCACAGTGTCACTGAATGCAGTGATTTAATCACTGCATTTAGTGTCAGTGTGACAGGCAGTGTAAAAAACAGTTAGTGTTAGGTTCAGGATAGCCCCCCCACCCCCCCTAATAAAGTTTTAACCCCCTGATCACCGCCCTAGTTAACCCTTTCACTCCCTATTGCCAGCGTCACTAAGCGATCATTTTTCTGATCGCTGTATTAGTGCCGCTGTTCCCGCTAGGTAGCTATTTTTTTTATTGCGATTTTTTTTTTACTAAAGACATGTGGCTAAATACATTTTGGCCTAAATGTTTGACTAAAATTTAGTTTATTTGATTTTTTTTTTAACAAAAAGTAAAAAATAGTGTTTTTTTTTCAAAAATTTCGCTCTATTTTTGTATATAGCGCAAAAAATAAAAATCGCAGAGGTGATCAAATACCACCAAAAGAAAGCTCTATTTGTGGGAAGAAAAGGACGCAAATTTTGTTTGGGAGCCACGTCGCACGACCGCGCAATTGTCTGTTAAAGCGACGCAGTGCCGAATCGCAAAAACACCTTGGGTCATTTACCAGCGTATTGGTCCGGGTCTTAAGTGGTTAAGCAGCCCACTCACACATGCTCTTTGTCGGTTCAGTGTGCAGTGCTACACGTCACTGGGCCGACTCTTCCCAGCTCACCTCATGTCCGTGAGTCTGCGCATTCAATCGCATTTGACGCCCTCCCGCCCTTCCCTTTTTCAGGGCACTTCTCAGCATATCCTTCTTCAACAACTACCCATTACTTACTTTGGGTATGCCCCCTTTTCTTGGCATACTGACCAGACCACCAAGGCACACTTCAGGTCTATTTATGTTGTAAGTCTTGTCGCGTGTTTATGTGATCCACATCACTCTCGGTCAGAGGGCCACGACCATAAATATATTTTTTACTTTACCGATACGTATTCTTCTACATATTTTTGTAAAAAAAATCGCAATAAGCGACTGCTTTGTGCAAAAGTTATAGCGCCTACAAAATAGGGGACAGAATTATGATTTTTTTTACTATTTTTTTTCACTAGTAATGGCGGCGATCTGCGACATTACGGCGGACACATCGGACACTTTTGACACATTTTTGGGACCATTCACATTTATACAGCGACCAGTGCTATAAATATGCACTAATTACTGTATAAATGTGACTGGCATTGAAGGGGTTAACACTAGGGGGTGAGGAAGGGGTTAAATGTGTATCCTGGGTGTGTTCTAACTGTGGGGGAGGGGGGGGTGACTGGGGGAGATGACCGATGCTAAGGTAAAGCTTCCTTTACCTTAGTGCAGTCCTCCTTTACTCACCTCAATCTTCGATTTTTGCTTTGCTTATTTCTTCTGAGAAATCCTCACTTCCTGTTCTTCTGTCTAACTCCACACAGTAATGCAAGGTTTTCTCCCTGGTGTGGAGTGTCGTCGTCACCCCTCCCTTGGACTACGGGAGAGTCAGGACCCCCACTAACACACAGCTCTTTTCTCTATCTGCAATGTAGAAAGCGTCCTGACTCTCCTGTAGTCCAAGGGAGGGGGCGAGCACGACACTCCACACCAGGGAGAAAGCCTCCCATTACTGTGTGGAGTTATAGACAGAAGAACAGGAAGTGAGGATTTCTCAGATAAAAAAGGACATTTAAAAGCAAAATCGAAGGATGAGGTAAGTGAAGGAGGACTGCACTAAGGTAAAGGAAGCTATTTAGGGAAAAAAAATTGTACCTTTACAACCCCTTTAACTTAATGTTTTAGAGAACTTTAATTACTTTAGCCTCGGAAGGTTTTACTTGTTTCCTGACCAGGCCATTTTTTGCAATACGGCACTGCATTGTTTACATGTCACAGTTGTGATGCTTCGCTTTGTGCTCATGGCAAAGTCTACCAGATACGAAGCAATACAAATCAGGCAAACAGGGAAGTGCTGCGATGTACACAGTTCTGGTGAATTGGTCAGCAACCAGATGGTCTCACATCCCTTTCCCACCGCCTGTCAGTAATCTCTGAAGTGCGATACAAACACGGATCATACTTTAGATAAAAGGTAGATTTAGAGGCATGTCCAAATCTACCCTTAAAGTCAACATCTTTCATGTGTACTTACACATGACTAAGTAATTGACCTTTAGCATCTATTTGTTATAGTTTCATAAAGCGGAGTTCCGCCCCCCTCAGCAAAAAAATTATAGTCAGCAGCTGCACATACTGTAGCTGCTGATTTTTAATATTAGGAAACTTACCTGTCTTGGAATTCAGCGATGTCGGCACCCCAGCCAATGTTTCCATAGTATTTCGGGTGCTGCCGCAGCCATTGCCTGTAAAGGTAAACTGGCAAAGAAACATGGCGGCTTCACAGCCGGTTCCCTACTGCGCATGTAAGAAGCGTACTGCACTTTCTCAATTGCCCGGTGGCGGGGGAAGGAGAAGGGGGGGCTGAACTTCCAAATGATCTCGCTGTGGTGCGATCGCTCGGAAGTGGGGACGGGTACCTGTCAAAAATATACACCCGCTACCCCCTCCCTCCTGAAAAGGTGCCAAATGTAGGTGGGGAGGCAGATAAGCGGAGCTTCCACTTTTGGATGGAACGCTACTTTAATAAAGCACTAGGCTATATATCTGCGGGGGGTCTGGGGGGAGAAGAGTGTTCGATATACTAGCATATTTAAATATACTAACATTGAAGCCGAACTCCAGCTAACACTTTTGATGCAGTTACAGCAACAGTTTTGTTTCTTTGGGGATAAAGATCTTACATAAAGGCTGATCCTGTCAGTGGTAAATGGTTTATCTTAATCCTCTAACTGCTGCATCTACAGGACAGCTTGCTGTGTTGAAAAACCACAGACTTACTGGCAGGATCACCAGGTGATTTGAAGGAAAACCTAAAAAATAAAAACAAATGCGGCCATCACATTCAAGAATTGATCAGCTGCAATACCATACATGTTTGCTATTGGATTTAATACTGCTTTACGGAGCTAATTTATTCAAACTGGAGCAAAAATACAAGGAGATGCTAAACCACAATGTAAGGACACTGCAGCCCTTGTGTTTATGGACAGGTCTCCAAAGCCCATACACTTACCTAAGAGAGCACTGGAATGCCAGGACTTTCAGCCTGACTGCTGGGTAAACAACACCTATTGTGCGCACCCTTTCTAAACATTTAGGTTCAAATAATCAATAAAGACATTGCCAACATAATTCAATGCAAGAACATCGATTCTGTTCCTGGAATTCAACAATGTCCACACAAGATACAGAGTGTAACCACATCCAAAAAGTAAATACATAAGCATGAAAAATAATATCAGGGTGTAGCAAGCTTCTTTGAAGGATCCACGCCTATGTATTAGTACAATGCTTTAAATGTGAGCATAGTTTACAGACCGGTCCTATGCTGCCCTGCCTAAAACTTTCATACTCCATGTAACAAGTCATTTCCTTAGTACTTTCTCAACAAAGAAAAGTTTTCAGGTTTTGTATCCTAGTACACTAATTTCTGAGTTAACAGAGAAGAGCACGCTGCAGCGCTTTAAGCAGCTTTGTAAAGCCGGTCACACATGGATCAAAATTTTGGTTGGTTCAGCAGAGACTGTCTGAATTTCGATCCATGTATGGGCAGACTTATTGTACCCAGGTAGATACATCGATCGACTTGGGTACAACCACCCTGTTGAAGTTTTCTTCATGCAATTACTGCCAGCGGCTATAGCAGCTAGCAGTAATCGTAGTCTGCTGGTTGGGAAGGCTCCCTGAACCCCCCCCACTGGCAGAATACAATGCTGCTGGAGGCATTCACCCATCCACACTGAATGTGTTGATGGAGAAATCAAGCAATTTTCTATCCTTCCACCCATGGTGGGGAAAAAAAATAAAAAAATTGAGTAATCTGTAGACTACTTTAATTTTTTTAGTTCTGCACAAGCAAGGTGGTCGGAGGAATCCCCTTTGCTGGGCCATTGTATTCTGACAGTGACATCCACCGCTGTTAGAATACACTGATCTGCAGCTGTTATTCAAGAAGCATTTTCCAACATGTCCCTTCGATTGCCATCGAGCTGGCACTGCCACACATTGATCAAAATCTAACCATCCCTGATAAATTGGCTGTATTTCAGTTTTTGAACATTACAAATTGTTATATTTTAACCACATCAATACTGGGCGTTTTCGCCCCCTTCCTTCCCAGACCAATTTTCAGCTTTCAGCGCTCTCGCATTTTCAATGACAATTGGGCAGTCATGCTACGCTTTACCCAAATTAAATTTGTATCATTTTGTTTACACAAATAGAGCTTTCTTTTGGTGGTATTTATTCACAACTCCGTTTTTATTTTTTGTGATATAAGCAAAAAAATAGCGGAAATTTGGAAAAAAAAACCCAATATTTTCTTCTTTCTATTTTAAAAGAAATCCAATAAAATAAAATTTTGGCATAAATTTAAGCCCAAATGTATTCTGCTACATGTTTATGGTAAAAAAAAAAAATCCTGTTAGGTGTATAACAATTGGTTTGTGTGATCATGGACATATGTACGCAGATAGTCATTGGGACATGTGATTTTACTGTTACATATGTGGGGGACAGGTGTTTTTTCTGTGTGGGGACATGTTTGTTAACTTTGTGTGTTTACATTGAGTGGGGACACTAGACTGGTGATCAGCGAGTAAAAAGCTGTAAAAAAAAACAGCTCATACTCACTGATAACCGGCCGGCTGCAGCGATCCACTCTCCTCACCGACAACTTCTGTGTGAGGAGAGGAGAGCCGATCGCCTTGCAACCGGCTCTCTATTTACATCACATGACGGCTGTGATTGGACACGGAAATCATGTGATCAGGAGGGCCAAACACAGAGCCCTCCTGCCGATCGGAGATGCGGCGTATCCAGGTGACACAAGCGCATTGGGATCGCGCCACTGCGAGAGCACGCATGCGTGTGATCCCCCTCCTTCTGAAAGGACGTTCCTGAACGTCCACTCAGGAGAGAGCGCCCTCCCAGCCGTATATGTGCAGTGGCCGGGTGGGAAGTAATTAAAGGTCAATGATATGTCAGATTTTAATAGAGACCTGTAGAAAAAACAAAATCACACTACACATTCCTATATCTCTTGATGGTTTTGTGGCAGGTTTTCTGCATCTGAGTAAGCCTGTCTGTCAATCAGCCATAGCAACTAAGAGGGAAACTCACTCCCTGATGGGTTCTTCACTTATTTTCAGTACAGAGAATGCAACAGGCAAAGCAAAAAACTAGATTTAGGCATATTAAAAATAAACAAGACACCATTTTCTTAGAACTACAAAAAGCCTTTTTATGATTCAGTAATTTTTAAAACAAATAATTTTATTTACTAATTTTGGAAATATTATAGTCACCAACTCTAGCTAAAGTAATATTGTATATGGAGGTTCCTAAAACACATATAAACAAAAGATATATTCAGATCAGGCAAACTGGGTGTAAAAACAAACATTCTACAGACTAGATATTTTACAGCTAATATACTACATAAAAGTAAATAAAACAAACTAGGGTTGTCCCGATACCGATACCAGTATCGGTATCAGGACCGATACCGAGTATTGGCGGGAGTACTTGTACTCCCGCGAATACCCCGATACCTAAATAGAATACTCCCCCCGCCGCCGCATACCGCAAAGCTGCCGCCGCATACCGCCGCGTTAATCCCCCTGCATTACAGCGCGCATTACAAGCTTTTGTTATAGACACTCACCCTTGCTCGGGATTGGACATGGCGCGGCAGGCATTACAAGTATTCAAACGAAAGCTTGTAATGCGCGCTCTATTGCAGGGCGATTAACGTGGCGGTATGCGGCGGCATCATATCTACTACTACAGGTATGGGGGACATGGCTGCAATATGGGGGACAGGACATGGCTGCATATGTGGGGGACATACATGGCTGCATCTGTGGGGGACATACATGGCTGCAATATGTGGGGGACATGGCTGCAATATATGTGGGGTGACATGGCTGCAATATATGTGGGGGGACATGGCTGCAATATATGTGGGGGGACATGGCTGCAATATATGTGGGGGGACATGGCTGCAATATATGTGGGGGGACATGGCTGCAATATATGTGGGGGGACATGGCTGCAATATATGTGGGGGGACATGGCTGCAATATATGTGGGGGGACATGGCTGCATCTGTGGGGGGACATTTAAAAAAAGTATCGGTATTCGGTATCGGCGACTACTTGAAAAAAAGTATCAGTACTTGTACTCGGTCCTAAAAAAGTGGTATCAGGACAACCCTAAAACAAACCTTTGATTTTTACTTTTTATTCCCCTTTTGTCTAGAGCCTCTTAGAAAGGAAAACCTAAAAGTAGGTGCCCAGAAACAAAAACAACTGTAAGTTAAAAGATTTCTACACTATTGCCCTGTACACACGATCGGTTCATCCGATGAAAACGGTCTGATGGATTTTTTCATCAGATATCCGATGAAACTGACTTTCATCAGTCGTGCCTACACACCATCGGTTAAAAAAACGATCGTGTCCAATGCGGTGACGTAATTTTAAAACAAGTTCCTATTTTTTTCACCGATGGATAACAAACCGATGGGGCCCACACACGATCGGTTCGTCTGATGAAAACAGTCCATCAGAGGAACTGATCGTGTGTACGCGGCATTAGTGGTAATAAAGGTCCAAACTGTAGATGTACAGTATAGTCCCATAGTATTGGTCCCCCAAGTCACATTATTCACTGAGATTCAGCAATGACTTCCATAAGTTACCAAAGCTTGATGAATACTCCATTAAAAGTGTCGAAAATAGAGACTGGGCCTTGCAAAAGGAGAAAAAACACTTGAATTTCAACAGAGAAGGCAAAAATATAAAAAAAAAATCCTATGACAGATGGGCTTTCCCAGTATGTTTGCATACCTTATGAACTCCAAAATTATTCAGGATCTTAGATGATGTCCTAAGGAAATCCCTGGTATGCCTGTGGCCCAACACGAGAAGCAACACTCCTTTAGGAAGAATTTTAGAAGATTTTCTTCCTAAAGGAATCATCTCAGGATAGCAAGTGGCATAATCCATGACAACAATAATAAAAACCAACAGGCTGCTGTAGTCAGACCTAGGCGAGACGTTCAAAAGCAACCTCCTATATTGTTTGGCCCCTTCTGGTTTTCCTGTAGACTTTTTAAGGATTATGTCAATCTTATAAAACACCTCTAGTTTAACAGCAATAGGAGGAAACTTTGAAGGGATTGGATCTCAATGTATTACTTTTAAATTCTCCCTGGCCTTTAAATTAATGGGATCTTTTAGTTGGGTAGTCCCAAAACTCTCCACAGAAACCTATAGCTACATTTCAAGCACTCTTGAAGACACTGGTGACACCTCTTTTTCATTCTCTAAAACTGTTGGAGAACAATGTTTAGTTTCATATGTGGTCATCCCTAAATTATGCTCAAATGGACCAACTGTACATACAGAGATTTCAACAACACCCTGGGGGCAACTTATAACATTCTTTTTCCCATCAAAGAAATCCCAAAACAGTGGTAAGACTACCCCTATAAATCATACTGCCTGCCTCAAATATCACTAGGGCAGCAGGATTGTTTTTATGGTCCTAATAAATACAAAGGACTCCAGTAAGGTGCTGGTTTATTCATCATGCCATCAGCACCGTATTTGCCTGCGAGTTCCCCTTGGCCTCCAACACATTTCAGCCATACTGTGGCTTTCTGCACCCTCCTACAGAAGACAAGAAGGTATTGCTCAAACACCTCAATGAACTGGTCTGCTGACTTTGGCTTGTGAAACTGAAGGCCAGATGTGGATGACCTAGGGTTCCAGCTAAGGTTCAACTGGTCTATTGGCTTTGGGTCCTCCACTTTGTCCCAAATCGGCAAGGTTGGAGGCAGAACTCCTCAGAAAGCAGTAGACTCTTTCCACAAAGTGAGCAAAGCCACCACCAAGAAGTGTGGGCTTCTGCTTGCTCCTTGGGAGGAATATTCCACATACTGTTCGGCCCCTGATAACCTACTTAGTTTCCCTGGTTGTGGCCCCTGCTGGTATGATACATATTTGTTAAGAGTCCTTGGGTGTTATTTACGAAAGACAAATCCACTTTGTACTACAAGTGCAAACTACAAGCGCAAAGTGCACTTAAAATTGTGGTAAACAGATCTACCTGCCGGGTACCCCACCTCTTGCTGAGAGTTTCAAAAAAGTCTGGATTCACTCATCTCATGTCTCCTGAGGGAGTCTGCCAGGCGATTTTAAGTGGTTCTAAAAGCTGAAAGTTTTTTACCAGCTGCAATCATTTTTAAGCTGCAATAGGCAACAAACGGGGATGCTTACATGTCGCAGTCGCAAAGCTTCACTTCACACCATAAGTCCACCGAACACGACCTATTTAAGCGAACAGGGAAGCGCTACAAAGTACACAGTTGCAGCGCGTTGTCTGAAAAAATGGTGTTAAAACAGGTGGTAAGGAGGCGTCACATCGTCTTCTCACCGCCTGTTAATGACCTCTGACAAGTGATCCGATCGGGGATCAGGCTTCAGAGACGTGGGAGATTTAGACGCACATAAAAATACCAATTTTCAAGGACCTAAGACAACTTTATCATATTCATCTACTGAGCTTGATAAATAAAATAATGACATGTAGCTAACTTACATCACTATTCTAACAGATGCTTCTCCTTAATCTACATCCTATTACTAGATCTGTCAGTCTTGATGACCTGTCATGACCTTTCCACTGCGTTAACATCAAAGCGTTTTACAATGGTACAACGCAGCCAACTACCACAGAAAATAAAAGTTAAAGTTATCTGCACTGCAATTCAATAAGAAAAGCAGACTGCAACCGTTTTACCATATCAAAGACATTCAACAGAAACGAAATGTAAAGCTGTAAAATGCGATTTTCTTCACTTTAAG
Source organism: Rana kukunoris (assembly GCA_029574335.1). Classification (NCBI taxonomy): domain Eukaryota; kingdom Metazoa; phylum Chordata; class Amphibia; order Anura; family Ranidae; genus Rana; species Rana kukunoris. The sequence goes on from CM056054.1 coordinate 65,837,081, forward strand.
GCCGTGTATCAAATGACCATATAGGAGAGATTATTATCCTATTGCATGTTAGGCAGCAAACACGCATTTCATAACGCACATTAAAAAAAATTCTGTTAACAGCCCCAAGTGCAATTTCAGTCTTCATGTATCATACTCTATATCAGACTGATCAGTGTATTCTGACAGCAGTGGCTGAAGCTATCAGAAGAAAGTGTATAGATGAAGAAATCTGATCATTTTATTCCCCTGTATAGTCAATCTTAAAATGCAACTCCACTTTTGTTGAGAAAAAAGCAATTATCAATAAGATCGCTACACCTGCAGGGCACTGAGGAAAATTGCAGGGTCAGCATCCCTTTAGCCAGGATTTCCTATTAAAAGTTTGAAAATTTTAATTTTTGTTGCAGGGGATGCCGGAAATCTGACTTGCATCTTAATGAGCCAATCACACAAGCAGGAAATTACATATCTGGGGGGCATTCTGTGTACAAAACACCTCCAGGTAGCCATATTGCATTGATTACAGAGCTGCAGATTGAAAAGGAAAGGTAGTTTTAATAACATTCAATTACAACAGGGGTGCCCAACCTTTTGAAGGCCGAGGGCCACTTAAGCGACTTAGCAACCAGCCGCGGGCCACAATGAGCGGAGTGGGCAAATGACAGGTCTGTGTCCAGTCTGCATATGCAAAGCAGACACAGCCCAATCTACTCTATGGGTCCTCTGATCCAATCATATAGAAGGGGACGGATCCACTTCTGTTTTTTTTTTTTTAGCAGATCAGATTGGAGGTAGGCATCTGCCGCTCACAATCCTGTTTTGTTTGTAGTTCTCCTTTAAACTTGCTAAGTTTATCCTAATACGCATTGATAATGAAAATCCCTTTTTAATTCATGATTGCCCTTTTAGGATTTGCCATGTATCATTACACAAAAGCCTCATGCACATGGGCACTAAAAAAACAGCTATTAGAGGCTGTTACAGCATATTTTGTTTATGCCTTTAAACGCAGTTCTATGTTAGCCTATGTGGCCATGTACATCAGGCATTTAGAGAAATATTTTAAAACCAGCGTTTAAAGGCTTAAAAAAAAAACACACAAAGCTGCATTTGGAGAGGAGCTTATGACCAAAATTTACTTGCCTACACATGAAAAAAGCACGCCTAAACTCTGGGTTTAGGCGCATACATTTATTCTAGAGGCCAGAACAAAATACTATCCTGGCCAGTACAATGAGTTTATGCCCAACACCGGATGCCTGTAAACCTTGATAAATGCCCATCATTTTGTGCTGCAATGATTATTTTTTAAGCTTTATTTTTCTGCCATCTCCTGGCAAAAAGATCCATTTTAGAGAGACATATTTTAATACGCGCGCATGCGTGAGTCCTAAGGGCTTCCAGATCAACAAGAATAGTGCGCTATTCACTGTCCAATCCCAGACCATGGTCTATTGCTCTAAAGCAGGGGTCTCCAAACTTTCCAAACAAAGGGCCACTTTATTGTCCTTCAGACTTTAGGAGGGCCGGATTGTGGCCAGCAGGGGCAGAAAATGTCCCGGACCCTGCTCCAGTGAGAATAAATGTGGCCTCAGGGTTGGTGGTCAGTAGGAGGAGGAGGCGTAGGGCCCCTATCAGTAGAAGGAATAGTATCCCATCATTGATATTAGTAGAAGAAATAGTGCCCCCTTGTTGGTGTCAATGGAAGGAATAGTGCCCCAAGGGCCCGCATAAAGGCTGACAAAGGGCCACATCTGGCCCTCGGGCCGCAGTTTGGAGACCCCCTGCTCTAAAGGAATACGCTTGGCATGTTCAGATTCTAGTCCAAATCCACCGGAGTGATCCTGCCAGGAGCTATCATCTCTACTAGGCCAATCAGAAGTGGCAAAAGCACTGCCTTCTCGCTATATACATGTGCCTGTGGACAGGGCCGCCATCAGGGGGTACAGCCAATACAACAGTAAGGGGCCCCGGGGCCCCAGGGGTCTGCCAGAAGGGTGAAGGGGAGCCGTGTTGTACACTATAGAAACAAGCTAGAAGCTTCCTCTATTGCTCTCTGTGTCACTGAGCTCTTTACTGCCTCCTCTGGCTACTATGTGCATGTGCACCCCTCGTGTGAGCTGCCTGTACTGCGCTCCTCTGTGTCAGCAACATGTCAGCTTTGGAAAATGAACTGGGAATAGGTAGGAAGATTTCCTTTACGAGTAGGGGCTGTGAAGAAAAGGGAGGGGGCTGTTTGTTTACAGGGAGTGTGTATTTACAGATTTGTGTATGCGTGGGGCTGAGATATATATGTATATATATACACACACACACACAGGTGCGGAGGGGCTGACATATATACAGGTGTGTGTGTGGGGGGGCGACATATATACAGGTGTGTGTGTGTGTGTGCGGGGGGGGTGACATATATACAGGTGTGTGTGGGGGGGCGACATATATACAGGTGTGTGTGTGTGGGGGGGGGGGGGGGGCGACATATATACAGGTGTGTGTGTGTGGGGGGGGGGGGGCGACATATATACAGGTGTGTGTGTGTGGGGGGGGGGCTGACATAGATACAGGTGTGTGTGTGGGGGGGGGGGCTGACATAGATACAGGTGTGTGTGTATGTGGGGGGGGGGCTGACATATATATAGGTGTGAGGGGGCTGACATATATACAGGTGTGTGTGTGTTGACATATATATATACTACAGGTGTGTGTGTGTGGGGAGGGGGCTGACATATATACAGGTGTGTGTGTGTGTGGGGGCGACATATATACAGGTGTGTGTGTGGGGGGGGGGGGGGGGTGACATATATACAGGTGTGTGTGTGTGTGGCGAAATATATACAGGTGTGTGTGGGGGGGGCGACATATATACAGGTGTGTGTGTGTGGGGGGGGCTGACATATATACAGGTGTGTGTGTGTGGGGGGGGAGTTGACATATATACAGGTGTGTGTGGGGGGGTGACATATAT